>OX155903.1:33942727-34149991 GCA_944588485.1 Phosphuga atrata
AGTCTTGTCTGTCTAGTCTTGTCTGTCTAGTCTTGTCTGTCTAGTCTTGTCTGTCTAGTCTTGTCTGTCTAGTCTTGTCTGTCTAGTCTTGTCTGTCTAGTCTTGTCTGTCTAGTCTTGTCTGTCTAGTCTTGTCTGTCTAGTCTTCTCTATCTAGTCTTGTCTATCTAGTTTTGTCTGTCTAGTCTTTCCTGTCTAGTCTTGTCTGTCTACTCTTATCTGCACTAAGAAGTGTATCTGCACTCTTATCTCCGCTTCTAAACCGGAAAGTTCGGAAAGTGATTTCGTTTCTTTGATAACAGCATTCACAATACTTTTATTCAGCCAAGTTTATTATATACACAAAATACATCTTTATAAATGTATTTTGTTAAAACGGTATTTTTACACGGTTATCTTTTATGCGCTTTTCTTTTACAAGGTTTTCTTTGACACGGTTTCCGTTGGAAAGTATCCATCGTGCAAGAAAATGAGTTGGACGTATATAAGAGTGATCCTAAAAATAGTAAATATAGTCAATTCCTCATCCATCTGTACTAGATATTATAAATAATTCTAAGTGGTTTTTGTGTTGCAAGAATAGAAAAGGATTGCTATCGGCAGCGTGTATTTTCTAGACGAAATTGAGTAACAAAACGGCTCGAAAACTGTGTCAACATTTGACCCAGATAATACTAAAATATCAAGCGTGCACACATTCGTTCATCGCAAACACTACAACCCAATATTCACATTAGATATTAAATATCAAATATTATATATCAATAAATGACACGAGAGGCGATTTATAGTCTTATTTGTTCTTTGATAAACTCTTTATTATTCTTGTTTTTCTGGAAGAAATATTTTAGTAATTCTTAATTCTTGCAGAAATATTTCAATTAGTTTGGAAACAATTACGTTTTTATTTGGCCATTTTTGCTTCCAACCGAAATTTATTGCGGGGTGTAAAATCGAAGGTTATTTAGAACCCGGGGTTTAGGGGGCGTTAAAATCAACCAATCGAATAGACGGAGGGTTCAAACCCAAAAAAAAAACGCTTCCAGAGAAAGTTTCAACCGACTAAAACTCAGGTAGAAATGTTCGCCCAAATAACTCAAATATTAAAATTCCAGTTGGAATAGTTGTTGAAATCGAATTTGCAGAGAAATTTACTTATTTTCCACTATTTTTGAGTTTTTTATTTTTGACTAAAATTTTAAAATTGTTTGACTAAAGTTTGTTTATTTAAATTGACTAAAAAGTTGATATGTTGAGTTAGAAATTGGAGCTTAAGCAGAATTTAAACCGTGGTATGGATTGAAAAATGTAATTTAGATTTTTTGTAGCGGTGAAAAGCGGTGAAAAAATTTGTAACGGTTTTAGCTTTAATTTAAGAGTAAACTTATTAGAGTAGGGCTCAAACTGTCAACGCTACAGCAAAAAAGCTGAACGTCGGTGTTAAAAAACGATTACCTCGAAGTTTCTAATTTCAAAGTTTACGATTTTGATTATGTTTTGATTAATAAATTTGATTTGGTGTAGACGAGGCTTTAATATAAATATTTTACCATGTTTTTATTATTAGCTGGCTTTCTTGTCTGTCTCTTCTCAACTTTGTCTGTTCTCAACATGTCCGTTCTAAACTTTGTTCTCATATTTGTCTGCTCTCAACTTTGTTGCCAAATTTTTCTGTCCTCAACTTTGTCTATTCTCAACTTTGTCTATTCTCAACTTTGTCTATTCTCAACTTTGTCTGTTCTCAAATTTGTCTTTCCTCAACTTTGCTTGTTCTCAACTATGTCCGTTTTCAACTTTGTTCTTAACTGTGTCTGTCCACAACATTATCTGTTCTCAACTTTGTCTATTAATAAGTTTGTTAATAGTATATTACGTACGAGAGTTGTAAGAAGCATATTACATACGAGCGGAACAGTTAGCGTAATTCCGCGAGTACGTAATTGCCTTACAACTCGAGTTATGTACTATACTTTATCTACGACCACACTAATTTGTTTCTGTTCAATAAGAAAAATATGTTTGATGTAACAAATTTATTTCTTATTAGGTTATGTTTATTAAATTATCATTATTTAACATTATAATAAACAAACAGTTGTATTTTCATATATAACTGTTACTCGACATTATTTAACTTGATAGAAATGAAAAGAAATACATTCTTAATGGTTACATACCTTATTATTTAGTACTTATTTGGGTTAAACTGGAATAAGAGTGCTATGAAATAGATATAGGCAACCCAATGTACGCAATGTCAATTTCCGTTAGTTTGAATTGTGGCACGGGGGGCGCTGAACGTATGACCACGTAATAGCAGCTCTCAACCAATCAACGAATCGTAAACCAAACGCACGTGTGTGTTATCAATCATAACTTATCATTAATCGCAGACTGTTACATAGGTGTGTGTTATGATGTATTTACATAGTCCACGAACTGTACAATAATGGGCATTTACAATAGTGGTCGTAGATAAACTCATTTAAATGGACTATTTCTAAACAAAATTGAAACGCAAATCAATGTGTGGATTGTCTGATGATATATAAAAACTTTATTTGAGCTATAAATAGTGTAAAAACTTCTAGTTAGTCAAATTTATAATTTTTGAGACACTTAACAAAATACAACAATGTTCTTGGTTAGTAATTGATCATCTCGCTTTTACAGATTCCTCGCGCTTTCAATTGAGGAACCACCGAACCCCGAAACCCAACCAGCAAACCTCAAACGATTTTGACTTGACTTGAGCTTCTTGACGCCTGGGTGTCATTTGACAGGTCTACAGACGCCTGGGTGTCATTTGACAGGTCTACAGGCGCCTGGAGGAGTAGATGAGAGCTTTCTCCGACAGGGCAGCTGCACGCATGAGGAGATTCTCCCACCTGATGAACCCATGCCTCCAAAAGGCAATTTGCAGAAGCAACTCTTTGCCGAGACTGATATTCCAACACAACATGTAAGTTTGACAAGCTGTCAATTCTTAACACACAAATATTTATCATTTCAGAAGGTTGTTGATGATTTGTCAGAAAACTGTTCAGGTGTCTTTCAATCAACAGAAGTGACAGATCACCTGTCAAGCAGAGGCTGAGGCTCCGTCGACGTAAGAGCTAATGGACTTGTGTTCTGGAAAGTTCACTCCATTTGACAGCACCCAACGCGAACTGTCAAATGTAACAGTGGAGACTGTCACTTTGGGCCAATAGAAATTCAAGAACTTTGACAGCGACAACGACGACAAGGTCATATTGCTGCTGATCGACGACCAGGAAATGGAGGAGTTCAAGAAGAAGTTCGAGTCGCCTGTCAATTAACCGCCAATTCAGGAATTCCTGCCAAAATCAACTTCCAATCCTCCGATGAGGACGATAAGGTGGATGCTGTCTTAAAAAAAGAAGAAGAAACGATATGCCATCATCGACTCAGGTATGTCGACACTCATGCCAAAATCAGCTGTCAAAGTATTTGACAATTCATATTTTAACACTCTGCTGACAAATGAGGAGTCTGAAGGGGAGGAGCCAGAGGAGATCATCAATCTTCATGATCAAGACGAGGAGGAGGAGGAACTGGAGGTGCCCAAAGAGATCGATTATGACTCGGAAGAAAACGAAATAGAACTGGTTGATAAACAAACAGGTTAATATTCGACAGATGTCATAAAATTCTGCATAATTTTGATAGATGTCAGAAATTTGACTGATGTCTGCAATTTTGACATTACTTTGACAGATGTCAAAAGTTTGACAACTGTCAAAAGTTTGACGGATGTCAAAAGTTTGACAGATTTATTGTGATGTTCTTGTAGGTGGAAAGGGGAGGAAGCTAAAGGCGTCTGAATTCGTTGAGGCGGAGCTGTCGGAGTCTGTGTGGGGCAGTGAGGATGAGGACGAGGAAGGTCTAGACATCCTCGACACAGAGCAGGGGGACTCAGAGAAGTTCGATGAGGACGAAGACCGCACGGAAATTGAACACATGTTAGTCTGACAGTTACCTCAATACTTATGTTAATAGTTTGACAGTTATGTTCTAAATTTCACAGTTATGTTCAAAGTTTGACAGTTATGTTCAAAGTTTGGCAGTTATGTTCAAAGTTTGGCAGTTATGTTGAAAGTTTGGCAGTTATGTTCAACGTTTAGCAGTTATGTTCAAAGTTTGAATTGTATTGAAAGTTTGAGAGTTATGTTAAAAGTTTGACAGTTATGTTAAAAGTTTGACAGTTATGTTAAAAGTTTGACACTTATATTAAAAATTTGATATTTAAGTTAAAAGTTTGACAGTTTGGTTTAAAATTGTAGGAGTTATCTTAAATGTTTCAGTTATGTCAATTTTATTAATAGTTTGACAGTTCTGTCAAAAAAGTAATAGGTTGGAACCTTGACAACTGTCACTATTTTGTTGTGTTGGCCCGAATGCGGATAGATTTATTCAGGAACGTGGTAAAGGTGTCCTTGGCACCAGTTTCCGCGTGAATCTGTTGGAGTTGCGGCAAAATTTAAACCAACAATTTTAGAAGGAAATGTTATTTAGACTATTTGTGGATAGTAATTTTAGCTCCAATTTGATTGTAAGATTTTGAAATTTGGACTAAAATTGTAGGAGTTATGGATGAAAAATTTAATATGTTAGTTTAGTAGTTGCAGGTTGGGCAGAAATTAAACCGTTGTTTGGATTAAAAAATGTAATATAGTTTTTTTGTAGCGGAGAGTTTTGGCTTTAATTTAAGACTAAACTTGTTAGCTTTAAGCTGAAACTGTCAAGTATACAGCAAAAAAACTGAACGTCTGTGTTAAAAGAATGATTTCTTCACAGTTTGTAACTTCAATGCCAACGATATTTATTAGTTTTTGATTAGTAATTTTGTTTTATTATTAGTGTTGATAAGGTTTAAAATATTTTTTACCACGTTTTTATTAGCTCGCTCTCTTGTCTGTTTGTTCTCACCTTTGCCTGATCTCAACTTTGTCTATTCTCGACTCTGTCTGTTCTCAAATTTGTCTTCTTCTTCTTGTTTAATGGGCCTACTTTGGACCATGCTTGTTCAACTGTTGGGCTTTGATCTTTGACCTGTATATCGCATCTTCTGCCGGTGTAACTCCTTTCTCTCTTCCGTCCAGGGGGTACCTTTCCTTCGAGGTTTTTCCTGAAATCCACGGACTTCCTACAGGGCGCGTCTCAAGGACTGTCTATTTTTGAGATCTGCTATTCCCTCTCAACTTTGTCTGTTATTGCGTCTGTTAACTGTGTTGGAGTTGCGGCAAAATTTAAACCAGCAATTTTAGAAGGAAATGTTACTTAGACTTTTTGTGGATAGTAACTTTAGCATCAATTTGTTGGTGAGTTTATGGAATTTTGACTAATATTCAAGGAGTTATGGATGAAAAAGTTAGTATATTAGGTTGGAAGTTGGAGATTGGGCAGAATTTAAACCGTTGTTTGGATTAAAAAATGTAATATAGACTTTTTGTAGCAGCGAGTTTTAGCTTTAATTCAAGACTAAATTAATTTGTTTTGCGCTGACACTTTCAAAGCTACATCAAAGAAATGGAACGTTGGTGTTAAAGGAACGATTTCTTCGCAGTTTGTAACTGTAAACAAGTCTTAAAATACGTTTTACCACGTTTCTTTAGCTCGCTCTCTCATCTGTTTGTTCTCATCGCCAATTGCCAAGGATAGGTTTTCTGCTGACCTCTTTCTAGGGGTTTGGAAAATCATATATTTGGAGTTTTTTGTATTTAAGAACAAATTATTTGCGGAGAACCAATTGAACACTTTTACCATCAGTGCATTCCCTGTCGATTAAAGAGCTCTGGGAAATTAAGAAACTTGCATCCACGCATATAGGATGCACTATTTACCACTTATGTTATGAATGAGGTCTCCTGTGAAAATTGAGAAAAGAGTCGGGGCAAGTACGCTGCCCTGTGGAACACCAATGTTAATATACGCAGGTTCTGATGCGACGCACACATTCAGAAGTTGTATTTAGACATAGCATTGTCTATTATGGAGGTATGATTGGAACCATCTTCCCACCTTCCCTCTGATACCATAATTGTGTAGCTTGTCTAACAATATCTCATGAGGCAAACAGTCAAATGCCTTCGACAAGTCGCAAAAGATCTCGTCCGGAGATCTTCCTTTGTCTATCTCATAAAGGACCTTATTCTAGAACGAAAGGATGGCCGTCGTTGTGGATTTGTTGTTTCTGAATCCATGTTGTTCTTGTGAGATTATATTGTGTTTAGTGATGAATTGTATTTGTCTCCGCTCCGTGCTGTATTCTAGGATGTTGGCTACTACGGATACTAAGGATATTGGTCGATAGTTGATCAGATTTGTTTTGTCTCCTTTTTTGTGTACTAGCACAATTACAGATCTTTTGAGAATAGCTGGATATATCTCACTATTAAATGAACAATTCACTAACTCTGTAATACGGAGGACTAGAAGATCACTAAATTCTTTTATAATATGGCATGGGAGTAAATCTGATGAGCAACTGGATTTATTCTTCGGTTTATGAAGTATTTCAGACATCTCCGTGACTGTGTAGTTTTCAAGAAACATAGATTTGCCGTTGAACCAGCTATGATCATTAGTTATAACTGCCGGTGGATTTTCTTGATTAGCCATTGATCATCTCGGATCTACGCGTTCCTCCGGTTTTCATAGCAATCACAACGTGTATCGATTTCTTCAGGAACGTACTGAAGGTGTTCTTGGCACCAGTTTTCGCGTGAATCTGTTGGAGTTGCGGCAAAATTTAAACCAACAATTTTAAAAGGAAATGTTACTTAAATTTTTTGTGGATAGTAACTTTTGCTACAATTTGATGGTAAGATTCTGGAATTTTGACTAAAATTGAAGGAGTTATGGATGAAAAAGATAATATGTTAGGTTGGAAGTTGAAGGTTGGGCAGAATTTAAACCGTTATTTGGATTGAAAAATGTAATATAGATTTTTTGTAGCAGTAAGTTTTAGCTTTAATTTAAGACTAAATCTATTTGTTTTTGTCTGACACTGTCAAAGCTACAGCAAAAAAACTGAAAGTCGGTGTTAAAATAACGTTTTCTTCAAAGTTTGTAACTTCAACGTCTACTATTTTGATAGTAATTTTCTACTAGTAATTTTGATTTGGTGTACACAACGCTTAAAATATTTTGTAACAGGTTTTTATTATTAGCTCGCTATCTTGATGTTCTCAACTCTGTCTGTTCTCAACTTTGTCTGTTCTTAACTTTATCTTTTCTCAACTTTGTCTGTTCACAATATTGTCTGTTCTCAACTTTGCCTGTTCGCAACTTTGTCTATTCACAACAATGTCTGTTCTTAACTCGGACTGTTCACAACATTCTCTGACCTCGAATTTGTCTGTTCTCAACTGTGTCTATTTTCAAAGTTGTCTGTCCTCAACTTTGTCTATGCCCAACTTTGTCTGTTCTCAACTTTGTCTATTTACAACTTTGTCTGTTCTCAACTTTGTCTATGCCCAACTTTGCCGGTTCTCACCTGTGTCTGTTCTCAACTTTGTCTGTTCTCAACTTTGCCTGTTTTGGACATTGTCTGTTCTCAACTTAATGTTATCAGGTAATTTTTGCAATTGTAATAAATTGATTTTAAACTAACTTCCCGATTAAGAGACTTGGGACTTTAAACATAGCTCAGAACTGCACGACGTAGCTCAGAAACTCAATATTTTAATGCTTTAGACATTTTAATTAAGCATTTCATGTTAAATGTAGTTCCATGTATTATGTAATTTTATATCGGGGACCGTATATATAGGTGTATTAGTTTATAAACAAATTTAAAAAAAAATGAGAAAATTCTTTCAATTTGCATGAAACACGAATTATTTCTTGCCGCTGTGTACCGTTTTAATTTCGTGTTGCACCGGACTAGTTCTATTTCCGGTTTCGAAATCAGGTCGATTGCGCAACTTTTTCTTTTCACTCTTTTTATTCGGGAGTGAGAATTATTCCAACGCTCTTCCAACAAACTCGACCGAAAACTAAACCGAATCCAATTTATTTAACTTTTCTTTATATTATTATTACACATTTTTTGAATTAAAATAAAATATATATGTATATATAAATCCTTTTTAAAAATCACTTTTTTGTTAAAATGCAATAAAAATTTTAATATATTTCGTTACGTTTTGACTATAAATAAAAGCGCGAAGTCCGTGAATATATTTTAGCGCTCCGCACTTTTATTTATAGTGAAGTCGAACAAAAAAATAATTTAATTTTAAATAAAATTTAATTTAATCGTAAGTTATAAATAAATTGGAGTTTATTTAATTTTCGGTCGAGTTTGTTTTAAGAACGTTGGAATTATTATCACTCTCGAATAAAAACATTGAAAAGAAAAAGTTACGCAATCGACCTGATTTCGAAACCGGAAATAGAACTAGTCCGTACTAACCGTACAGAGCGAGAAGAAATAATTCGTGTTTCATGCGAAGAATTTTGTGAAATTGAATTTTTTTGAAATAATCTTGTGTCCTCTTGTTTAGTATTTAGTGTGCGTGTATTCAGTCAACATTGACGAGTTTGTCAAGAGGTTAGTGGCCTGTCCGCACCATATAGTTCATGAATACAACATGACTCCATGACGAAAACAGTTAAATAACAGAGGCAACAAGTTTTCGTTTTCTTTCGTTTATTCATCAAAAATATAAATAAATAAAAATATTTAAATTGATAAGTTTTGTTAGCAATTTTTTGAATAATTGGCAAAAATGGTCTGTTCTGAAATTACCTCAAGTCAAGCTTGCAAAGATTAATATTTTAATCTTTTGTTTAGTCAAATACAAGGCCTGGATTACAGATTAGCACACACTTTTTTGTGCTAATCCATAAGACAGACTAACTAATCACTTTGTAGTCTGCAACTTCATTCCATAAATTCTAGACAAACTACTTTTAGACTCTTCCAATTGTTTTGCAAATTACAGACAGACGGGAAGATTTTTGAAAAACTTAAAAGTTTGTGCAAGACTTTGAATAACTAATCCCTTTGTAGTCTGCAACTGTATTCCTTAAATTTCAGACAAACTACTTTTAGACTATTCCAATTGTTTTGGAAATTACAGACAGACGGGAAGATTTTTGAAAAACCTAAAAGTTTGTGCCAGACTTTGACTAACTAATCAGTTAATTACACTTAAGATAAATAGAAAGATATAATCTTAAAAACAATGTTATTTATACAGTTCTCGTTTAGTGCCACGAAAGTGGACTGGGGGCTAGTAAATAACAAAGAAATATATGTTGTATACAAATTATAGAACAAGACTTAGGGAGGCTAGATACGAAGAGGAAGGGATAAACGAAAAAGTGAAAGAATCACCCAGTTCTTTCACTCACGTAAAAAATGCAACAGAAAAAAAAGTGATAGAGACAAGAGTGAAGGTGGGGTCTTGAAAAACGAGTGGTGGGATAAAGAATGCAGGGAAGGGAAGCAATCAGTAAGAAAGAAATTAAGAAATTGGAAAAGTGGAAAAGCAAGTAATGAGGAGTACAAGAGAGCACGCAAAAGGTACAAATTAGTATGCAAGGAGAAGAAGCAAAATAAATGGATGGAAGAAGAACTAAAGATGAAAGGCATAAAGACGGAAGAAGAGGTATGGAAATACATAAATAGGGAAAGAAAGAAAAAAGTAGAAAGAGTAATAGAATTACTATGGAGGAATGGAGAAAGTACTTCAGTCAGCTGCTGGGTGGTGATGAAATCAGACAGGAAAAGAAAAAGAGTCAACACAAGGTGGGAGAAATAGAAGAGATAACAAGAGAAGAATTAGAACAACAACTGAGTAAACTGAAAAAGAAAAAGGCACCGGGGAGGGACGGTATACAGAATGAATCGAGGATTTATGGAACGGAAAGGGATGAAAGGCTGACAGGTTGTTAGAGATAATGAATGGAGTGTGGAAGGGAGAGGGCTTCCCACAGGAGTGGAAAGAGGGGATAATATGCCCCATATATAAGAAAGGGAAACAGCAAGCAATTACAGGGGGATCACCATGCTCAATACGGCATATAAGATATATGCAATGATTGTTGAAGAGAGATTGACGAAGGAATTGAAGGAGCGAGGTGTGATACCAGACGGACAGGCGGGATTTAGGAAAGGGAGAGGGACCATGGTTAATGTATACATCTTGAATCACATAGTAGGGAATGAGATAAAAAAAAGGGGCGGCAAGATGTATGCATTATTTGTGGACCTGAAGGCGGCCTTTGATAATGTAGCAAGAGAGGCACTGTGGGAATGCCTGAGAAAGAAAAGGATAAAGGAGCATCTGATATCAAAATTAGAAGAGATTTATGAAGAAACAATAAGTAGAGTGAGAGTTGGTGAAAGGGTGAGCGAAGGTTTTAATACGCATAAGGGAGTGAGACAAGGCTGCCCACTAAGCCCCAGCCTGTTTGCAGCATTTATTGGAGACATAGAGGAGATGTTCAGCAAGGCGCAGACGGGTGGGGTTGTGGTGGGCAAAGAAAAAGTGTGGTCCCTAGCCTACGCGGATGATTTGGTGGTGCTAGCGAGAGACGAGAAAGGGATGAAAGAAATGATAAGAAACATGGAGAAATATATGAGGAGGAAAAATCTGACAGTGAATGTGGAGAAGTCCAAGATGATGGTGTTTAGAAAAGGGAGTGGCAGGAGAAGAGTAATTGAGTGGAGATGGGAGAAGGAGAAAATTAAAGAAGTAAACGAATTTAAATACCTAGGGTACGTGTTTAATGAGAGAAATACTGAAACAGCACACGTGAGAGAGTTAGTAAAGAAAGCCAACAAAATACTAGGAGCGGTATGGGGAATAGGAGAGAGAAAATTTGGACACGACTATAGAAGGAGAGTGATGATGTTTGATAGCCTGGTGAAAAGTGTGATGATGTATGGAGCGGAAATATGGGGATGGAGAGAGCAAGAAGGGCTGGATAGGGTGCAAGAAAAATGTTTGAAATGGGTGCTAGGACTAGGTAGAGAGACCCCGGGGTATATAGTGATGGAGGAAACAAAGAGAGATGGAATAAGAATAGAAGCAGGAAAGAGAGCAATAAGTTTTGAGGAGAGAGTGATAGAGAGAGGAGAGTGCAGAATTCTGCAAGAGTGCCTCAAAGAAAAAAGAAAAGAAATAGGAAAGGGGGTGTGGAAAGAGAGGGAAGCATATCTAGAAAGAAACGGGTATGCAGGAGCGGAGATAGAAAGAATGAGAGAGAGAGGTAGTGTAATGACAGAGGAATTGGTCCAGAGAGATAGAGATGTGCAAAGGCAAGAAAGGAGAGCAAGAATTAGGGAGTCTAGGTACAATGGGAAATATGAAAAAATAATAACGGAAGAACTGCCAAAGTACCTAGGAAGAGAAAGTAGAAAAGAGAGAGTGACAATAGCAAGATTCAGATGTGGAAATGAAGAGAGAGATAATAAATTTTGGATGGAGGATAGGAATAGAGTATGCAGGATGTGTGGAGAAAACAAGGAGACAATAGAACACTTGCTGACCCAATGTTCAGAAATGAGAGAAAGAGACGAGTGTAGAGAAGAGATTTTAAACGAGGATGGAAGAGGGATAGATTGGATGAAGAAAGTTGAGGAGAGAAGAAGAGCAATATGTGGAGAGGGAATCCGGTAATCGGGGTTTAGGGATAGGAATTTAGTGACTTTCTTTTTTTGTTTTTAGTTTGAGCAGCATATGTTTCTTTTTTTTTAATGTTTATTTTTTCTTTTTCTCTTTTTATTATTATTCATATTTATATTATGCTCGATGTTAGTTTTAGTATAGATGTAAATTTTGGATTCAATTTATAAACCCGTAAGGGCAATAATAGTATATTACGTAATGAGAGTTGTAAGAAGCATATTACGTGCGAGCGGAACAATTACGCGCGACCCGCGTAGCGGGGAGCGCGTAATTCCGCGAGCATGTAATTGCCTTACAACTCGAATTATGTACTATACTTTATCTACGACCACACTATTTTTTTTCTATTTAATAAGAAAATTAAGTTTGATGTAACTGATATAGTGGATTCATCGATATAGGCAACACAATGTACGCAGTGTCAGTGTCAAATGAAATAATTTATATTTACTTAATAATTTATAATCTTTGTTTAATTTTATTAATACCTATTAATACCTACTGTGTTGTAGCAGTATCGTTTTGATTGTTCATGGAGCAGTCTATATAGCCTTCTGCTACTGCAAACGAACGCCAGCCACCATGCCTTTTTAGTGACAATAAATCACCTACGGAATCCACAAGAATGGTGGCTGACGAACGTCTGTAACCATGTCCAGTATAAAGAAAGATTTTCTTCCGGAAAATGAAGATAATTGGCAATTTGTTTAGGAATAGAGCCAATTTTATTTATTCCATTGCTTAGTGCATTTCTCATTTTGAAAATTTAGAAAAAAAAGACTGACTTTTGTCCATATTTTGTGGGCGTACGTTAATATATTTTTTACAGGTTTGGTAAAATTCTTTCGCTAGCACAAAAGATCTTTAAGTTTTTGTTTTGGAATCAGGAATTCTAATGATCAGAGATGTTCCGGTTACTTCTATATGGCAGGGTTTGACATTTCGTAGTTCTTGTTTTCTGCAGGCACCACTAATGCCAATGATAAGAATAATCTAAAATTATATAAAAAAATATGTCGTTATGCCCATTAGAGAGCATTATAAGATAAAAAAGTAATGAATACTTTCATCAATAAATATTTGTTATCCGGTGAATTATTGAGGAATCTTTTGAATTTCTTGAATGGTTAAAATTTTTGATTTGTTGCTTTTAAATCCATCAGATTTTCTCTTTAGTAAAGCTATTAACTTTGAATGTTTTGAAATGTCGATGTTGTGCTTTATATTAATTGATGTCCGAACCATTCAATAAATTGCCCAAAGTGAAGATCACTTTTCAAACATTTTCTGAAAAGGATTTAACTTTATGCTTCATTCTCCGGTCCATAAATTTTCTATATGCATCCTCGTATCAATCCCGAGATTTAATCCGTAGCAAATTATGGGCAGCTTGTTTCACTTTTTCAAAAATTTCGGGCGGAGTAGCATTTTCTATTTCGCTATCGCTGGACATCACTGGACTTTAATTGTTATAATTGAAAAAAAAAATATAGTGTTTATGTATTAGTTTGACGTTTAATTTTTTTTGACAAATAACGGAATGTATTGGGTTGCCTATATTAATGATAGTAGCAGCTCTCAACCAATCAACGAATTGTAAACCAAACGCACTAGTGTGTTATTGAATCATTAAATAACATTAATCGCGGACTGTTACATACGTGTGTTGTAAGATGTATTTACATAATCCACGAACTCTACAATATTGGGCAATTATAATAGTGGTCGTAGATAAATATACATAATACCTATATGTTGTATAAGTCAATATCCTGCGTGGTATTATTTATAATGTGGTATTTATTATGTGGTATTATGGTTATATATATTAGCAATGGAAGTAGTTGTCTTAACATGAGATTTGTTTTGTAGTCTTAAAAAGACTTAATAATATTATAGAGCTACGGAAAGGTTGAATATATTTATATATTCAAGCTATATTTCGCTTTTAATAAGTTTATAATTATAATTTTAATTATGGATCCTCTAAAGTAATTAATAACAATAGACCTGTTTACGGTTAGTTAAGCGCATCCGCCAAGTTTGAAAGGCGGGAATATGAAAGATTCGGGCAAATAATAAGGTTATACGTCAAAAAGTTCGGGCAAAACATGTCGGAAATTGACAGATGTGCACAAAAAATTGTCAACTATGAAAAGGTCTATTGTGTGTTGTTGCGTAAGTTACAATAGTTTTATGTTAATTTAATTTACTCTTTTGTTTTTTCTTCTTCGATTGTATCTTTCTATAGCAGTGGTTCCCAAACTATTTTGGTCGTGGAACCCCCAAATTTGTTGCCAATGATCGACCCTAAATATTTATTAAACAACGACTTTTCAAATTTTAATATCTGATATTAAATGAAGCAAGTATTATTTTGGTATTTTAGTTAACCGCAACCTAAATTCGTCTTAGACGTAATGAATAGTTTGTTAACTGCTGGGAACTTCTGCCTATCTGCCCCATCTGCCCCATCTGCCTATTGGATGTGTCTGGTAAGCTACTTGAGCTCTTGCTACTAAGGCTAAAGGGAGAGCTTGCGGCGGGAGGTGGTTTGTCCAAAAACCAATATGGGTTTAGACAAGGTAGATCCACCATTAATGCCTTAAGCGCTGTCCTGGAGATAGCAGAAAAGGCTAAAAGCGGAACCCAGAGAACCAGACGCATGTGTGCCCTTCTTACATTTGATGTAAGAAATGCTTTTAATAGCGCATCCTGGAAGCATATCATGGACAGTCTGACAAGAAGGGGTATATCTCCGTATCTGTTGCGCATGTTAAGTAGCTACCTCAGCCGTCGAAGCATCATACTGCTAGGAGACCAGGAAAAAGAAGAGCGACAAATCAACAGAGGCACCCCACCGGGTTCGATACTACGCCCCACCCTGTGGAATGTGATATATGACGAAGTACTTACCATGAGGCTGCCATTGGGGGCCACCGTAATCGGCTTCGCCGACGATATTGCACTGGTTGTCACAGCAACAACAGAGCAAGGCTTAATTCGAACGGCAAATCAAGCAACAAAAATGGTCAGCGCGTGGATGAAGTCGAAGAACCTAAGTCTAGCTCGAGAAAAAACCGAGGCTGTCCTTCTCATAGGCCTAAGACAACTTAGCCCACTAAAGTTTAAAGTGGAAGAGGTAATTATAATACCAAAAGAAACACTCAAATACCTCGGAGTAGTGATCGATAAAAGGCTATCCTTCATGGCGCACATTACCGAAGCGGCAGGAAAGGCAATGAGAACACTAGCAGGCATTCAGCAGCTCATGCCAAACGTAGGGGGCCTAAGAGCAGCTCTCGGAAAGTACTTAGTTCTGTAGTCCAGTCTACCATGCCGTACGGAGCTCCAATATGGGCCAAAGAGCTAGACAAGAAACGAAACCTTCACCAACTCGCAACCGTTCAGCGGAAAATGGCTCTACGTACATGCAGCGCTTACCGGACGGTCTCAGGAGAGGCCGCCCAAGTCATCTCGGGAATACCCCCCATAGACCTGCTCGTAAAAGCTCGAAAAAAGCTGCACGGTGCAAACTACTGCACACAGAAAAAACAACTGGCCAGAGAAGAGCTTATCGAGCAATGGCAAAAAAGAACAGTGGACTCAAGTGCTAATCCCAAATATATCGTCCTGGGTAAATAGAAAATTTGGCCAAACTAGCCCAACCTTACTCAAGTACTGACTGCCCACGGTAGCTTCAGGGATTATCTCTTCAATATTGGCAGAGCAACAGACGACCTATGTGTTTACTGCGGAGAAACAGATAGTGTTAATCACACTATCTTTGATTGCTGGAGGTGGGAAACTGAAAGAGAAGCAGTCGAAAAAGTCATGGAAGAACCCTTTAGCGCCAGAACAATAATCCCATACATGTTAAAGGGAAAAACAAACTGGGACCATGTAAACGGATTAATTGTAACGATAATGACCGATAAAGAATACGATGAGATGCAGTCCAAAAAGGGAAAAAAGGAGGGAAAATAAACAACATGTAGACTAATTTAAATTATGCCATCCGTCACTCCGAGGTTATGCGATAAGCGGGTCCAGAGTGTACGGATGTGATTCCAGGGGGTCCACTTGTCTGGAGAAGTTATTTTATTAACACCAGCTACGACCCCCCAAAGGTCAACGGGAAGTACCCCATAGGTTTAGATTCCCTTGTGAAATCGCAAAATATGCGACATAAACGGTCATATCTTTTGATCGCGTTGACTTACAAGTTTGATTTTTTTCACAGCTGAAAGAGACCGCAGACCCGAGTATTTGATACAAATTTCAACTTGTTACCTCTACGCGTTCCTGAGAAAAATGGTCTTGACAGATAGACAGACGGACAGACAGACAGACGGACAACAAAGTGATCCTATAAGGGTTCCGTTTTCGGTACGGAACCCTAAATAAGCAATTAATCTTTGAAATAATTTACATAAATATAAAACATAAATTAAAATAAATAAACTTTAATGTGAATGATGTATCTGCTTCTTTGATTCAATGATTCTATTAAAATTAGGCGTTATGTTTAAAATTATGTCGCAACATAATTTGAAAACCCAGCTTCACACACATAAGTGGTTGCAAACGGCAATAGAATTCGAAGAGCCTGTCTTGATAAATTTAGATATTCATAGAAATCATCTCACCAGAATGTTCCAAACTGTTCTAAATTTGGCTTCTAATTGTGTATCCGAACTCAATTCAATCAAATTTTCATAATCCATGGAATGAATCCTTTTGGTTTTTCTTTTATTTTGAATGATTTTTGTACGCTGTAATTATCTTCATTTTCTAGATTTGGAAAGTAATCACTGAGTGTGTTTTTATTCAATCATGGCTTTCCATATCTAAATCCACTTCAGATTCTTCGAGAAAGTCACTAAGCGTTTGGAAACACTCGAACTTATTTTGCACCACAGCTGAAATCTAATATTGTATCTTCCATGAAAACAGTTTCCTTCGGAATTCAAATATTCGCAAAAGCATTTTACCACGCGATAACTATCTAACTTCCGTATGAAGACCATATTCCATATTAGAATTAATTAAAAATATTAGAATCCATAGTAGAATTATAACCATTCTTATTTTTTTAATGAAATAAAATTTGTCACGTGGAACCCCCAATTCTTTTCGCGGAACCCCAGGGTTCCACGGAACTCACTTCGGGAATCACTGTTCTATAGTAATATGTATGACCTATCAAATTTATATTTATACATCCAAAGAACAATAAATGTTGTGATTTGATTTGATATCTACTTTGATGGAAAAATATATGAGTTTTTAACGATTTTATTGATCTCTAATAAAATTTTGAAGTTTTTCAATTTTGCAAACAAAGTGGCACGCACCACAGTTCAATTTTTTTGAAACAAATTATATTTTGGTCGATATCCTTTTGTAAATATATCAAATTATGTTAAATCAAATAAAATTGCTAAATATTTAAAAAAAGTTTTAGCATGTTTATCAGAAATTGCTAATTTATATAAAAAAAACGATTTTTTGACAATTTTATCGATTTTGACCATTTGGTTGATAAGATCCTCTAAATTATTATAACATTATTCAAATTTGGAAGAATTTCTGGCAATTTTATTTAATAATTTAGCAAAATAATACATAAATCATGACGAAATCAAACGAAAATTTCCGCACCAACATATTTTCCGTAAGTTTTGCAACTTCACTCTTTCGCTGCGAATTACTTTTTTGTGCGGAATACTTTGTAGCTCTGTACAACGTTGTAACTTTGTAGTATTTGTAATAATTTGCAAATATTGCCAAATTTTCTAAAACCGAAATCTCTATACGAAGCTAATTTTTTTTTTTTTTTCAGTGGAGAAACTGCAAAATTCATTTGTTTCATGTCAAAATTGGACGAAAGTGTCAAAATAATTGGCAAATATTGCCAAATTTTTAAAAACCAAAATCTCTATTCGAAGCTCAATTTGTTATTTTTTGTTGATTTGCAAAACTTTGCCAAACGTTGCAAAATTCATTGGTTTTGTGTCAAAATTGCACGAAAGCGTCAAAATAATTTGCAAAAATTGCCAAATTTTCTTCGAATTTGTTTCGAATAGAGATTTTTGGTTATCTCTATTCGAAACAAATTCTGTTTTTTTTTTTGTTGATTTGAGTGGACACACTTTACAAACATCTTTTGTTTTATGTCAAAATTGAACGAAAACGACAAAATAATTTGCAAAAATTGTCAAATTTTCAAAAACCAAAATCTCCATTCTAAGCTAAGCAAATTTTGTTTTTTAGTTGATTTGAGTGGACAAACTTAGCAAAATTCATTTGTTTATGTCAAAATTGGACGAAAGTGTCAAAATAATTGGCAAATATTGCCAAATTTAAAAAAACCAAAATCTTTATACAAAACAAAATTTGTTTTATTTTTGTTAATTTGAATGATTTTCTAAAATAAGATTTTCTAAAACTAAAATCTCTATTGGAAGCAAATTCTGTTTTTTGTTGATTAGAGTAGACACACTGCAAAATTCTTTTGTTTTATTCAAAATTGAACGAAAACGAAAAAATAATTTTCAAAAATTGCCAAATTTTTAAAAACCAAAAGGTCTCTTCAAAGCAAATTTTGTCTTTTGTTGATTTGAGTGGACAAGCTTTGCAAAATTCATTTGTTATATTTTAAAATTGGGCGAAAATGTCAAAATAATTTACAAAAATTGCCAGATTTTCAAAACCCAAAATCTCTATTGGAAGTAAATTTTTTTTTGTTGATTTGAGTGGACAAACTTTGCAAAATTCATTTGTTTTATGTCAAATTTGGAGGAAAACTTTATATTTTGCAAAAATTGCCAAATTTACTAATAACTAATACTCAAAGCAGTATAGTTTCAACTACGAGAAGAGACTTTTTCACCTCGAATCCACATTTCATCTTCAAATTCACGTTGAAACTACTTCATGTTGCGACAACTTCATGTTGAAACCACTTCATGTTCTTACAACTTCATGTGAGAAGTTGTTGATGTGAGACTTTAATAAATCTTTATAAAATCAACATTCCAAACTAAAATTGTGCTTGCGCTAATTGTGCTAATTACTGATAATTGTGCTAATTTAATTTGCGCTAATGCTAAGTCGTCTAAATTTATTAAATGAACACACTAAACCCTATGTTATAGTTCGGCTTGAGTCCTGTGAAGTTAGCAACTGAATTTGCAAAAATATAATATTACATCGGAGTTCTCGGCAGATATGAAATAGTTCTAGAGTTCTTTGTGCAAAATTTCAATAGTTCTGCAGAATTTCGAAAAATGGAAAATACCAAAATTGAGCTAGCAACCACTTTTGAGGAAAACTGTGCGTTTTGTACATATTTTTTGTTTTTTATGTTCTTTGTGCGTTTTTCCTGTACCTCGACCATAGTTCTGGAGTACTTGATCAATATTGCAAAAAGTTCTGCACAAATTGATATTTTGCAAAAAAAAATGAATTTTGAAACTTGCACAAACAGTTCTATTCGCGGATCTGAATAGCACACTAAGAGTTCTATCAAAGATCCTTTTGTCATTTTTTAATAGAAACGTTAGTTCAAAAGATATTTGCAATAATTAGGGACCCGTTATTTTGAATGAAAATTTAAAAAAATCGCGCGACAGTTCTGTTTATAGTTCCCAGTAGAACTCTTAGAGTTCTATCGAAAATCCTTATAACATTTTTGTGTAAAATTAAAAATAGAAAATTTTGCGAAAAATTGCACTTTACCGACGCGACGAAGTGAAGAGAAAAAAATCGCGCAACAGTTCTGTTAGCAGTTCCCGGTAGAACTCTTATAGTTCTATCGAAAATCCTTATAACATTTTTCTGTAAAATTAAAAATAGAAAATTTTGGGAAAAATTGGACTTTACCAACGCGACGAAGTGAAGAGAAAAAAAGTCGCGCAATAGTTCTGTTTGCAGTTTCTGGTAGAACTCATAGAGTTCTATCAAAAATCCTTATCACATTTTTCTGTAAAGTTAAAAATTGGAAAGATATACGAAAAATACAAGTTCACGATTGAATTTCGAATTCACCTTAAAAATTTTCCCATATCTCTCGAATTTTTAACTTTGGAGAAAATTGTTATAAGGATTTTCGATAGAACTCTAAGAGTTCTACCAGGAACTGCAAACATAACTATTGCGCGATTTTTTTCTCTTCACTTCGTCGTGTCTGTAAAGTCCAATTTTTCGCAAAATTTTCTATTTTTAATTTTACAGAAAAATGCTATAAGGATTTTCGATATAACTCTAAGAGTTCTACCGGGAACTGCAAACAGAACTGTTGTGCGATTTTTTTTTCTTCATTTGGTTACATCGGGGAAGTCGAAATTCTTGCATTTCTTTCAAATTTTTAATTGTACAGAAAAATCTTGTAAGGACTTTCCATAGAACTCTAAGAATTCTACCAGGATCTGCAAACGGAACTGTTGCGCGATTTTTTTCTCTTCACTTCGTCGCGTCGGTAAAGTCCATTTTTTCGCAAAATTTTCAATTTTTAATTTTACATAAAAATGTTATAAGGCTTTTCGATAGAACTCTAAGAGTTCTACTGGGAACTACAAACAGAACTGTCGCGCGATTTTTTTTCATCTTCACTTCGTCGCATTGGTGAAGTCTAATTTTTTGCAAATCTTCCTAATTTTTTACTTTACAGAAAAAAATTATAAGGATTTTCGATAGAACTCTAAGAGTTCTATCGGGAACTGCAAACAGAACTGTTCCGCGATTTTTTTAAATTTTCATACAAAATAACGGGTCCCTTATTATTGCAAATATCTTTTGAACTAAGGTTTTTATCAAAAAATGACAAAGGGATTTTTGATAGAACTCTGAGGGTGCTATTCAGATCCGCGAAAAGAACTGTTTTTGCAAGTTTCAAAATTCATTTTTTTGCAAAATGTCAATTTTTGCAGAACTCTTTGCAAAATTGATCAAGTGCTCCAGAACTATGGTTGAGGTACAGGAATATGTAAAAACCGCACAGTTTTTCTCAAAAGAGGTTGTTAGCTCAATTTTGGTATTTTCCATTTTTTTCGCGAAATTCTGCAGAACTATTGAAATTTTGCACAAAGTACTCTAGAACTATTTCATATCTGCCGGGAACCCCGATGTAATATTATATTTTTGCAAATTCGGTTGCTAACTTCACAGGACTAAATGAACAGAGTAAACGCTTTGTTCTAATTGGCTTCAACTAAAATTGTGCTAATGCTAATTGTGCTAATTAATGCTAATTTAATTTGTGCTAATGCTAAATCGTCAAATTTGTTAAACGAACCGACTAGATCAAGTCCGAACTGGACTTGATCTAGTTTGATCAAGTCCAACCAGAACAAAGGGTTCTTCCTTTTCGAAGGAAGAACCCTTTGTTCTAGTTGGACTTGATTAGTTGGACTTAAGGTTCTAGTTGGACTTAATCAAACACTAATCTAGTCTAATCAAAATCGAGAAACAATTCAAAATCCATGCCACTCACAAACTTGTTGATGCTTCTCTTATGCAAATTCCACGGTTAATTAAAAACCTATTTGAATTGCATTTAACGAATTAAACACAATTTTCGTTTGTTAGTTTTAGTTGTTATTTTCGGGTTTTTTTTCTGTTTCCTGAAGCGATAACCGACTACGCAACGATTCCGTGTGGCGGAAACAAATAATTACAGTTACAGGATGTTAATTCTCATTGAAATTACTAAAACTATATGGACGCGGACTTGATGGCGTTTACTTTTATTTCCTTATAATTACATTTAGTTAATCACTGGCTGAGGAATTTGAACAACAAATTGGGAAATCTGCCAAGATTTTAATACCTATTGGTGAAACCATACTAATTAAAAATAATCATATAAACTTAATAAAGTTGGAACACAGCCTGAATATATAAATATATTATTCAACCTTTCTGGAGCTCTATAACATTGCTGAGTTTTTTAGGATTACCAAAACAAATCTCATGTGAAATTTGTCAGTTATTTAACAGCTTTCAGTCCACCTTCGTGGCACTCAACAAAAACCATAAAAATAACATTGTTTTTAAGATCATGTCTTTACGTTAACTTAAGTGATAGCCATCTGCAAACCCGTTTCGAGATTTATCTCTCCTCAGTGCAGCTTTGCTTTAATTTTGCTTTTTTTTATCACAATGGTGGACTATTAAATAACTGACAAATTTCACATGAGATTTGTTTTGGTAGTCCTAAAAAGACTCATGTTATAGAGAGAAATGTTATAGAGCTTCGGAAATGTTGAATATATTTATATATTCAGACTGTGTTCCAACTTTATTAAGTTTATATGATTATCTATAACGTAGTATGGTTTTACCAGTTCTTTATAATCTTAGGGCGAAATATAGAGTATATAAATATACTCAATTTGTTCGTAGCTCTATAATATGAAGATCCGGGATTTTTTTATAATCCGGCGGTTGTCTGGTCCCATATGTGTCGGATTATCAAGATTATACTGTAGTTGTTTCAACATGAAATTTGTAGCCTTTATATAGGCTACAAAACAAATTTCATGTTGAAACAACTTAAACTTTTATATAATCTTATGTGACTTAATATGGAGGAATCCTAGAATTGGGAGATGTTGAGATCATTTTTAGAGGTTTTCGTAGATATGCCATTGACAGAGAGCTTGGAATATTCCGCTGTTATACTGATCCTTTAGGACATTGATTCCCAATTTGGTCCAGGTGGCCCCCATGGGTCCACGGGACACTCGGCGGGGGTACTGCTACACTTAAACTACAGTAACCTTTTATGTAATCTTATGTGACTTATGAAATCCTATAATAGGGAGGTAGTAGATATTGAGATCATTTTTAGAGCTTGTTGTAGATTAAAGTGACCACATTTTCATTGAGACAAAGCGGGACAAATTGGATGAAATGAGAATAATAATTTAGTTATGAAAGCAGAACAATGATTCAAACAAATATATTTTATCTACTCACACACCAAAAGGAACACATTAATAAAAACATTATTGTATGTGAAGGATGCCATTATTATAATCGTGTGTAAAAGTAACCAAATCGTGCGTAAAAATCCAATGTAAATCAAATGGAGTTTCATTATTAAATGGTTTCTGTTTGTTATTACTATGGCAACAACTTGCGTTACTAAATAAAAAACATATACTTACATTTTCTGACGTTCACTCATTGCGATTACATAAAACTCGCACCTCATGCATAAATACCCGTCTTCACACACTTGTATCATAAACTACTATTATCTTATATATTCATATACTTGTCTATAAATATACCAAATGTATTTATTATTAATTATTGGTAACTATAAAGATATTTGTAAAAAAACAATAATTTGAAAATTATGATTTTTAATTTTTTATATAAAAAAAATAAGATTTTCTTTCACGGTAAAATGTTTGATGCGAGAGAATACCCGGATAATTTATTAAAATGCTTAATATAGATTTTAAAGTTTAATGTTCAACTGCGCTTTTTCAGTTCTCCATATTTTATTGATACAAGAAAAAACACTTTTTGTTGCTGCATTTGTTCCTGGAGGCTCTCCCTTCCAGGAACAAATGCGTATTCTACCATTTTCAAAATATTTTGATAAGCTTAATAAAGTCGGAACACAGCCTGAATACATAAATATATTCAACCTTTCCGCAGCTCTATAACAGTAATGAATCTTTATACCTTCGTGGCACTCACAAAAACCACAAAAATAACATTGTTTTTTAAGATCATGTCTTTCCGATACCTTAAGTGGAAAGCCATCTGTACACGCGTTTCGAGATTTATCTCTCATTAGTACAGTTTTGCTTTTATGAACAAAAATTTGTAAACCATTCACTTGTTAAGCTAGAATTGGTGAAACTATCCTACGTTATAGATAATCATACAAACTTAAAACAAACGGAACACAGCCTGATTATATAAATATATTCAGCTTTTCCGAAGCTCTATAACAATTCTTTGAGTCTTTTTAGGCAATCAATAACCATCAATAATAAAATAAGTTCAGGTCTCTCTCACAAAACGTCAAAATTTTAAACATGTAACCCTAAACGCCACATAGGTTTTCAAGTAAGTGGTTTACAAATTATTGTTCATGGAAGCAAATCTGTGCTGATGAGTGATACATTTCGCAACGCGTCCACAGATGGATTCACTTAAGGTATCGGAAAGACATGATCTTAAAAACAATGTTATTTTTATGGTTTTTGTTGAGTGCCACGAAAGTGGACTGAAAGCTGTAAGATAACTTACAAATTTCTTGTGAGATTTGTTTTGGTAGTCCCAAAAAGACTCAAATAATTGTTATAGAGCTCCGAAAAGGCTGAATATATTTATATATTCAGACTGTGTTCCGTTTGTTTTAAATTTGCATTCACTTGTTGTTCATAAAAGCTAAGCTGTACTGATGAGAGATAAATTAAACCATCTAACGACCGGATTTTCTGAAAGAACTATGAATTTTTTATAATAACTGCTTGGAATATCTTGAAGAATGGACAGTTCAATTGGAGGATATTACAAAATTTCATTGGGTGACACTAAAAAAGGAGATTTTATGGGAATATGTGAAAAAATCTTATTTTATATATTACAGTACAATTAAAATAAGAAATGCAGATATTTTCTAAAAGCGGGACATTTTTAAAAATCGGCGGGACGCGAGACCGTCCTTCAAGAAGCGAGACTGTCCCGCCAAAATCGGGACGTGTGGTCACTTTACCGTAGATATGGCATTGACGGAAAGCTTAGAATATGGCGCTGTTATACTGATCCTTTTGCACGGTGTTTCCTAAAGTGATCCAGGTGAACCCCCATGGGTCTATGGAACACTTGACGGGGGTACTGATACACTTAAACTATGGTAACCTTTATGTAATCTTATGTGACTTATGAAATCCTATAATAGAGAGGTAGTAGATATTGAGATCATTTCTAGAGGTCGTCGTAGATATGGCATTGACGGAGAGCTTGGAATATGGCGCTGTTGCACTGATCCTTTAGGACAGTGATTCCCAAAGTGGTCCAGGTGGACCCCTTGGGGTCACATGGTTTTTTCAAAACCAAAATTGATTTTGTGATAAATAATGTATACTTAAAATAATTACCGTATTTGTCGGTGTATAACGCGCACTTTTTTCCCAAAAAATTGCCTCTAAAACATAGGTCCGCGTTATAGGCGCACAAAAAGTAGGTAAAATTTTAGGGTTCGCCTTATACACCGGAAAATACGGTATTTATTGTAGGTTGATTAAACTAAATAGTTATAAACTCATTATTGTGATGATTGTGCCATTCATTAGATAGATGAATGATACATATATCATGATGAATGATGTTTGTCATAAATATAGCATACATTAATTTCAACACCTAGACCCGACCATATAAACTCATGTAAATTGAGAAACGAAATTCAAAGAAGAAAAAAAATTGCATTTCATATTTTTTACTTTTGTCGCTAAACCGGATGATTTAACTAAATTTGAAAATAATACTTTTTTGTAGACACCAATGTCTTACATATGGAGATCCGAGTTAAAAGTTTGTATTTTGAAGCGTTAACCAGATATTTGCAAAAAACCTTTGCAGCCTTTTGCAAGCAAAAATAATTCCCCACGCAATCCCCATTGGAGGCGGAGAGTTCAAATGTGGTCAAAGGGTCTTGTGGATACCCACATTCAGTAAAAGTTTAATTGAAATCCCACATTTTCTCGCTACTTTTTTAATATTTAGAAATTTTCCGTTCGGTTTTCGTCGGAATTCGTGATGTTGAACTGGTCGGGTCTAGGTCTTGAAAGTAATGTATGCTCATAAATATAAGAATAAGACTTGTTAGCATGCTCAAATATCTAGTTTTGATGTCAGTAGATCAGTATTTCCCAAACTTTCGATTCGCGTGTACCCCTTTCAAATATTTTTGAACACTTCGTACCCCTTAGTTGAAAATTTCTGAGTTATATTATTAAAAATAAAAACTGTACCGCTCTTTTTTAAGTAATATACGGTCTCCAGATTGGTTTGATTGATTTATTATACAAGCGGATAAAATTGTGGTTTAAGGAGATTTAAATTCGCGAGTTAAAGCTTAATTCTCTATTCGCTAGTGTATACAAACTTTTCATTAATTTTGCTTCAATTTTCAAGTTCCATTTTCTGTTTTTTTTTTTAAGAGAAGCATGTCGTCGGCCCATTAATGTATTGTTGTCGTGACAACGATGACATTGTTGATTCGTGCGTCAAAATTTTGTTTAGAGTATCGTGTTTAATTAATTCGTGTTCTATTAATCATAAATGGATACATCCTAAGAATTATTGTTAAATGGTGACGCAATTGCGGAAAGATGGAAATCAAGTGGAATCAAGACATTTATACAAAACATGTGACAAGATCATCACAAGATCAGCGAAGTCAACATTTAGGGTTGTGTTTACGGAGCCCATAAGTGAATTATTTTGATGCGTTGTTATGGATACTTTTATTTCACTAGCGAAATAATTTTTTTATTTAAGTAGCGAATACACCACTGTTTTATTGATCCGCATCTAAAGTATTAAATAAACATGACTTTTTAAGGTAAAATTAAATAAAAATTATTACACATATTAGGAAAAATGTTATACTTTATGAGTTCAGTTTAACACGTTTCTGCTTGTTTTTATATACGTAAAAAAAATCGGCAATCATTTTATCGTGAACAGTTAAAAAAATATTTTCCTTGTAATGTATTAATTAAATGATGAAGAGGAATTGTTTGCAGATTCACAGATAATTCAAGGATTGAAATACTTTATAAAAAGTAATGTTTGATGCACTACTTTTGATGTAATTTAAATATTGTTATTTTTCTTCTTATATCACTTTGGCACACACAAAATATGAAAATTTTGGAACATCGTTTCGTACCCCTTTAAAACGATTCGCGTACCCCTTGGGGTACGCGTACCACACTTTGGGAAACACTGCAGTAGATTAAGTAAAACTTATTATGTTAGATTTAATAAACTTAAATACTGAAATTCTATCTGTGAAATTCAACACAGTAATAGATTTTTAATTGTTTGTTTAATTATAAATGTGTGTGTGTGTGTTTGTTTGTGTAAACTACCTATATAATAGACTCACTCGATTATCCTGGAAACAGTGCATTTTGGAACGAAAAGGGAAAATTATCCTGATCGGATCAACCGAATTTACATCGATCCGACCGCATCCGATCGATAGAAATTCGGCCGGATCCGGCCGGATTGAAAATGACACCGGATTGAAATCCATAGTTGTTAAGTGGGGGCCCACGAAAATTTATTAGGGTTTGATAGTAAAGAAAAAAAAGTCAGCTTGGCTTTACCTATCAATGCAGGCAGATAATAAACTACTCCAAAATGTTATTAAATTAAATTGAGCTACATTTCGTCTTTATTAAGTTTGTATGGTTTAATCTATAATTAGTATGGTTTCACCAATATTATTTAAATCAATAACCGTAAGAAAGTTCATGTCTTTCTACACAAATGTCAAATCAAAACCTAACTACCTTCAAGCTAATGTAAGTCTATACCAATTTGTAACTCAAAAAAGCAAAGCTGCACTGATGAGAGATAAATATCGAAACTATTCACATAATTTAAATAGAAAGATCTTAAAAATAACGTTATTTGTCTAGTGCTGTTAGTGTCATGAAAATATACTGGGACTAGTAATAACATGCAAATTTCTGTGGTATAATTCAATATCCTCTGTTATATTAGTCAGGAAGTAGTTGTTCCAGCATGAGATTTGTTCATAGTCTTAATAAGATTTAAAATTATAGAGCTACGATCAGGTTGAATTTATTTATACATTCAAGCTATAGTTCGTCTTTAATAAGAAAACAAAATAAACAAACTTAATTTGAATACCTAGATCCACCATATAAACTCATGTAAATTGAGAAACGAAATTCAAGGAAGTGTACCAATTGAAAAAAGTTTTGCATTCCATATTTTTTACTTTTGTGGCTAAACCGAATGATTTAACTCAATTTGCAAATAATACTTTTTGGTAAACACCGACGTCTTACATATGAGGATCCGGGTTACAATTTTGTGTTTTGAAGCCCTAACGAGATATTTGCAAAAAACATTTGAAACAAAAATAATTCCCCACGCCATCCCCATTGGAGGCGGAGAGTTCAAATGTGGTCAAAGGGTACTTGCTGTGGATACCCACTGTGGATTTACACTCAGTAAAAGTTTAATTGAAATCCCACATTTTCTCGCTATTTTTAAATTTTCCGTTCGATTTTCGTGGGAATTGGTGATATTGAACTGGTCGGGTCTAGGTGTTGAAAGTAATGTATGCTCATAAATATAAGAATAAGGCTTGTCGCACACTGGGTCCGCCCCGCTTAGCTCACATCAGATAGCTCCGTCATTTTTCCACACATTGCATCCGCTCAGCTACATCACTTTTTCACACACTCAATCCCCTCCCACCTCTCCACAGCGAAAGTTAAATATGTGCTGCTATCCTGGTTGCATAAATGCCTTAGGGCATATATGAAAACGTTAGTGTTGCGCCTGCGTGAACCATCCGCCAGCATCCGACCTCCGACCTAGTATTCTTGACAAACATAGGATACGGAGCGGAGAGGAGCGGATAGGAGCGGAACGGAGCCAAGCTGAGCTGAGCGGACGCAATATGTGCGTTTCTACTTAAATACACGGGTTTTATATTTTTCTGGGATGAAAGGCTGAGATGAGCTGAGCGGAGCGGACCTAGTGTACGACAAGCCTAAGACTTGTTAGAATGCTCAAATACCTAATAGTAATCTCTGTAGATTAAGTAAAGTTTATTATGTTAGATTTGATAAAGTTAAATAATAATTGTATTGTACTACAATATTATTTATCTAGTACTCGTTTAGTGCCACGAAAGTGGACTAGGGCCTAGTAATAACATAGAAATATCTGTTGTACAATGCAATATTCTGCGTACAGTACTAAAAATGCTAGAAGAACTGGAAACAAGTCGAACAAATAACCAAACTAGGAAACATTTTTAAGAAGTAAGAAACATTAAAGGAGGCTTCAGACTGGGACTGACATGTTTCTTAAAACAGATAACGGAGGACTAGTGACAGATAAAAACGAGGTGTTGGAGACGTGAAGAACTACTACTGGAGACTACTTCGACCAATTACTGAACGCGCAGCAGGACCAAGGAAGAGGTAAGGTCACAAACTACACCGCAGATCCACTGGTCGAGGAGCCAACCCTTGAAGAGGTAACGAAGGCGATAATGCAAATAAAGAATAACAAAGCGCCGGATAAGGACACAATACCGGCAGAGTGTCTCAAATATGGAGGAGAAACTCTTATCAAATACTTCCACACTCTCATACTCCAGATTTGAAAGGAAGAAAAAATACCAAGTAGTTGGAAAGAGATTGTCATCGTTCCTCTACACAGAAAGGGCGACAAACTACAATGCTCCAACTATCGGGGAATATCATTGATAAATACGGGATATAAGGTCTGGTCCCTGGTACTACTCGAAAGAATAACTTCCTATGTTGAACACCAGCTAGGCGACTACCAATGTGGGTTCTGGAAAAAAAGATTAACAGTAGACCAGATCTTCACAATACGTCAACTAATGGAGAAGTGTTGGGAGTACGATAAAGTCATACATAAACTCTTCATCGACTTCAAACAAGCGTTCGAAAACGTCTTGAACTGGGAATTCCGAGTAAACTTAAGGCTCCAAAAGTGCAGTACGGTTAGGGGGAAAGTTTTTTTACGATAAGTCAACCTTTTTTACGATAAATAATGGCCTGAAACAAGGAGACGCCATCTCCCCACTCATCTTTAATATAGCTCTGGAGAAAGTAGTGTGGGAGGCAAAAACGGATACACTGCTATTTAGAAATCGGGGCCCGCGTCTTATATTGGCCTTTGCGGATGACATAGACGTCATTGGAAACAAAAACAGGAACGTTAGAGAAGAGTTTAAAAAATAGAATCTGCAACGGAAAATATGGGCCTAAAAATAAACGAGAGTAAAACCAAGTACATGACCACATCAAGGACTAAGCGTAGGGATAGGATAGGACAAAATTTGACGATGGACCAATACAACTTCGAAAGAGTCCAGGAATTTAAATATCTGGTTGTCACTATCACGTCGGACAATGATATGACCAAAGAAATTAACAACAGAATACAAAGTGCCAATCGATGTTGTTTTGCATTGCAGAGAATAATTAAATCAAAAAAACTATCTCGGACGACAAAAATAAGGTAATATACCACTCCATTATAAGACCGATTATGACTTACGCCTGCGAACCCTGGGCAATGACAAGAAAGAACGAAAACAGACTGAGAGTTGCAGAGAGAAAAATACTGCGGTGTATATACGGGCCTATAAGGGATAAAACTACACGACAGTACCGCAGTAGGAAAAACAGGGAAATAGAAGAACTATATGACCAACCAGACATTGTAAGAACGATAAAAGCGGAAAGACTGAGATGGGCCGGCCATGTAAAGAGACATGAGGATGGCCGAGTTATTAAATTGGTATGGGAACAGGTCCTGACAGGTAGAAGACCACTAGGAAGGACTACGAAGAGAGACAACATAGCATCAGATCTTAGATCCCTGAATATCATGGAAGCGGAAGAGCTAATGATGGACAGAGTCCAATGGAGGAGAGTTGTTGAGTCAGCCAAGACCCATCATGGGTTGTAAGAGCTACAGGGAGAGTGAGAAAGAGAGATACACAGTACTAGGTTTTTAGTAGTATACTAGATTTTTAGGGAAAATTATCCTGATCGGATCAACCGAATTTCCATCGATCCGACCGCATCCGATCGATGGAAATTCGGTCGGATCCGGCCGGATTGACAATGACACCGGATTGCAATCCCTAGTTGTAAGTGAGTGTCCACGAAAATTTATTAGGTTTTGATAGTAAAGAAAAAAATATCAGCTTGGCTTTACCTATCAATGCAGGCAGATGATAAACTACTCCAAAATGTTATTAAATTAAATTAAATGTTATTAAATATTGAGCTTGTATGATCTTATCTATAATGGGCATGATGACTGATTTTGAAAAAGTGTTCTGTGGTATTCTAAAGTACCTGCTATTTCCAAAAATATATATTATTTCTGCAGGAAACAAAGTTTTATTAGAAAAAAAAGCAATTGAAATTCAAATTTTAAAATGAGCTCGAAAACGATCGCTGGTGTCATGGCGTCTGCTTGTGACGTCAGGTGTTAGTAAATAGACCGAAAACATTAGGGAGCCAAAGTAGCCAGAAGTAACCTTTTCATAGACCTGTCAAATACATTTGCATATAATACTTTTGGGTCAGTTTCTCATTTTCTATATAATTTTTCAAAGACTTCACACTTACTGGACACTTTATTTCTACTATGCTAGCTTCACATATCCCATCAGGTAATTCTGCTATCGTAGGATATTTTTTACAGACCATTAGACCACATTTTTAAAAATTTTCCCAGTGAAGTAGTGACAGTTTTTCTCACTTCATCCTCCAACATTCTACCGCAAATCATGGCAGGCATGTCTGGGATTTTTCCTCTCATTATTAAAGCCATCAGCGGTCACTGGTTTTGCACCTACTAAATTCATAACCTCGTGAAGCCATCACCCTGCCATATCATGCCATTGCAGCTTTGATGTTGGTGTCTCTTGTTTCTTCCTCAACTTTTATTATATCTGCATCAGTCAATACAAGGTTTTGCAAGAAAGTGTCACAGGACTTTTGTTTGTATATCAGCACCAATTTGTGAATGGATAATCTTTCTAATGCTTGGGGCAACCCGTATATTTCTTAAAATAAAAAAAATAAGAAATAAAAATAATGTATCAAAAACATAGTCTTTCTCGTATTTAATTCACGGAGAATTGTTTACTTTCCTTTTCTTTCCTTTTTCAATTTTTTTTTTAAATACTCCACTATTTTTACGCGTTTGCTTACGCGTGATGTAATTCACTCTGATTGGTGTTCAACTTATCATGGCGGACTGCTGTATTTTATAGTTTTGTTTTATTAAAAATATTATCAATCTCGTACTAAATATGAAAATAAATACATTTTTCACAATCTATTATTCTCATCACATTAGATAAACACAATATTTTTGTGATTCTTAGTTACTGTCATCATGCCCATTAGTATGGTTTCACCAATATTTAATTAACACTTCAATCAATGACCGTAAGTAACTTCTTTCTACACAAATCTCAAATCAAAACCTAACCTCGGCAATCATGCACGAGGTGTTCAAGCTAATAGTATTCGAATTTATAACACAAAAAAGCAAAGCGGACTTGCGCGATTATAAGAATGGACCATGTGCGTAACACGTACAAGAAATATAATAGGTATTGATGTCGATATCATTGAGACAATAGAAGTAAAACGCTTAAGGTGGTACGGACATGTAAATAGAATGTCAAATGAACGATGTCCAAAAAGGGTATTGAACTGGAAGGCGGTGAAAAGGCGAAAGAGAGAACGGCCCAGAAGAAACTGGAGAAATAAAGCTCAAGAAGCTAGGGCCTGTCATCATCTTCATCTTCTATCTAGAAGAGGATGATTGGGCAGATAGAAGAAGATGGAAGCTAGAATGCGGCTGTAATGAAGCACCAAAAAGAAGCAAAGCTGCACTGATGAGAGATAAATTTCGAAACGCGTCGGCAGATGCCTATCCACCTAATTTAAATAGAACGAAATCATTTTAAAAACAATGTTATTTGTCTAGTGTTGTTAGTGACATGAAAATATACTGGGACTAGTAATAATATGCAAATCTCTGTTGTATAATTCAATATACTGTGTGATATTAGCCAGGAAGTAGTTATTTCAACATGAGATTTGTCCATAGTCTTATTAAGATTTAAAATTATAGAACTACGAACAGGTTGAATATATTTATATATTCAAACTATATTTGTTCTTTAATATATAATAAATCTAATTTTGATCACCTAAGTCAAGAGGCTCTACTAAACAAGGCTCTATACGAGGCTCTACAATTTCAAGAAAATTTTGAAAAATATTTATTATTAATTTTAAGTTATAGCCTTTTCAAATAAACATTTTAAAGTTATGTAATGTAAAAAAAAGTTACAGTCAGTTTCACATCGGTTATCGCCCAACAAAAACATTGTTCAAGATTCTCTTATACTTTTTAATCTACAATAAAAAAAGATTTTCTGTAATATCTAATTTAAGGTCTGTAAAGCTGGCACCCCCACCTCTTCAAAATTCAAATTTGATATGATCAGAATTATGTGCTATTTATGTGCTAATTATGTGCCGCAATCGCGATTTTTGTGCTCGAAGCTTTCAATGAATGAATCAAATTTTACTAGTAGGGGTGCTAACTTAACAGTCAAGCTAGCACCCATCCATCTAAAAAATTGAGATACCGATACCAATTAAGCACTACAATTATGTGCTAATTATGTGCTTTCCAAGTACCCTGGAGCTTCTCAACTCCTTGTGCGAGAAATTCACCCCGAACTGAATGAGCCACAAGAGGCGAAATCTATAATAATCGAGCAAACAAGTTTTAACCAACGGGATGTTGTTGCAATAATTATGAGTTCTCCAGATATGATATTACCGATTTTTGTGCTCGCACCCTTGTACGAAAAATTCATCCCGAACTGTATTAGCCTTAAGAGGTGAAATCTTTAATAATCGAGCACACAAATTTCCGAAAATAGGACATCTCCCGAAAATAAGCCCTAACGTGATTTTGGGAACTTTTTGGAATATAAGCCCTCTTCCGAAAATAAGCCCTAGTTAAAATAATGTGAAAAATATAATTCGTTAAAAAATGCTGTTGAATTTAGTAGGTATCTCTAGCCGCCCTAATATTTCATAGAAATGTTTGATTGCATAGAAATATTCAGAGAAATTCCTTGTTTACCTCCACAGTTCGTTTCAAGCAATGCACAGGCACAGGCAATTAATTCCTGGAAGTTGAATTCTATTAAAAATACAATATACATAATATTCTATAAAAAATACAATAATACAATAAGTCAGCAGTCAACATAGAATGACAGTGCAGTTACAACGTTTGTGCATTTCAGTCTTGTAAGTCTGATTATTACCTAACACATAATTTTATTTTTTATAAAGTGAATAATTTTTAACCCCAGATAAAATGAGTACAAAAAGTAAGAGCTATTCAGAGCTATAAAGGGAATCGTGAATGACTCCAGGGATGTAAATCTTGTAGCCTTCTGTAAAGAGAAGATGTTGGATTTCCGTATGGTTCGAAAATGGCGTGCAGAATACGATAACCAGTGTGAACTGGTGGACCAAGGAAATGGGAAAAAGCGCAGGGTTGGATCAGGTCGGCAGCCGTTATTTTCTGAGTTGGAAGAATGCATCTGGAAATGAATTGCTGATAGGAGAGCAATGGCTTTGGTTGTGCGCAGATGATATTAAAAAATTTACTCTTGAAATGGCAATTGAATTTTATATATCCATAGAAGGATTTAAAGCATCGTCACACTGGATGGATAACTTCCTTCAACGACATGGACTGTCTCTAAGGAGATTAACAACAATGTTTAAGCTGGAAGACAATGAAGTTGTTAAACGTGCACTTGCATTTAAGCTTTTTGTTGATGGCATCGACTTAAAATACCAACTCCCCAAATGATTGCTATGGATGAGACCGCGGTATTTCTAGGCGAAGGATCTCAATCGACGGTTAAAAGAAAGTGGGTCGATTTTATGCTGCCACCACTGTTGAGGGGTCGAAATAGAGGTTTATTTGTTTGGGATTCAGCCAGTACTCACCGCGCTAAAGACATGAAAAATTTTCTTGCTGAGAGGAAGATTGATCAATTAATGATTCCAGCAGGAATGACTGACTACCTCCAGACACTTGACATTGCAATAAACAAGCCATTCAAGGATCATTTGCGGATGGAAATGAATGAATAGGTATATTGAAAACAGAGTGGTGAGAAATCAAGAGGTAATTTTGTAAAGCCAGGCTTATAACAAGTTGTGAATTGGGTAAAAAAGTCATGGGACAAAATAACTGAAAGTTGTGTTTCCAATGCATTACGAACTTAGACAAGAAGTATTCATTTAACGACAGCTATATTACAAGACATTGAGGGAATCGGAGCAAAGATTCTACAGAAAATGGATTTGTAGGAAAATTAGAATGGAATTCAAAATTTGATAATTTATGATGATGTTCCAGAAGAAGATGACATGACTGCAATTGAATAAATTTAAATTTCTGTATATAAATAAATATTAAACAATATATAAAACTACTTTTTGGAATATAAGCCCTCCCCCGATAATAAGCCCTAGCACGTATTTTGGACCTAAAAAGAAAGTAAGACATTGTCTTATTTTCGGAAAAAGACGGTAGTTGCAATAATGCAACGCGAATTCGCTCCATGGTATTTGAAAAGCACATAAATAGCACAAAATTGTAGTGCTTATTTGTTATCGGTATCCTGATCGGTTGGGTTTCATCGGAATTATATCGGTTTGGTGCTAGCTTGACTGTTAAGTTAGCACCCCCCCACTAATAAAATTTGATTCTTTCATTGAAGGCTTCGAGCACCAAAATCGCGATTGCGGTACATAGCGCATAAAGAGCGCATATTTATGGTCTTATCAAATTTGAATTTTGAAGAGGTGGGGGTGCCAGCTTCTTATACCTTCTAATTTCGTCTAATCAGACAAAGAAAGTTGAGATTAAATTTGTCTGTGTAATCATTCTAACCGGACAAATATAATTGTCTAAAACTATTTATGCAATTTCCGCTTAGTTTTTTTTTGTGTTTTCGCTGTGGTCTAGCTCGGTCTGTTTCACTCGAAACACGAAATAATGAGAAAGGAATTTTTAGCAGTGGCGTTCACATAGAAAAAACCAACCGAGTTCCCAGAAAACTGTTTTCTCCTTTTATTAGTCGATTCAATTTAGTCAGCTAAACATTGTTTGTGTGTCCTAACTACAGCCATGGAAACTACGCCCAACACGCACCTCTGCGTGCTCAAAACAACCAACTTTCGACGTCTAGTTCAACTAGATCAATATATTTAGATTTAGTTTGTTTGCCATTTTTTAAATTTCAACTCAGTTCGTTGATTTAATAGTCAAAATTAATAGTAATCTTTAGTCTATCTAGTTAACTCATATCTGTTAAATCTGCAATTTAATAATTAGTCTGACTAGTTCATATTTCTTGGGGGTGAGTGGGAATTATTGGATTTCAATTTGGGGCGGATTTCCACGGCGCAAACTCTCCGTCCTAGTTAATCTTCCTTGACCCGAGGCCTTGCTCCATTTTCCCCCATCTCCCGTTTAACAAAACGCTTAAAATCCCTTCACTTTCACACTCTATCCCTCACAATCTAAACACTAAATCCACAATCTAATCTTGATTTCGACCAAATGACTACTTCACTAGTCAATAATCGTCTACTCCAATTGAATCCTTGCTATATAATCTTAACTACATAAACTTGAGTAATGTATAAACATTAAACCAAGAATTAGAAATTTAGACTAAATCTTGATAGTCTTAAAAAGTCGAGTTTAAGCAAGATTAGCAAGTCGAGTCTTTCTAAGTACCACTACTTTACTAGAAAATACTTGTCTAGTCTAATTGAATCTGTGATATACAGTCTTAACTACATAAACTTGATCAATATACAAAAATAAAACCTTGAATGGTATATTTAGCCAAACCTTGTTTACAACCAAGTTTACTGACCCCGATCTAGACTAATCTAAAATTGTGACTTCTGAAATTGTCATAATTTACACAAGGTTTATCAACCCATGGTCTAGAACAAAGATGGCGAACCTTTTCGAGTAGTGGGTCAAATTGTGGTCATTATATTTTGCGTACTAGCTCGTGGGTCACTGGACCAGTGGTATCACTTGGAAAATAAAAACTACTTTTTTTGTTCTCACTTATAAGGCCTTTACAAAATTCAAGTTCCCTTCTTGTTTTAGAACTTATACTTTCGAAGCGGAGAGCAAAAAATAAAGCTCGAAATCAAAAAATATATAATCTCGGTAATTCGGCCGTTGGTTAATCGGACGACACGTCCAGTAATCCGGCGGTCTGGAGACCGCTCACGCTCTTTCCTCCCACCACTCTTTCTTATAATCCGGCGGTTGTCTGGTCCCATATGTGTCAGATTATCGAGATTATACTGTATAAGAGTCCTCGAGCGGATCGATGGCTGGTTCGATGCTATGTTTGAATTAAAAGCTACTTGTAAATATGATATACGATTTCCGACTAATTTTGGGACGCTGAATCGATAAGTAAAAACTAGAAGTCACTGTGATAAGCCGTTCAAAAGTTATGCCATCGTGAAATCGGACAAAGTTTTGAGTTTGATTGGTTGTAACTTAGAAATTGGGCAAAAGAAATGAAAGTGGCTTAGACAATATTTGTAGAAAATTCTTTGTCTAAACAACGGAGTTGTTTAGACAAAGAATTTTGCATTTTGTTTTGAAAAAATTTGGTTTGCAAATTTTGAAAAATTCAGAGGAAATCAAATTTAGACAAGGTTTGGGTTTGATTCGTTGTAATGTTTTAGACAAAAACTGTTGAGAATTTCATTGTCTAATAGAAAATTTGTTTGGTTTTATCACTTGTTTTGTGATTTTTTGAACAATTTGAAGGGAAGTATAAATGGGAGAAATTTGAGAAAAACAGACAAAATAGACAAAAGTGGTTTGAATAACATTAGTAGAGAATTGAATTGTCTATAACATATTAATGTTGCAATAGTTTTTAACTATTTTGAAAATTTTCTGAAAAAATCGAAATTCTAATTTAAGTAAAAGTTGAAAGTTTGGAAGACTATAACTCAAAAACTAAGAATTTTAGGCAAATTTTTTTTAGACAAAAGTTGTAAAAAATTTAATTCTCTATCAGTTACTTTCAACATCTTTTTGTTATTTCGTGTTTTTATGCAGAAAATTGAGAAAAACTTAGTGAAGCTTAAAAGCTGCTTTGGGTTGTCAAATTTAAAGGATGATAAATGATGATTATAATTTAAAAAAAAAAATATTTTAAGGAACCCTCGACACAAAAAAAAACTCAAAAAGCAAAAAAATTAAATTTCTTTCTTGCCCATTTAACTTCATTAAAAGTACCTATTAATATTTTGATGATGAGCGTCGCCGCGTCGGGGGACCGCTATGTGAAGAAGTATAATTAGTTATATCTACATAGGTATAACGAATAGAAAATACGTATGAACTTAGATGTATCAATCTATCTTACAAGGTCTACTAAGTTCCTGCAGAGTTTCGATATGGTATGCGTCACGTTACCGTTAAAGAGAACGCAGAAAGCAACGTGAAAGCAGACGAAAATCGACGTTCGAAATCTATTGTCTTTATTTTGCGATTTTTTTCTGAGGAAATGAATCAAGACTGAAAACTAAACGATTAGATATTGTTGTTTTGTTACTTACGTACGTTGCTTACACAGAGTAAGTATAATCCACACTTTATCATTATCAATCTTCTTTTTGTTTCTTTGTATTCTGGTTTGATTACTTGATTTACTTAGCAGTTCCTCGACGCGGCGACGCGCATCATCAAAATATTAAGTAAATATAAGTTAAAAGGGATCATCAAATTCCTGAACAGATATTCATAAACTATAGCTGAGAACCTTCTCGATCACGTCAGTTTTCAAACACAAGTTTGTATAAACTTTTGTCAAATTGGTTGCAGATTAATCTTGTCAAGAAGGAAATGAGCGGATGATCATCATGCACATGAACAAATCTTCATAAATTATAGCTAAGAACCTCCTCGCTCACGTCAGCTTTCAAATAAAAAAAACGCATAAAAATCGGTCCATTTGTTTAGGAACTACGATTCCACAAACAGCACATATAGGGACAGACGGACAGACTGACACACAATAAAGTAAAGCATTTAGAGAAACGTTTTCGACAAAACTTGTTGCAAATTAAATGTTGTCTAAGAATCTTTTTAAAATTTGCCAAAACTTCGCATGGCGTTATAAGAAATTGATATTTACTTCACAGGTTTAATAGCTGGTTATTTTGAAAAAAGCTGAATGTTTGACCAGTTATTACTCAGAACCTAGATGAAATAGACAAAAGTGTTTCAAATAAGAGTTATAGAGAATTTAATTCCCAATAAAAGTTATTTTAACCAATTTTTTACAAGTTTGTTTTTTATCCGAAAAATTGCAAAAAACGAGTGAAGGTTCAATTTGGGCCAAGTCAACTTTAAGGGATGATGTCAGGAGAAGTAAACAAGTTAGTCAAAAACTTTTTGGATAAAACTCTAACGCTTTATAAGAATTTAACTCCTTTGGTGTCGTATTAATGAATAAGTCCATAAAAATTATTGATGTATTATACAATGAAATCCAATTAAAGCATGTGGAATATTCTGCTTAAGATATTAAACAGAACTAATGTTTCTTTCTAACGTTCAGCGCCACCGTGGCAAAAGTTGCTAACTAGTAAAGACGCACTGTGACGGGAACACTATTTAGTCGTTGTCGATGTAATCTAGGTTAACGTAGATTTAATCTGGATTAGATTAAGTTATGTTAGAGCCAGACAAATCCAGACTGAGGGACCGAGACTTAAAATGAAGTCAATTTTAATAGAGGTCAGAAAATTTTCACTACGTCTATGTTTTTTGCTTAGTGACGCGAGTTGTTGCCATAGTAACAACAAACAGAAATCATTTAATAATGAAACTCCAATTGATTTACATTAGACTCTTATTCACAATCTTTATACTTTTATACACGATTCTAATAATAGTCCTTCACATACAATAATTTACTTATTAATGTGTTCATGTTTTTATGCGAGTGGATAAACATATTTAAAATACATTAATTGGAGAAGAAATTGATATATTTAATATCCAAACCTTTGTGGTTGAGAAACTTTGAAAAGAAAATAATAAAAGTTAGAAAATCAAGGTCACGTGTCGCGTGGGTCACTTAAAAACCCTGTGTGGGTCAGTGTCTGACCCGCGGGTCATAGGTTCGACATCCCTGGTCTAGAATAATCTAAGTTCCTCTATTAGTATTCTTGATTTACACAAAGTTTGTCTACCCCTGAAAAAGACGAATCAATGTTTGTCTGTTTGTAACTTCTGAATTATTCTTGGTTTATAGAAACTTTGTCTACCCCTGAACAAGACTAATCTATATTTTTCTGTTTGTAACTTCTGAATTATTCTTAGTTTACACAAACTTTGTCCACCTCTTGCCTACACCCCTACACCAAATCTGCCAATCAACACCTGATCTAGACTAATTTAAATTCTTCCGCAATTTCTGTAATAGTTACACAAAGTACATCGAGATTAATGCTGAACGAGATTAATCTATGGTCGTATCTTAATCTCCACACAAATCAATTAAAACCGATAGAAATTCAAGGTTTCTGTATAGTAGTAATTAACCAAACGAGAAATAAAAAACTTATCAAATTAATCCACAATCTATTTAATTTCCTCTTCGCGTGTTTCCAACAACATCCTTGCTCATATTTCTCTTCCTATAAACAACAAACAGCAACCTTCACTAATAATCAATTAAACTCAACATTCATCACCAGCTTAGTAATTAGTAATTAATACTAACCCACCCACAACGATTACACAATCTTTATTAATAGTTTCTATGTCTAATTTGACCGGCCTATTCTTGTCTGTCTAGTCTATTCTATGTTAGTCTGTTTAGTCCGTCTAGTCTGTCTAGTCCGTTTAGTCTTGTCTGTCTAGTCTTGTCTGTCTAGTCGTGTCTGTCTACTCTTGTCTGTCTAATCTTGTCTGTCTAGTCTTGTCTTCTCTGTCCAGTCTTGTTCTGTCTAGCCTTGTCTGACTAGCCTTGTCTGTCTACTCTTGGCTAGTCTTTTTGTCTAGTCTGATCTGTACAATCTAGTCCATTTAAAATTGTTTGTCTAGTCTATGCATATTCCAAATCAACAATCTGATTTATAGATATATAAATCTGATTTTTGTCTGAATTGATTCTGGATTCGTCTTATACCTTTTGTTGCATACTGTGGCGTAACATATTTCTTTATATTGGAAGTCGCAGCTGCTCGCGTGTTTGAAAGAGAAACATGACAGAGGGATGCGTTCCGCCATTTTTGATTTGCTCCCTATTCAATATGGGAGAGTGGAAGCGCAAGAAGCGATTACATACCCATCAACGTTGATGGGAGAAAGAGATATGTGTATGTGTGTGTGGCCCTTGTAGTATCAAATCCGCTTATCTACAGAATGACTAGATATTTTGTAATGTTGTTAGTCTAGACTAGACTAGACTAGACTAGATGTTTTGTAGTTTTAGTGTTGTTGTTAGTACTATTTAACACAATCCCCAGTAAAAGGCGAAAGATTTATCGGACGTCATTTAATTAAGCTTGACTTGATTTAACCTAACCTGTTCTAAGTTGAATTGCTAATTTGTAATCTAACCTAAGCTGACGTCACCAAATCTGGAATAAATTGATTCGCTTTAAAGCAAATCCAGACTCAACATCTTCTGCAGTAAAAGGCGAGGGATTGATTTGCTTAGAAGGAAAATCAAACTTCACCAGTCACAAGCTTATTTGTTAACAATGAATACCCACTCACAAATAACAGATCTAACGTGTGTCAGACCGTTACGTATTCCTTTGCATATTTCATTTCGGAATATGAGTTAGTCTAGTTACACAAAACTAGACAGGAAAAAGTAGACAGACAAGACTAGACAGACAAAACTAGACAAATAGACTTAGCAGAGAAGTCTAGACTACACAGACAAAACTAGACTAGACAGGACTAGAAAGGCAGGCGAGGACAAACAAAACTCAGAGATCAGAGAGACAAGACTAAACAGACAAGACCAGAACGAGAAAACTACAGAGAAAAGAACAGTATTATGTAGAGAAGGCTACCTGGAATGCTTAATATTGTGAAATATTTAGAACGTGGAAAATGTTCAGGGAATTTAAAATAGTTTTCCCGATAAATTTTACGTAATCTGTTCCAGATATGCATTAAAACGTGTTTACTTGGAAGCGTTCCAACAGACCGGATGATTCACAGAAAAACCGACCTAATGAATTTCGAATTTAGCTAGCGAGTGTTTTTAGACTGCTAATTTCAATTTGCACATTCAGAATCTAATATTGAATAACTAGACTAGTATACAGTCTTATATGTTCAATCTAGTTTTGTCTCTCTAGTCTGTCTAGTGTGGTCTATCTAGTCTTGTTTGTACAGTCTTATTTGTCTAGTCTCGTCTGTCTGGTCTCGTCTGTCTGGTCTCGTCTGTCTGGTCTCGTCTGTCTGGTCTCGTCTGTCTGGTCTCGTCTGTCTGGTCTCGTCTGTCTGGTCTCGTCTGTCTGGTCTCGTCTGTCTGGTCTCGTCTGTCTGGTCTCGTCTGTCTGGTCTCGTCTGTCTGGTCTCGTCTGTCTGGTCTCGTCTGTCTGGTCTCGTCTGTCTGGTCTCGTCTGTCTGGTCTCGTCTGTCTGGTCTCGTCTGTCTGGTCTCGTCTGTCTGGTCTCGTCCGTCTGGTCTCGTCTGTCTGGTCTCGTCTGTCTGGTCTTGTCTGTCCAGTCTTGTACGTCTAGTCTTGTCCGTCTAGTCTTTTCGGTCTAGTCTTGTCTGTCTAGTCTTGTCTGTCTAGTCTTGTCTGTCTAGTCTTGTCTGTCTAGTCTTGTCTGTCTAGTCTTGTCTGTCTAGTCTTGTCTGTCTAGTCTTGTCTGTCTAGTCTGGTCTGTCTAGTCTTGTCTGTCTAGTCTGGTCTGTCTAGTCTGGTCTGTCTAGTCTGGTCTGTCTAGTCTGGTCTGTCTAGTCTGGTCTGTCTAGTCTGGTCTGTCTAGTCTGGTCTGTCTAGTCTGGTCTGTCTAGTCTGGTCTGTCTAGTCTGGTCTGTCTAGTCTGGTCTGTCTAGTCTTGTCTGTCTAGTCTTGTCTGTCTAGTCTTGTCTGTCTAGTCTTGTCTGTCTAGTCTGTCTAGTCTTGTCTGTCTAGTCTTGTCTGTCTAGTCTTGTCTGTCTAGTCTTGTCTGTCTAGTCTTGTCTGTCTAGTCCTGTCTGTCTAGTCCTGTCTGTCTAGTCCTGTCTGTCTAGTCCTGTCTGTCTAGTCCTGTCTGTCTAGTCCTGTCTGTCTAGTCCTGTCTGTCTAGTCCTGTCTGTCTAGTCTTGTCTGTCTAGTCTTGTCTGTCTAGTCTTGTCTGTCTAGTCTTGTCTGTCTAGTCTTGTCTGTCTAGTCTTTCTGTCTAGTCAGGTCTGTCTAGTCTGGTCTGTCTAGTCTGGTCTGTCTAGTCTGGTCTGTCTAGTCTGGTCTGTCTAGTCTGGTCTGTCTAGTCTGGTCTGTCTAGTCTGGTCTGTCTAGTCTGGTCTGTCTAGTCTGGTCTGTCTAGTCTGGTCTGTCTAGTCTGGTGTGTCTAGTCTGGTCTGTCTAGTCTGGTCTGTCTAGTCTGGTCTGTCTAGTCTGGTCTGTCTAGTCTGGTCTGTCTAGTCTGGTCTGTCTAGTCTGCTCTGTCTAGTCTGGTCTGTCTAGTCTGGTCTGTCTAGTCTGGTCTGTCTAGTCTGGTCTGTCTAGTCTGGTCTGTCTAGTCTGGTCTGTCTAGTCTTGTCTGTCTAGTCTTGTCTGTCTAGTCTTGTCTGTCTAGTCTTGTCTGTCTAGTCTTGTCTGTCTAGTCTTGTCTGTCTAGTCTTGTCTGTCTAGTCTTGTCTGTCTAGTCTTGTCTGTCTAGTCTTGTCTGTCTAGTCTTGTCTGTCTAGTCTTGTCTGTCTAGTCTTGTCTGTCTAGTCTTGTCTGTCTAGTCTTGTCTGTCTAGTCTTGTCTGTCTAGTCTTGTCTGTCTAGTCTTGTCTGTCTAGTCTTGTCTGTCTAGTCTTGTCTGTCTAGTCTTGTCTGTCTAGTCTTGTCTGTCTAGTCTTGTCTGTCTAGTCTTGTCTGTCTAGTCTTGTCTGTCTAGTCTTGTCTGTCTAGTCTTGTCTGTCTAGTCTTGTCTGTCTAGTCTTGTCTGTCTAGTCTTGTCTGTCTAGTCTTGTCTGTCTAGTCTTGTCTGTCTAGTCTTGTCTGTCTAGTCTTGTCTCTTTAGTCTTGTCTGTCTAGTCTTGTCTCTCTAGTCTTGTCTGTCTAGTCTTGTCTGTCTAGTCTTGTCTGTCTAGTCTTGTATGTCTAGTCTTGTTTGTCTAGTCTTGTCTGTCTAGTATTGTCTGTCTAGTCTTGTCTGTCTAGTCTTGTCTGTCTAGTCTTGTCTGTCTAGTCTTGTCTGTCTAGTCTTGTCTGTCTACTCTTGTCTGTCTAGTCTTGTCTGTCTACTCTTGTCTGTCTAGTCTTGTCTGTCTAGTCTTGTCTGTCTAGTCTTGTCTGTCTAGTCTTGTCTGTCTAGTCTTGTCTGTCTAGTCTTGTCTGTCTAGTCTTGTCTGTCTAGTCTTGTCTGTCTAGTCTTGTCTGTCTAGTCTTGTCTGTCTAGTCTTGTCTGTCTAGTCTTGTCTGTCTAGTCTTGTCTGTCTAGTCTTGTCTGTCTAGTCTTGTCTGTCTAGTCTTGTCTGTCTAGTCTTGTCTGTCTAGTCTTGTCTGTCTAGTCTTGTCTGTCTAGTCTTGTCTGTCTAGTCTTGTCTTGTCTGTCTAGTCTTGTCTGTCTAGTCTTGTCTGTCTAGTCTTGTCTGTCTAGTCTTGTCTGTCTAGTCTTGTCTGTCTAGTCTTGTCTGTCTAGTCTTGTCTGTCTAGTCTTGTCTGTCTAGTCTGTCTAGTCTTGTCTGTCTAGTCTTGTCTGTCTAGTCTTGTCTGTCTTGTCTTGTCTGTCTAGTCTTGTCTGTCTAGTTTTGTCTGTCTAGTCTTGTCTGTCTAGTCTTGTCTGTCTAGTCTTGTCTGTCTAGTCTTGTCTGTCTAGTCTTGTCTGTCTAGTCTTGTCTGTCTAGTCTTGTCTGTCTAGTCTTGTCTGTCTAGTCTTGTCTGTCTAGTCTTGTCTGTCTAGTCTTGTCTGTCTAGTCTTGTCTGTCTAGTCTTGTCTCTCTAGTCTTGTTTGTCTAGTCTTGTCTGTCCAGTCTTGTTTGATTAGTGTCAGATATTCTGTTGAATTTATCCATAACCAATCTGTTTAATAATTTGTGCGCGAATTCTAAAAATGTGTGGACACAGTAAACATTTACATTAGAAAATCTAGCCAGTATAAATTTAAGTTAGCAGAATGAGCTAGCAGGAGTTTATATCTTGGGTGAGGGGGGTGAGGGGGGCAGCAGGAGGGAGGTCACGACGACGACGACGTAATCTTCCCGGAATGAGACCTTGAGCTCTGTTCCGGCTGCAGCAAACAGCAGGCAGATGTTTTCCCGCCAAATTACCGGGCGGCGATTGGTGGAAAATCCTGCTGGCTGTGATTATAAATAATAAACGAGAAATTCCGTTTATTTTTTTATTTATTGTATTAGATTGAGTGTAATTTTTGCGTTGTGAACTAGGATGTAGCGTGCCACGCACTTTATTTATAATAATAATAATCTCTATTGTCACCAACAGTTATAAATGGCCATCGACCACAAGGCCTTTCTACCATTTGATTTGTATTTAGTAAAAAACTATTTTTATTTCTTCGTAAATTTCAATATTTTCTTCATGCTGATTTAACATTCTCAATCAATTTTACTTAATTAATTTATTTCTCGGTTATTTTACTTCCTGACAACAACTTCGCAATTTTTCCATTTTGGCGCCATTACCCGTACGAGAACAAAATTCACGGCTGAAACGTTTTTTTTTTCTTATCAGAATCCTGATAAAACAATCTTTAACGTTTTTTTCTTTCATTAATAATTTTAGATAATTTAAAAACAAATAATTTGTTGCTTAATCATCATTACTTTAGTCTGGTTTAGTTTAGACTACTCCAGTAAAAATCTGTTCTAGACTAGACTGGTTCTAGAATTACCTTATCTGGTTATGTCTGGTCATGACCAAACAGACCAGACCAGACAAGACTAGAGAAGACCAGACAAGACCAGACAAGACCAGACAAGACCAGACAAGACCAGACAAGACCAGACAAGACCAGACAATACCAGACAAGACCAGACAAGACCAGACAAGACCAGACAAGACCAGACAATACCTGACAAGACCAAACAAGACCCGACATGGCCAGACAAGACTAAAATAAGTCTGTCTTGTCTGGTCTAGTCTGTATTGTCTGGTCTTGTTTGATCCTGTCTGATTTTGTCTGGTATGGACTGGTCTGGTTACTAACTGTGTAAAGATTATGTAATTTAGTAGAATCGTATTTGCAAATAAGTGTGTTTATAAGATCAATTTTCTAGTAATAGTAGAGTAGATAAAATATGAGCGTGAATTGTGAAATGTGATTTGTAATAAATGAATAATCAGTGTTTACATGAGGAATTGGATATAGGAGAGTTAATGGGAATGAAACGAGCGAGATGAGAATAATGGCGATTGTAAATGAATGTTGAAATTCCGGGCCGAGTCGCCCGGTAGGATTACATAAAGCACATTGTTTTGCGCGTTTCGACCTTGACGGCAGGAAAACAGTTTTGTGCTAGTCGACCTCGGCCACGAGAATAGAATTCTCGCCGTTTCGCCCAAAACCCACACCGAACATTACAATGGCAAAAAAAATTATATAATAATTCGGATATATATATATATATATATATATATATATATATATATATATATATATATATATATATATATATATATACATATATAATATATATATTGTACATATTTAGTAATTTGCAAAATTGTAACCGAAAAGAAACGACGCTGAATATGTAAGTGAATATAAGGAAAAAGTGTCGAAATTGATATGCAAAACCCGAGTTTCTTGTACTCTCTCCACAATCTCCACAATTTAGTTCAGAACAATATTTTACAATTTACATTATTTTACAGAAATTTAACAAACATTTAAACTAATTCACAAAACTTTTACAATATTTCCTGTAAGTTCTCCCGTTTGTAAAAACCGCTTGTATCATTTTTTTTTTGGCACACATGTCCAAGATGGCCGCACGGACGGACTGCTATGCCAATGATGTCATCCGGTTACGTCATTGAAATTCACGATAATTTTATTATAAGACTCCGAGTTTATGTAAAGGTCATTTATTATTCTCACTTATTTCCAGTTTTAGTGAATCATTCACATTCATGACTTTTTAGAAGTAGAGAAATTAAACAGCGTGGACTCGGCAAACAAAAAAGAATAGACATACCAGAATAGACAGACAACACTAGACAGACAAGACTAGACAGACAAAACTAGACCGACAAGACTAGAGAGACAAGACTAGACAAATAAGACTAGACAGACACGACTAGACAGACAAGACTAGACAGGCAGGATTAAACAAACAAAACTAAACAGACAAGACTAGACAGTCAAGATTAAACAGATAAGATTAGATAGACAAGACTAGATAAGGTGGACTAGTTTCTTCTAGTTGTTACTAGACAATTTTGTAGCGCATGTAGATTTATTTGTTTGGATTTGTCGAAGGAACGAAGAACATTCTATCCAACTAGCGAGTTTTAGCATTCACATATAATATTATAAGCATACATAATTTGCATAACATTACCGACGTTACATCATAAACCGTACACACTTGTCCATGGAAAATATCTACCTGTTTATGGCTTATATAAACACTAAAAAAACACACACACGTAATGATTATAATATATAGTTACCGAGTAATCGTTTGGTAATATAATATTGACCACCTAGTTTTATATAATCTTGTCTAGTTTAATCTTGTTAGTTTGTTCAGACATGTTTAACTAGTCTTATGTGTCTAGTCTTGGTTGTCTAGTCTTGTCCGTTATGTGCGTCCAATCTTATCTCTCTAATCTTGTTTGTCTAGTCTTGTTTGACTAGTCTTAACTGTCTAGTTTTATCTGACTAGTCTTGCCCATCTGGTCTTGCTTATTTAGTTTTGCCAATGTGGTTTTGCCCATTTAGTCTTGTCTATCAAGTCTTGTCCGTCTAGTTTTGTCCATCCTTTGTCTATTTTATGTAGTTCATTCAGTTATTCTAATAAATGTTGAAATAAAATGTTTCCAGTCAGCAAATTGAGGGCAAAGTAAATCGATACTGTCGTGAGTCCGTTAGAAATTAGAAGTTAAAATTAAGTTAACTAAAACGAGTAGAAAAAAGTTTCACTTTGACATTAAAAAGTGTTAAATCATTGTTGAAAATAAAATCTTGCGATTAGTTTGAAATGCGTTAGCTGAGAGCGCATCGCCACAAAAGTCGTCACTTTTATGCGTGGAAGTAATATCACTTTTATGCCTAAAATTTGTCTGCTAAGGGTACGACCAAATAAGGTGGACTAAAACAACAATTTAATTCGCGGAATGTAATTATCACAATTCACAAAAAACACATTGGTAACGACAATTCCAGATTTTTTTCCTAATTACTTCTTAATGGCAAGCCATAAAATATGTGGTACTTACGTATTAAAGCCACCACCGCTATATATTGGATCGAGAGTTCGCGCTGCCGCGCGTATGTTGTCTTGCTTTGTCTGTCCGCTTCGCGGCTAGGGCTTCACACGAGAATGATATTTTTCTCGTCTCGTCTCCTAAAAGCGAGACGAGACTGAGACGAGACTGTTTTGAAAATTATTCTCGCGAGAGCGAGAGCATATGTGTTCTCGCTCTCGCGAGACACGAGACCGTATGTGGTCTCGCTTTTGCGAGACACGAGAGTCTCGTTTCTGATCTCGTTCATTCTTCTTCTTCAATCTTTGACTCTGACACGTAAAATTGAATTTTATTATATAACAATTATCTATCTAACAATTAATCACGCGTATATTAATTACAATAAAATTAATGATTACCTCGTTTTGGACTACCTTAACAATAAGTTCTAGCAAGAACGATATTTGACGAGATGAGACGATACGGAACGAGACGGGACAAACGGTTACGAGACCGAGACCGAGACGAGACAAACGGTTCCTAGAACGAGAGCGAGACTGAGATGAGAGTAAATATTTTCATAACTAACGAGAGCGAGACGAGATTTTTAAAACTCTCGCCCTATCTCGTCTCGTGTGAAGCCCTATTCGCGGCTGGTAACCTAATATAACCGGGTTTAAAAAATAAAGTATTTTGAGTTTAAAAAATGTTTTAATTTTAAATAAAATGTTTTATTTTATGATTTATTATAAAAATTGTAGGTGTAGATTGGCGGAATTTAAAAATGTAGCGGTGGTGGCGTTAATACGTTAGTACCATATATGTTTATATAAGAAAACGAGATTTTATCATTCAATCAGTAACATTTGTGCATATTTAAATTAATTTTATTCCGTGTTTTCAAAAAGTTATGTGCTATTTTTGCATTATGGAGATTGTAGTTGAAGGTAAGCACTATATTTTAAGCATAGTTTTATTCATTAAATGTAATATAAACCATTTTTTAACATTGTTTCTTAAAGTACTCAGATTTTTGCCTGTTATTCAACTTTTCCAGAAAAAAAGTGAAATACCCCATCGTCTCCCCCGTCTAGAATTGATGTATACGTGGTTTGTTAGAAAAGTATCCGACCTTATTTTTTTTATTTTGAAAACCTGACGGATTTGAATCAAGCGCGCTTGCATGAGCCGACCTAACGATAACCTAACCTTCGTGCGCATCCGTGATTTTTTTCCCGCCTGTAGATCAGAGATATCAACTTGGGGGTTTTACCCCTAGATTTAGGGAGAATCAAGATGAAAACGGACACGGACGAGTCGGCACTTCCAACTCGGCACCGGATAAGTCGGCACCGGACAACTCGGCACCGGGAAAAGTCGGCACCGGATAAGTCGGCACCGGGCAAATCGGCACCGAGACATTTCAGCACTCGTATTTTAAATTTTCTTTTAACCTCTTATCTATACACTTTTTTATGATATTGAAGAAAATTTAATTATTTATTTCTCAATAAATCAGAGATCAAGAAACACGTTTTTTCTCGAGTATATTCCTGCAGAAAGTAAATTCATATAACTGGGACAACATGTTGGAGTACCTGAGAGGATTATCTCACAATTATGAAATGTAATTTCTAAACTTTAATAAAGTTATTCATGTTTTATTATTAGTTTTTAATTTAACGCTGTTTTATATGAATTCTACTGTTGGCTAGAAGGTGACTAAATAAATAGTTTACAATTTCCTTCATCTTTCAAGGGGCGTGCGTTATTTTTTTTAATTATAAAAAGATTTATTTTGTTTTTGATATTACCAAAACGTATGTTATACTAGAAAATTTATATATTGATGACGATATTGGTGCCGATTTGCCTGTTGCCGACTTATCCGGTGCCGACTTATCCGGTGCCGAGTTTTCCCGGTGCCGACTTGTCCGGTGCCGAGTTGGAAGTGCCGAGTCGTCCGGTGCCGACATATCCAGTGCCGACTTGTCATGTACCCGATGAAAATGGTTTTTTTAGGGGGTATATTTATTTTGGGGGGATTTTTAGGGAATTTTTTTAGCGGCTACATTATTTAAGAAATTGTTTTGAGCTCGAAAAATTAAAGTGTATATCTTGAAAAAAAAAATGAAAAAGAATGAAAAGATATAACACAGAACATAATAATTTGAAAACCCAAATAATGCTCAAGTGAGCACAAAAATCACGAACTCACTACCAACAAAAATTCAGGACACTGTACAATTTATATTAGGCCTTGAAACAGCCATTGCATATTGTTTAGAGTTGTGCTTGCATATTAACAAAAAAAATGAAGCAAAACCAAAACAAAATTAATATGCCCTCACTAGCCCTCATTAAATACATTTATCGATGATATTTGAAGTATTAAGTCAACATTATGTCTAGGGGACAAAAAACGAGATACTTTATGAGATAATTTATTTTTAATTTAAATTATTCCTGTTTAACTTAAAAAGAAAAGTATCAAAAGCAAAAAATAATGTATGAAAAGGAACTGATGAAGCAAAAAAGTTGAACCAAGGAAAGTTGAAAAACAAAATATAAAAATCGTTTTATTTCATTGTTGTTGTCATTACTATTATTAGTTCATAAATTAATGTACGTAAATGTGTAAAATACAAAATACAAAAAAATGCAAAAGCTCTTTTATACCACTTGACTGTATTTTAAATTTACATTTTAAATTATCTCTCAAACAAGGTGCGCAATGAAAACTTTAGGGGTTTTTAATTGAAATCTAGGGGGATTTGAAGTTGGTTCTAGGGGCAAAATTCTGTACGGGTTGGCATCACTGCTGTAGATAGCGTCAGTTGCTGTCGAGCAGTGTTCGAGTGACGTAGTGTGTAGTGGCCCTCGTCGGTTTTTCAATGCAAGTAAAAATCATCAAAGAGTACTATAGGGATGTCCTACGTCGCCTAAGTGATGCTGTGTGGCGCAAGCGACTGGAGTTGTAGTCATCAGGAAATTGGCGACTCCATCACGAAAATGCTCCAGCACATTCAGATAGCACATCCAGCACAGAAATAGGCTTTTTCAGAATGCTTCCAACAATGGCGGCACCGCTGGCAGAAATGTGAGTCCCAAGGAGACTACTTTGAGGGTGATTAGGTTTCCAACGCTCCAGGTATGCCAGTTTTTGAAGTGAAAACTTCTTTAGCCGCGCTGAACAAGTTTTTGATAGATGGTAAACTCAGTAATCAGTGTGCAGTACAAGAGTAAGTACTTGCCGGATGTACTAGTAGATGTACTAGTGCCGGATTATTGGAATGTTCAGATTACTGGATTATATCGAAGAATTCACGGTAAATCATGAATAAGACCCATTGAAGTTATAGGCAACCAAATGTACTCATTGTGCTTCAAAGGAAGGAAACTCCAAAATAAAATTAATAGTCGGCGATATAGGGATAAGAATAAGAAAAAAACTGTTTCAATAGTTAGTTCTGAAATTTCTAAACATTGAACACTCACAGCTGAGGAGGAAGAAACAATTAAACGTCGTAAAGAATATTCCAAACAAAAAAAGTCAGCGGTACAGAGAATATAAAAGAGCAACTACTAATTTGATTAATTTACATACAGATAAATCTTCAAAAGCAGTTATAAGGCATGTTTCGAAAAGTAAAAATTTCCATAACTCAAAAATTGCAGGCCCATCAACAAGAAATGTGCCATATATCCTACCAATTCATTTTGCTGATATGCTATGAACAATATGAACAATATTGCTATGAACACCGAATCAACCAAACATTCCGGATTCAAATTCATATTTTGATGATGACATTTTTTACCGGCTACTTACTACCGGCTAAGGTCGGATACTTTTCTAACAGACCACGTAATATAGTTGCATTCATTTACTTCATAATGATATAAAATTCGCTTGCGACGATTTACGAAATTAATTATTTCAATTTTTTTTCCAGATGTAGTATTTGCCAAACTGAAAATTGATTTATTTAAAGAATAGCTGGAACATGGAAAGGAAACAAGAAATAAAATTTTGTTTCGATTTATCAGTACAAGACAGCATATTAGGGATGCAAATGAACAATCTTTAAAGAACATGAAGGCCTTCATTTCGTGATTTTCGTCCAAAATTCTTGAAAAGTGGAGGAGCTGTGGAAGAAACAAAGAGCGGTTTCTACAGAGGAACTCGGAGTGGCTAATGGGTTCAAATATGTCTTTTGAAATGTCTATTGCCAAAGTGTTGCCCTGAGAAGCAAATTTGATCGGAATCTGAGAAAGTTGTGAAGCAACGTTCTGACTAGGGCACCCAAACCGGTCAAAACCGAACCCGGTTAACCGGGTTTTCTGTTAAATCTTACGAAACCGTAATACCAGTTTTTGTCGGATAACCGAAAGTCGGTTTTTATTTAAGATAATTTTATTTTTCTATGGTTATTCATGAAGCATTATGTTGTGGATTTATTTGAACTCAAATATAACTCAAGAGCAGTAAATATGTAGTGCAATATAGGTTCACAGATATTGAGTTCGCATAATCTTAATCTATAAATGTAGATATATAATAGTAGTATAAAATATATATCTACATTTATAGTTATCTCTTTGTGAAGAATTTGTTCGAACAACAATATCTTCAAGCAAGTATTAATTATATTTCATTTTAGAAATTTAATGGATTCGACCTACATATACTAAACTCCTATAAAATTTAATTTTAGCCCAAATATGAACAACAAAAACGAAACAAAAGAAATGAAAGACAATTTTGGAATAAACTACAGGAAATCATAGAACACTACGAAGACGAAACATTATACCTAATCATCATCATCACGTAGCGCTACAACCCTGGGTGGGTCTTGGCTGACTGTACAACTTTTTTCCAATTTGTTCGGTCTTCCATCAACCTAGGGTCAAATGGAATGTTCATTTTCTGGAGATCTGCTTGGATGTTATCTCTTGCCTGTCTCGAGCGGTCTCTTGCCTGTGGGAATCTACTCTCATACCAGTTTTACAAGTCTTTCGTTATGCAGTCTGTACACGTGGCCTGCCCATCTTAGTCGCTGTGATTTAATTTCTTGGACAATATCGGTGTCGTTGTAGAGTGCTTTTAATTCGATATTTGTTCTGATCTTATACTGGTCTGTGGTGATGTCATGGTGAGGTCCGAAAATTTTTCTAAGTATTTTTCGTTCAAAGCGTCTGAGCTTTTCTTCGTTTGCTTTGGTCATGGTCCACGTTTCGCATCCGTATGTTATTACAGGTCTGACGATGGATTTATAGATTTTGATCTTTGAACTTCTTGTGAGATTTTTTGATTTTATGAGCTTATTCCGTGCAAATAGACAGCGGTTTGCAGATTGGATTCTGTCTTTTATTTCTTCGGTAACATCGTTGTCCGCTGTGATTACGGCCCCCAGATACTTAAAACGTTGTACTCTTTCGAAATTAAAGGTGTTGATCGTCATATTTTGTCCTATTCTGTCTCTTCGTGTCGTTCTATTTATACACATATATTTCGTTTTCTCTTCATTAATCTTCAGCCCTACTTCACTTGTTGCTCCTTCCACCTTGTTGAAAATGTCTTTCGTGGATAGAATGGAGTCTCCAACGAGATCTATGTCATCTGCATATGCGAGTAACACTTTGGGACCTTGACCCGATAGCAATTCTGTTTTTATTTCGGCCGACCTCATGGCTTTCTCTAATACAAGGTTGAATAGTAGTGGAGATAACGCATCACCCTGTTTAAGTCCACTGTTGATTTCAAAGCTGCCAGACAGTTTATTATTTACACGTACTTTAGATATTCCACCCTCCATACAGACTTTGGTCATCCGAATGAGTTTCTTTGGTATTGAGAACTCCGCCATGGCATACCATACTTGGCTTCTTTCTACGCTATCATATGCCTGTCGAAAGTCTATGAAAAGATTGTGTATGGGTTTGTTATACTCCCATCCCTTTTCTAGAAGTTGTCTCAGCGTGAATAGTTGATCTATTGTTGATCTGTTTGCCCTAAACCCGGCTTGATATTCGCCTAAGACATTTTCAGCATAAGGGATTAGTCTACTAAGAATGATGTTTGAGAGGGTTTTATATGCCGTGTTTAGGAGTGAGATTCCTCTATAATTCGCGCATTTTGTTTTGTCCCCTTTTTTGTGGATGGGCACTATTATGTTTTCCTTCCATCGTGCTGGTATCCTTTCTTTTAACCATATGTGCGTTATTAGCTGGTGGATTTGGCGATGTAGTGCGTCTCCCCCATATTTCAGAAGTTCTGCTGGTATCTCGTCCGTACCCGGCGCTTTGTTATATATTACCTAAACAATTTTGTTATAAACATTATACCTAATGGGCGACATAAACGCTAGAGTAGGAAATCAGAACAGAGGACTAGAAAACGCAATAGGAAAATATGGAGAAAAACACAAAAATGAAAACGGAAACAGACTACTGGACTTCTGCACAATAAACAATCTAATTATACTTAACACAGTATACAAACATAAGAGAATACTCAAGTACACGAGAGAAGTACGCAGCAGAAAAGAAAGATCAATAATAGATTACATAATAACGAAACAAACCCAAAGGAAACAAATAAAAGATGTACGAGCTTATAGGACGCACGAAATAGGAAGCGATCACTTCCTAGTAGGAGCAATAATCAAACAAGAAGCAAAGGCAGAAAAGATTAAAATGAAAGACACAACACAAAAAGTAATAAAAGTGTACAAACTAAAAGACCAAGAAACACGGAAACAATACCAGAAATTAATAAAACAAGAAGCAGAAAAAATGGAAAATTCGAAATACGAGAATGCAGAGGAAACATGGAAATATTTCAAAAACATGCTAACAAATGCAGTGAAAGAGGCCTGTGGTACAATAAAAACCAACAGGAAGAAAAAACAAACGAACTGGTGGACTGAAGAACTGAAAAAAGAAATAAAACTGAAAAAATGTTAGGGCAAGAATACCTACAAAGCAAAAATACGACAGGTTATGAAAGATACCCCTCACAAAGAAGAAAGGTAAAAAACAGTGTGCAACAAGCAAAGGAAGCATCATGGGAACAATTCGGAGAGAAAATGGAAAACAACCGCACAGAAAACCAAAAAAATTCTACAACAACTTATACGAAGAAACAGAAAAGAAAAAATAATTAAGATACATTAAATAAAGAACAAAGACGGGAATATACTGACAGGAGACGAAGAAATAGCGGAAAGATGGAGGCAACACTTGGAGCTGGCTGGAGCTGCTGGGCAAAGAAGAGTTTGCCGAAGAAAGAGACGAGGTACAACAAACGAAATAGCAGAAGAAATCTGGAAAAGAAAACCAAAATGAAGAAGAAACAACAGAAGAGAAAATAACACCAGAAGAAGTAAACAAGGCATTAAGAAAACTGAAGTTGGGAAAATCACCGGGAATAGACAATATCAAAAACGAACAACTAAAATACATGGGAAACGAAGGAATAATACAATTAACAAGACTATTAAATGAAGTATGGGAATCAGAAAAATATCCCAAAGACTGGCAAACAGCAGAAATAATACCAATATGGAAGAAAGGAGATACAAAGGAATGTAGTAACTCCTTTCCGCAACAGAGAAGATATACGAGGACATACTGGAAAAAAGAATAAGACAAAAAAATAGAAAGAAACCTAGAACCCTTGCAGAGCGGATTCAGAAGAGCACATTGCACAATAGATCACTTATTCACAATCAGGAACCTAATCGATGAACTAAGAGAACACCAGAAACAAATATATATATATATATATATATATATATATATATATATATATATATATATATAAATATATATATATATATATATATATATATATATATATATATATATAGCATACATAGATCTAGAAAAAGCCTTCGACAAAGTAAATAAAGAATACGTATGGCAGGCACTAAAAGAACAAGTAGAAGAAAAACTGATAAAGGCAATAAAAAGCATATATACTAGAACAGAAAACTGTATAAGAACCGGTAACCTGAAGTCCAAGAATTTTACAACTACAAACGGTCTAAGACAAGGAAGAGCGCTAAGCCCATGCGTATTTATATTAGCTATTGATGCAGTCATGAAAAACATAAAAGAGAAAACAAAAAAAACACAGATAGGATACAGAAACCTAAAAGCACAAGAAATCACAGAATGCATATTTGTAGACTATGTAGCACTAACAGCGAAAAACATCAAGGACCTAGAAACATACATAAAGATATGGACCAAAGAACTCGCAAAAGCAGAACTGAAAATCAACACAGAAAAAACTAAAATAATGAAAATTGGAGAAGGGAAAGAAACGGAAGAAACAAAAATAAGTAACACAAAAATAGAGCACATCGAACAAATTAAATACCTAGGACAAATAATAGACAACAAAGGAGAACTCGAAGTTGAAATAAACAACAGACTACAAGCAGCAACAAGAACCTTCCAGACGATCCAAAGGGTAAAACTAAACAACAAGAAGATATCGAGAAAAACAAAACTAATATATAAAGTAGTATTAATCCCAACACTGCTATATGGATGCGAAGCATGGACGCTAAATTGGAGACACAAAAGCAAGATACAGACACTAGAAATGAAGTATACGGAGTAACCAGAAAAGACAGAGTCAGAAACGTGGACATAAGAAGAGATCTAGAAATAAGAGAACTAAACAAGATAATAGAAGACAGACATCTGCAATGGCTGGGACACCTACACAGAAGAGAAGACACCAACCAAACAAAACTAATATGGCAAACAAAAATAACGGGCAAAAGGAAAGTGGGAAGACCAAAAAAAAAATAGGACAAATATGTCGAAAATATCATGGAGAGGAATCTCTAACGCCCAGATGAGGGAAACCATAAAAAACAAAAAGAGCTGGAACAAAATAATAATAGAAAAAACATGAAATAGACCAACAATAACATTCTACACCCGAAAGGGTAGAAGAAATTTGATTATAATAATAATATGAACAACAACAAAAAGTCAAGGAGTATAGAAAATTTTCCAAAAAGTAATAGAAAATTCGGCAAAATGCACTATGTGCAATTTATTTTTAAATTGCGGGATCAAGTTTGTCAAATCAAGCAAAACATAAAGTCGATGTCATGAAAAATGAAGAACCCTTAGTTTAAAAGGCAAAAACAACTTCAGATATGTTTAATTTCGTTATAAGAGAATTTTTGAGACAGTTGTTGTCCAAATGCGCAGCATATGACGTTTTCGATTCATGCTATGGCACATTCAAGCACTATTCGAGAATTTATTATAAAACGTAACTATGAAATGTCTAGAAATTTATCGTAAATTTTGCAAATTAGAAAAAACTAGAATAAGAAAACTATAATAAATATAGCAATGCATTCTCTGGAGGATAGTTATAAATACATTCAAGGTTCATATGATGCTTACCAGGTTCAATCATTAGTTCAACAAAAATTGAAAGAATACGGTATTAATCTTCGTCATATTCACTTGGATATTGTAGATACATTTTACAACAAAAAATAATGTAGTAAACGAAACTTGCAAAAATTTATTTTAATTCCTTTGCTGACAAACAAAATTTAAATGTAGATAATCACATCTGTAATACTAAATACAATTTAGAAAATACTAATATTAATGAAATACTGCAAAAGTGCAAAACAAACAAAAGTGCAAAGATATGTTGAAGAAAAAGAGGGCAAAGCGCTTAAACTAATCTTGGACTGTAAAACTAGATAAAACTCGTTTATACCTTAATGGAGAGATTAGTGCTACTTAAAGTTTCCATAAAAAAGCATTATTACTACAAACTTAAAGAAAATTACTACACTATTTTTGTTTTTATTTTTAGGGTTCCGTACCGAAAACGGAACCCTTATAGGATCACTTTGTTTTCCGGCTGTCTGTCTGTCTGTCTGTCTGTCTGTCCGTCTGTCTGTCTGTCAAGACCATTTTTCTTAGGAACGCGTAGAGGTAACAAGTTAATATTTGTATTAAATACTAGGGTCTGCAATCTCTTTCAGCTGTGAAAAATCAAACTTGTAAGTCAACGCGATCAAAAGATATGACCGTTTATGTCGCATATCTTGCGATTTCACAAGGGAATCAAAACCCATCCATCCCGTTGACCTAGAATCATGAAATTTGGCAAGAAGCGGTGTCTTACAGCACATGCAAAGGGAAAAATCTGAAAACCGTAAATATGTATTTTAATTACAATAAAAATGCGAATTTACTATTAGAAACTTATGAAAATACACTAATGTTGTCGTAGTGGTATTGTCAGGCTCCAGAAGCATATGGGTTGCATACAGTTAGGTCCTCCTCGGTTAGGTCCGAAGGTTAAAAAGTATGTGTTGGCACCAAACTGTTTATTCTGAATTTTCTTTGTTTATATTCGTTATGCATTTCATCACGTACGCTCTATATACATAATACATACAGGGTATATGGTATAAGGTATTATGTCTAAATTTTGCTTGTTTATAACCGACATGCGACATACTCAAGTCCCGTAACATCCTGTATATATTATATTTCGTCTAATTTTTCTTTATTATATATATCTACATATACTCAAATCACGGTCGCCCTATATTTTTTGGTAGTCAATTGCCCAAAAGCAGTCAATTGAACAACTGAATGTTAAAAGTATCGAAATAGATCTAGAAATAGTTAATATATTAGTTTCTATTAGATCTAGAAATAGTTAGATTTTAATATAAGTTAGTGAATAAGTGTAATACTAAAATAAAGTTTTCTTTTTATAAGTTTAAAAATATTCGCGTTGTTTAAAAAAAATACCTTATATACCTTTATACAGGGTATACAGGCAAAATTGAGCAGTAAAAACAAATAGTGAAGTTTCAGAACCCCTAAACACTCATAGTGAATGGGGGATGTATGGTAATAAAATATAGGGTAGAATTCCATCGTACGACAGCGACATCTTGAGGTTATGCTTTGCAGCGGTACTAAGATGGTCGTGATTTCAGGAGGGCCACTCGTCAAGTTAACTGAATGTGCTTGCTACGTCCTCCACAAAAAAAAGATACCTTACTTACAAGTTTGTATGGAACCCTCGGTGCGCGAGTTACAACTCGCACTTTTTTTTTGTCTTAATTTACATATTAAAGCTGACAGAATTGGCAGTAAACGAACTAAGCAAAAAATACTTCAACGTTACTGACTGCAGAAGGAATCCTTTTTATTTACACAATTGAAACAAAACAGTACTACTTTGAGGAAAAAAATTACAATTGTTAGAAAAATAAGAATTTCACAAAGGCGGAATAAAAATTAATAAATCGAAGAATATTGAAGTCGTATAAATTCTTACAAAGTAAACTTTTCCACAAACGAGCATTGTGAATCTCCATATTCGCCGAAAGCGCAGACTTGGTCTTTAGCAATAACCTATAAAGTTATTTGGCGATCTACCAGTTCAAGAATTATTTGCTGATAATAAAGAGATTGCTAAAAGAGAATTGGAACCATCATAATCCGGATAGGCATATTTTCTTAACCCATTCGAGACCGATTGCACACCGTGTGTGCAATTGATTTCCGAGACTATAAGACGGCCTGCACACCGTGTGTGCAATAACAGTAATTTGCAATTATTAATTATTCTGAGTAAACTAGTCGTCGAAATATGATTTTTCTCGAACAAATGAAATCTGTAAAGTACAGGAAAAGAAAATTTGGCATTGGTTTTACTATATACCAAAAAATCTAAAAAGTTATCTGAAGCCTTTACATGTAAACTACTATGAACACGCATGCAGCGCAGGCCTAAGGCAGGAACGTCAGAAATGCAGGAAGCAACCAGTGATAATGAAAGTGATGATTTCATGTGTGCAAGAAATAGAAAAAAGAATCGAAATTTTGTTATCATAGATAGTGATAGTGATTTAGAAACTGAAGAAAACATAAATGTGAATATTGAACTATTAGATGATACACAGGATGAGGTTTTTGAAGAAAATGATTGGAACGATTGTACTGACATTGAAAGTGAAATTGAACAGAATCAAAGTGAGCTTACTGAAGATACAGAAACGTGGAAAGATGATGGTTCTCTTACAAAAAATCCTTTTGTGGGTAAACCAGGTCTCCAAAAGTTACCAAACGGAGGTGTCCGTATGATATTTTTGAACTTTTATTTGATTATACCATTTTCTCTTTGATTATCCAAGGGACAAACTAGTACGGCGAAATGAGTTTAAAGGAAAAATGGAAGGACTTAACCATTTCTGAATTCAAGGTGTTTATAAGTTTATTATTACATATGGAAACTACCAAATGTCCAATAATTGATAATTATTGGAATAAAAGCGAACAATTTGGTTTCCATTGTTTTTCCCAAAACATGACTAGACAAAGATTTCAAAATGTCTTACGATCGCTTCATTTCTCGTCTGATAATGAAATTGATCATCACCTACGGAAAATGATTCCAAGAGAATGGTATAGAGAAATGGCCCATAGAACATTTAAATGGTACATCAAATTATGGATTCATTTAGTTGAAACTTTGGTTTGAAATTCCTGCAAATTTCATTTTACCTTACATTGCACACATGGTGTTCAATCCGCTCCTCGCAATAAAAATTTTACGAGGAGCGAGCAGCACACCCGGTGTGCAATGCTCAAAAAAATTCGTCGTCTCGAATGGGTTAAACAACTTAAGAATTAAGTTTAATAATTACATTTCTATTTCTATTTTCTATAGAATCACAGTGTTCAAAGAAATGTGCCAATGCCAAAGAGGGCAGTTTTGAATTATCTTTCATAAAAGAATTAAAAATGTTCAGGATCACTAAGACAAAATTGATGGTGATCGAAAACCTATTTAACGCAGTGACATTCCACCCACCTCAACAGATAGTTTGGCAGAGTTTTTTCGGTCAGCGGTAATTTTTGTACAAAATTGCGATCGTCTATGAAATATGACCTTTTAGAATATTTTAAGTTTTTATATGAAATAATTAAAAATGACAAATAAATATTTATTTTCTTTCATTTACAGCTGCACTATTTTTGAAATAAGTTTTAAAAGGCAGTTCAAAAAGGCAAAACGCAAACTCGGTCTGACCTGTTAACCGGTTTTTCACGTTAATAAAAACCGAAAACCGGGTTTTGAAATTTTATCGGTGTTTTGGATGCCCTAGTTCTGACGATATAAAAATCCATTTTAAAGCCAAAATGGGGCTAATTGTATTTGTATATAAGCTAAAACCAGGGTATCGCAATACAAATGATGAAAATACCGCTCGAAAGTTTTGAAAATCCAGAACTAAGTGCTAATATTACAGGATTAGATATTACATTAATATAATAATTGGAATTATACTTCGGGCTTTATCTTCAGGATTTGATATTAACATTGAGAAATTTCAGGCTTCACAAAATCCTTGTTCACAGTTCAAGTTATTGTATCTGCTTTGTTGCCTATCGGTCAGCTTCTCGAGGAAGCTCAGGTTGCCCGAGACTAGGACTGCTGAATATTTCATCAACACAATACTCGAAAGCAGTCACGTATTGCCACGAATAGAGATTTACTTAACATGTGATTGATAACACCTGACCCTGTAATAACAAGTTTAAGAGATGTCTCGCGAAAAAAAGCTGCAAAATTCCCTTCTGAAGTCCTATATTTATTAATACCCCCCAGGATTACTGGAAAAGACAGAGCAAATGTGAAGTTCAGAAATTACTTATCATCATGATCATGACTACTGTGCAGCAGATTCATCTGAAGAAAGTGGTGAAGGCGACTAATATGTAGCTTTACATAATTATATATTTTTTGACATATTTTATTTAGTTTTTTTGTATTTCAACTAATGTTTAATTATTGTTACAGTAAAATTTAAATAAACATTTTTTAAGTACATTCCTACTTCTTTTATTAAAAACCATGAAAATTAATGCCATTTGAGGTCAGTACGATTCATATTAACACAATTCTGATCCCAAATTGAACGAAAAAAAAATGTGCAGCTAAAAGTGCTACGGGAACTATTGTGCGCCGCCTTAAAAATCGTTGCTTTAAGCGAGTGCAAGGCATAAAAGTGCCTGGGTAGAAATATCACTTTTATGCTTGAAATGGGTCTGCTGAGGGCGAGTTGCTCCAAAAGTCTTTACTTTTATGCCTGGCCATTGCAAGTGACCGCTTTTATGTTTTGTCAAAATACATTGATAAAAGTTTATTTTACAAACTTAAAACAAACGGAACACAGCCTGAATATATAAATATATTTAGTCTTTCCGGAGCTCTATAATAACGGAACGCGTCATTTCGAAAAGGGAATAAGTCCATCCGGAATCAACAAAAATATGTTCTTTGTTAAAAAAGTCATTGATGCTGAAGAAACAGAAAATAGAGGTTGTTAAATAAAAAACATGCACGCACTCTTTCGCACTGTACTCTTTTCGCAGGAATATGTAAAACGCTTCAATGAATAAAATGGCGTAAAAAGTGATATTTCAAAAAAGTGTTACTCGTGCCCTTTTCGAAATGACCGGTTCAATTAGACTGCCAAAAAGACACCCAAAACAAATCTCACATGAAATTTGTAAGTTATTTTACAGCTTGCAGTCCACCTTCGTGGCACTCAACAAAAACCATAAAAATAACATTATTTTTAAGATCATGTCTTTCCGATACCTTAAGTGGATAGCCATCTGTGGACGCGTTTCGAAATTTATCTCTCATCAGCACAGCTTTGCTTCCATGAACAATAATTTATAAACCACTCACTTGAAAACCCATGTGGTGTTTAGGGTTAGATGTTTATAATTTTGACATTTTGTGAGAGACATGAACTTAGCAAGTTATTGATTGAACTGATAAGATAGAATTGGTGAAACCATCCTACGTTATAGATAATCATACAAACTTAAAACAAACGGAACACAGCCTGTATATATAAATATATTCAGCCTTTCCGGAGCTCTATAACAAATTTATTTTGTCATAGAAAGAGCTTATTTGTTGTTATTTTGTCGACATTTGCTGATTTTGTGTTGTTATTTGTTGACATTTGTTGATAATCGAATAAATTATTTTTAAAATAATAATAATCCTTATTGTCATCAACAGTACAAATGGCTATCGACCACAAGGTTTTTCTATCAGTTATTTTTTTATTTTGAATTCTTGTAATATTTCATGACATGGCAGAAAACAGGAACGTTTCGTGCTATTTCCACCGACCGACCGAAATATCGACCAAACATTGCCCGCAACGGCGACGGTTCCCACCACATAGAAACACTTTTTGCGTTCTTGCCAAAACGACAACAAACGCACCAACACTCGACTCGCCAACAACCTGTAATTTCCACCGCCTAATTATTATAATCAACCGACCCTCTCCCATTCTATACACCCAGTTTCAATTAAAAACATTTCCCATTTTAAACATTCATTTAATACATAAATATTTATATTCAATATTTTATTCCATTAAACAGATTATAATTAACTTACATTATTTGAATAAGTTTATATTTAAGACTACACGAACAAGACTAGACAGGCAAGAGCAGGCGGACAAGAGTAGACAGACACAACATGACAGACAAGATTAGACAGACAAGTCTAGACAGAGAAGACTAGACAGACAAGTCTAGACAGACAAGACTATACAGACGAGACTAGACAGACAAAACTAGACATACAAAACTAGACAGACAAGACTAGACAGACAAGACTAGACAGACAAGACTAGACAGACAAGACTAGACAGACAAGACTAGACAGACAAGACTAGAGAGACAAGACTAGACAGACAAGACTAGACAGACAAGACTAGACAGACAAGACTAGACAGGCAAGACTAGACAGACAAGACTAGGCGGACAAGACTAGACAGACAAGGGTATCTTCTGTCTAGTCTTGTCTGTCTAGTCTTGTCTGTCTAGTCTTGTCTGTCTAGTCTTGTCTGTCTAGTCTTGTCTGTCTAGTCTGGTCTGTCTAGTCTTGTCTGTCTAGTCTTGTCTGTCTAGTCTTGTCTGTCTAGTCTTGTCTGTCTAGTCTTGTCTGTCTAGTCTTGTCTGTCTAGTCTTATCTGTCTAGTCTTGTCTGTCTAGTCTTGTGTGTCTAGTCTTGTCTGTCTAGTCTTGTCTGTCTAGTCATGTCTGTCTAGTTTTGTCTGTCTAGTCTTGTCTGTCTAGTCTTGTATGTCTAGTCTTGTCTGTCTAGTCTTGTCTGTCTAGTCTTGTCTGTCTAGTCTTGTCTGTCTAGTCTTGTCTGTCTACTCTTGTCTGTCTAGTCTTGTCTGTCTACTCTTGTCTGTCTAGTCTTGTCTGTCTAGTCTTGTCTGTCTAGTCTTGTCTGTCTAGTCTTGTCTGTCTAGTCTTGTCTGTCTAGTCTTGTCTGTCTAGTCTTGTCTGTCTAGTCTTGTCTGTCTAGTCTTGTCTGTCTAGTCTTGTCTGTCTAGTCTTGTCTGTCTAGTCTTGTCTGTCTAGTCTTGTCTGTCTAGTCTTGTCTGTCTAGTCTTGTCTGTCTAGTCTTGTCTGTCTAGTCTTGTCTGTCTAGTCTTGTCTGTCTAGTCTTGTCTGTCTAGTCTTGTCTGTCTAGTCTTGTCTGTCTAGTCTTGTCTGTCTAGTCTTGTCTGTCTAGTCTTGTCTGTCTAGTCTTGTCTGTCTAGTCTTGTCTGTCTAGTCTTGTCTGTCTAGTCTTGTCTGTCTAGTCTTGTCTGTCTAGTCTTGTCTGTCTAGTCTTGTCTGTCTAGTCTTGTCTGTCTAGTCTTGTCTGTCTAGTCTTGTCTGTCTAGTCTTGTCTGTCTAGTCTTGTCTGTCTAGTCTTGTCTGTCTAGTCTTGTCTGTCTAGTCTTGTCTGTCTAGTCTTGTCTGTCTAGTCTTGTCTGTCTAGTCTTGTCTGTCTAGTCTTGTCTGTCTAGTCTTGTCTGTCTAGTCTTGTCTGTCTAGTCTTGTCTGTCTAGTCTTGTCTGTCTAGTCTTGTCTGTCTAGTCTTGTCTGTCTAGTCTTGTCTGTCTAGTCTTGTCTGTCTAGTCTTGTCTGTCTAGTCTTCTCTGTCTAGTCTTGTCTGTCTAGTCTTGTCTGTCTAGTCTTGTCTGTCTAGTCTTGTCTGTCTAGTCTTGTCTGTCTAGTCTTGTCTGTCTAGTCTTGTCTGTCTAGTCTTGTCTGTCTAGTCTTGTCTGTCTAGTCTTATCTGTCTAGTCTTGTCTGTCTAGTCTTGTGTGTCTAGTCTTGTCTGTCTAGTCTTGTCTGTCTAGTCTTGTCTGTCTAGTCTTGTCTGTCTAGTCTTGTCTGTCTAGTCTTGTCTGTCTAGTCATGTCTGTCTAGTTTTGTCTGTCTAGTCTTGTCTGTCTAGTCTTGTCTGTCTAGTCTTGTCTGTCTAGTCTTGTCTGTCTAGTCTTGTCTGTCTAGTCTTGTCTGTCTAGTCTTGTCTGTCTACTCTTGTCTGTCTAGTCTTATCTGTCTAGTCTTGTCTGTCTAGTCTTGTCTGTCTAGTCTTGTCTGTCTAGTCTTGTCTGTCTAGTCTTGTCTGTCTAGTCTTGACTGTCTAGTCTTGACTGTCGAGTCTTGTCTGTCTAGTATTGTCTGTCTAGTCTTGTCTCTCAAGTCTAAACAGACAAACATACTAAACTAGACTAAGATCTAAGTCTATACAGATCTAGATACTACTACTATATATAGATACTAGATCTAAGTCTATACAGATAAAACGAAGCTTGCAAGACTAGTCAAAGGAGATTATACCGACGAGACATGTCGTGTTTCCTGTTCTCATTAATTGGAACTTGTCTGAAATTGATGATCGGATATGAAAATCTTATCGTAGAGGGCAAAAACTTAACGATTTCCTTTTCACCTGCTGGAGAAACCTTCTGGGTGTTTCGTGAATAATTTTGCAAAAAGGAGAATTTTAAAATTCGAATAAATAATATTTCTGGCGGCCGGCCATTATTAATTCGCTCGAAACAGCCGAGGAATTGCAACCGTTTCCGCAACAGTTTTATTCATTTTTTAGTTATTTTTAGCCCGAAAAAAGATTAAACACGTAATTGATCATTTATCTCGGTAATCTCGAGTTTATTTAAGAAAGTCTCGCATATTCCGCCAGTTTTAGAAGATTTGTTTGTGTCCACTTGTTAATGACTAACTAGTCTAAGTCTAAATATAGACTAGTCAACTAGTTGTGTAAGATATCTTACCAACATCAAATAGATAGTTATCTTCTATAACTGGTGTTTTAAGTTACTTATCTTACCTAAACTAATTGACTTAATTAAATCAACTATTTTTAACTTATCGTGTTTAACTCGAGTAGTTGTCTTGTCTAAGTTGATTAATCATTTAATTTATCTTATTAAAGTCAAGTAATCTTGTTGAGTAAACATGAGGTTGTCTAAGTCAGTGGTGCGCAAACTATTTTCATTTGCGAACCAACATTTTGCATGTAATTTTATCGCGACCCCTGGATAGAAAGAAGACATTTTTTAAATTTATTTATTTTGACATTTCACTCTTTTACTGCTACCTGATACTTACACATGAAAAGTAATACTAATTTCTTGACGAATTCGACGATCCAAAAAAATCTAAATTCACGATCTAAATTCAAAATCGACGATCCAAAGACTTCTATCGACCCTTCTTGGGCGGGCCCACAGTTTGCTCATTACTGCTCTGGAGTAATTTTGGCGCGATGGAAATGGAAAATAGCATGGACATTTTCAGAATTTGAATGAAATAAACTGTAAAATCGTGTTCAACACTTGATGTTCAACTGATAAACTGCCAAAACTTCCATTTTGATCAGAAAAAAGTCCGTTTTCGGTTTTTTACAAAGTCTCAGAAACTATAATTCCCAGCAAAGTCATTTTCGGCACACTGAAACTAGACGGCAAGACGAGCAAAGCGATGTGTAAATTGTTTGGAAAGATTCAATTTTTTACTGAAAAATTCGGGTTCAAATTTTCGCAAATTTCGGCTTCACAAGTGCGCATCTCGAGAACGGTTGGAGATTAAAAACGGAACGTTTCCAGGTTCGTCCGTTCATTGCCCTGCAGAATGCACTTAGATTTCCTTAGAAATATTAATTATTTTCACAGTTGCTCGGGCGACCAAAATTTGGCTCGATTTTACGAATTACATCAAATCATATCTCGCGAACAGAAGCGGCTATCAAAATGCAGTTTCTATATTTACAACCACCAGGGAAAACACTTTCAGAGAAACATTGTCTCGCAATTTCAAATGTCATAACTTTTAAACGCTTTATCACAGAGACTTCTAGTTTTTACCATTCGATTCAGCATCCCGAAATTACTCGGAAAACATGTATCATATTCGTAGAAAGCTTTAGATAAAGCTTTTTAGCGAAAGCTTTTAGCTTTAATTTAGCTAATACCATTGAACCAACCATGGAACTGGAGGACTCTTACATTCACTTATCGGACAATTTTGATCCGTTTTCCACAAAATTAGACTTAGAAGATGCGTGAGGAATTCGGTGAAATTTCGCTCGATTTTGCCTAAGTCATATCTCGCGAACCGAAGCGGCTAGCAAAATTTAATTCGTGTATTTTCAACCAGCAGAGAAAACTCTTTCAGACACACTTTGACATTTTCCATTGACTTGGTAAATAATGATTTTAAAGAAATATATTTTCTCGCATTTTCCACAGATTTTACGATGGCATAAATTTTGGACGGCTTATCACAGAGACTTCCAGTTTTTACCATTCGATTCAGCATCCTAAAGTTAGTCGGAAAAGCCTTAAATATTTTACGAATTCGATGATCCAAAAAAAGGGCGTCCCGAACCACGGTACCACTGCTCTAGACCAGTGGTGCGCAAACTATTTTGATTTGCGACCCAACATTTTCTGTAAAATTTTATCGCGACCCCTGGACAGAAGTAACGTGAAGTTTGTAATTCCCAAACAGTTCTACCTACATCTCCTCAAAAATTGAAAACCCCAAATTCGCTTTTGAGAAAATTAAGTTTGAAAATGTCAAAATTTACAAAATTTAATTGTCAAGCTTTCAAAAAGAGCAATATTTTCTAAAATAATCATTAAAATATTGGGACAATTTGCTAAATATTCCGAAACAGCTATACCAATATCTTCACAAAATCCCCAAAAGCAAATCACCAAATTAGTTTTTGAGAAAATTAAGTTTGGTTTAACATCTCCACAAAATTTGAAGTAAATCCCCAAATTAGTTTTTGAGAAAATTAAATATGAAAATTTCAATGTTTACAAATTTTATTTTCAAGGTGGAATTTATAAAAAAAACTGCAATAATATTGCAAATACTGCAGTTGCAAAACTGCAAATAAATATTAAAATATTGGTAAAATTTGATAAATGTTCCGGTACAGTTCTACCAACATCTCCACAAAATTTTAATTAAATCCCAGAATTATTGTAGTTTTTGGGAGAATTAAGTTTGAAAATTTCAATGTTTAATATTGCAGGACCAATTTACAACAAACTACAATATTTGCTAAAATAAATATTAAAATATTGGGAAAATTTGCTAAATATTCCGGAACATTTCTATTAACATCTCCACAAAATTTCAAATAAATACCCAAATTAGTTTTTGAGAAAATTTTATTTGAAAATTTCAATGTTTACAAATTTTATTTTCAAGGTGGAATTTATAAAAAACTGCAATATGTGCTGAAATAAATATTAAAAAATTGGGAAAATTTGTTAAATATTCCGGAACAGTTCTACCAACATCTCCACAAAATTTGAAACAAAGCCCCAAATTAGTTTTTGAGAAAATTATGTTTGAAAATTTTAATGTTTTTTAAATTACTTTATATTGACATTTCCCTATTTACTTCACGCCCAATAGCCACAAACGAAATGCCTTAAATTTTGTATGAATTCGACGACACAAAAAGACTATCGTTTGCGCACCACTGGTCTAAGTTACCGTCTTACTCGGCTAACAGCTGGTGGTAAGCTCATAGTGGTTACTATCCGGTAAATGTAATTATTTATCTATCGATTTTCAATAATAATAGTTTTTGTCTACTAGCACACCAAAATGAATATATTTTTGTACGTGAAGGATGCCATTTTATTATAATCGTGTGTAAAAGTGTCCAAATCGTGCATTAAAGTTCAATGTAAATCCAATGAAGTTTCATTATTAAACGATTTCTGTTTGTCGTTACGTTAAAAAACATAGACGTAGTGAAAATAATTTTTCTGACGTAGGTACATTAAAATTGAATTAATTTTTCTTATTTTGAATCAAGAATTCTCTCCTTCTCAGTCTGGATTTAATATAATTTATCCTAACCATAACCTAATCTAGATTAAATCTAGGTTTACCTAGAATAAAACAACAACAAAGATCAAATAGTGTTCCCATCACTGTGCGTTTTTACTAGTTAGCAATTTTTGCCACGGAAGCTTTGAACGTTCTAATCTTATTGTGTCAGTGATTCTCTGTCTCAAAACTACATTTTTTCTTGTAGATTCAATCGTATGGTATATGATATATAAAATAATAAATGATACTCATGTATGAAAGGCTTTTGTGCACTTATAGCGAATAAATTGCTTTTAAACTTCGCAACTCATGCAGAAAAGCCCTGCTTCACACACTTGTATCATAAACTACTATTATAAAACGACGACTAGTCAAGTAAGTGTAGCTGAAATTGAAAGATAAAAAATATTGTCAAAAGTAGACCAAAGTATGGAAAATTTTAGAATGTTTACTTTAAATATAGAAAAAAGCTTAATTTTCGAAATACCCTACATTTTACAAAATGTCAGCTAAGGGAGTTGTGTTACAATTTTAGGGGCTTATGACATCATTTACTCTTAGGATAAAAATGCAAGTTATGGCGACACTGTATTTAAGTCTACAAGTTATCTTGTCTAATTCAATCATGGATTATTAGTTTCAACTATTTGTCCACGATATCTTATCTAATTGTAAGTAAACTAGCTAACGAAATCATAGTCGACTTAAACGAAAGTTAATTAGTAGACTTATACAGGATAACTTAGACAACTAATTGATTTAGACAAACACTCAACTCACAAAGTCTCAGACCATTTTGTTAAATATCAGCTAATTGATTTAGATAAAATTATTTGGACAATCACATCTAAATCAATTTTTGATGTTTGTCGAGGCTGGAGTTGTTGTTACTCCAAGGAGTAACAAGAAACATAAATATCAAAATCAATTACTTGTCGAAGTTATCTTGTCTAAATCTACCAATAATCTTGTTTCAGTTGTGTAAAGATTTGTTTTTCATTTAAGTAAATTTTCTTTGTTTTTCTTTTAGTGTCGGCCATCTTGTGGGAAAAACTCGGCAACCCAGTTCAGCTAGAAGCCGCGGGTGGGAAAACTTTCCGACTTTTACTTTCGCCCGGCGATAGGAAAAACGGTCGAGGAAAGAAAATTCCGGAAGAAAATTCGATTGAAAGAAGCGAATCGCGATTAAAAAAGTGGACGGTAAACCCAAATTTTCTTTCCCGACGTTTTTCACTTGAATATGGATTTTCCCGGAAACAAACGACAAACGGGGAAAACCGCTTTCACTTTCCACCCCTCCGAAAACCAACACTTAAAGCGTGTTTGAAACACCCACACGGGTTTCATTAGTTTTCGCAAACAAATTCGTGTAGATTTTGACTAATTTCTCTTTCTTTGCAAGCAAAATTCGGATTGGAAGGAAAACACTCAAACATTCAGCAAGAGTGTATATAATTCAGGGTGTCAGTGTGTCACGTCGGTGAAACGAGTTGCCTAGCAACAGGCGCTTAGCCGGGCCTATTTTCGGGCTCTATTGATCCGACCCAGCTCTCCTTCACTTGGGGTCAAACACAGGACCGTAACGATAATAATTTACATTCCTTCGACCTTGAAATTTATCATATAATAAACATCTAAATGTCTAAATAGTCTTGTCCGTCTAGTCTGGTCTGTCTAGTCTTGTCTGTGTAGCCTTTTCTGTCTCGTGTGGCCTGCCTAGTCTTGTCTGCCTAACCTTCTTTGTCTGTTTACTCTTGCATGTCTTGCCTTGTATGTCTTGTCTTGCCTGTCTTGTCGGTCTGGTCTTGTCTATCTAGTCTTGCCTGTCTAGTCTTGCCTGTCTAGTCTTGCCTGCCTAGCCTTGTCCGTCTATTCTTGTCTGTCTAGTCTTGTCTGTCTAGACTTGCCTGTCTAGTCTTGTCTATTTAGTCTTGTTTGTCTAGTTTTGTCCATCTAATCTTCCCTATCTAGTCTTATCTGTCTAGTTTTACGTGCGTAGTCTTGTATGTCTAGTCTTGTTTGTCTAGTCTAGTCTATCTAGACTCGATAGTCTTGTCTGTTTAGTCTTGTCTGTCCAGTCTTGTCTGTCCAGTCTTGTCGGCCCAGTCTTGTCTGTGCAGTCTTGGCTGACCAGTCTTGTATGTCCAGTCTTGTATGTCCAGTCTTGTCTGTCCAGTCTTGTCTGTCCAGTCTTGTATGTCCAGTCTTGTCTTCTGTCCAGTCTTGTCTCTCCAGTCTTGTCTCTCCAGTCTTGTCTCTCCAGTCTTGTCTGCCCAGTCTTGTCTGTCCAGTCTTGTCTGTCCAGTCTTGTCTGTCCAGTCTTATCTGCCCAGTCTTGTCTGCCCAGTCTTGTCTGTCCAGTCTTGTCTGTCCAGTGTTGTCTGTCCAGTCTTGTCTGTCCAGTCTTGTCTGTCCAGTCTTCTCTGTCCAGTCTTGGCTGTCTAGCCTTGTCTGTCTAGTCTTGTCTGTCTAGTCTTGTATGTCTAGCCTTGTCTGAATGCCCTTCAGTCTAGCCTGCCAGTCAATATAATATGGAGCTTATTAAATATGGAAATTGGGGTTGGTGGTGGTGTTTAGGATTGTGTATACATTCCGGCACAAACCGCAAGTGCTCATAAATAGAGCTTGATACGTGTACACTAACTAGACCACCAGTCGACTCGAATTTACAACTTAGTCAATAATGCGACACGAAGCTGGAAAACTGAATAGAACTCAAAACTGAATAGAACTCAAAACAGAACAGAACTCAAAACAGAACCGGACTCTCAAACAAAACAGAACGCAAGAACAGAATAAAACTCAAAAATAGAATAGAACTCAAAATAGAACAGAGTTTAAAAAACAGAACAGAGTTTAAAAAACAGAACATTACTCAAAATACAGAACAGAACTAAAAAAAGATAACAAAACAAAACTCAAAAAACAGAACAAGAATCAAGAACAGAACAGAACTCAAGGACAGAACAGCACAGAACTCAAAAACAGAACAGAACTCGAAAATAGAACAGAACTCAAAAACAGAACAGAGCTCACAAAAACAGACCAAAACGAATAACACCGAACAGAACTCAAAAACAGAACAGAACTCAAAAAAACAGAATAGAACTCAAAAAACCGAATAGAACTCAAAAAACAGAACAGCACTCAAAAACCGAACTAGGCTAGACAAGTTAATTACTTAATATTAGCTAAGACTAAGCAAGATTATGCAAGATTAGTCAAGACAAATTAATAAAATGAAAATCTAATTAGTTATTGTTCGGTATACACATGCACTTCTCACTAATGTGAGCTTGTCTATCTAGTAAGTGTCAATCTAGGTTTATAAACAAAAGCAGACTACATGATTATTCAAATTGGATTATAAAATGTAAATAGCAATAAAGAGAGCAAAGTTCTCACAAATTAATCTAATTAATGCCAAATGTCTGCGTGTGAGAAATGGGAGAGAAAAAAACTACTATAATTGGAAGGATGAGTTGTAAATTTACGTACTTTCTATAAAATTTACATAATTAATTTGCAAATACAATGTTAAATAAGATTTTACAATTGTAAATGTGACGTTGAAGCCCGATTGTTTATGAATTGGTAACCCAAATATCCCTAACAAAAAGGTCCTATGATGTAACAACCTTAACAACGCGCGACTAAACAACACGTCGAAAATATCACAGCGACATAAAAACACAATAACGAAAACAACCCGTTGCTTAAATATCACATCTAAAAATATCACGGTTCAAAATAATAGACGGGAGAATACATGTCGAAAACACCACAGCAGCATAACACGTCGAAAATATCGACTAAAAAATATAGCATCATAATCAACTATATTGCGATGTTTTTCTAGTGTTTAGTTTTCGTAGTGCGTTGTTATGTCGCTGCGATATTTGTGAAACGCGTTGTTTAGTCGTGTATTGTTTTATCAGGACACCAACATGTGTTGTATGTTAAGAAAGATGACCTAATAAAACAACGCGCGATGAAACTGCGCGATAAAACAACGCGCGATGAATCTGCGCAATAAAACAACGCGCCTTAAAACAACGCGCGATAAAATAACGCGTGATAAAACAACGCGCGATAAAACGACGCGCGATAAAACACCGCGCGATAAAACAACGCGCGTTAAAACAAAGCGCGAAAAACAACGCGCGATAAAGCATCGTGCAAAAAACATCGCGCGATAAATCAACGCGCGATAAAACAACGTGTAATAGAGAAACACGCAATAAAACAACGCGCAATATAAAAACGCGCACCTAAAAACTACGCCTAGAAAATATCACAGCGACATAACAATACACTACGAAAGCAACATGCCATCAAAACGGGACATCCTAAAATAACACTCTCAAAAATAACAAAGGATATAGATGTCAAAAATATCACATCCATATCATTATTATCATCACAAATCTTAGAACGGATTTCGTAACTTGTTTCGCAGTGCATGGTTACTTCGCTGTGATATTTTAGACGTGTAGTTTAGTCACGCGTCATTTAATCGCGTGTTATTTATCGCGTGTTATTAATCGCGTTGTTTTATCGTGCGTTGTTCTCTCGCGTGTTGTTTTATCGCACGTTGTTTAATCGCGCGTTGTTTTATCGCGTGTTTTTTTCTCGCGCGTTGTTATCGTGCGCTGTTTTAGCGTGCGTTGTTTTATCGCGCGTTGTTTTATGGAGCGTTGTTTCATCGCGTATTGTTTTATAGCGCGTTGTTTTATCGCGCATTGTGTTACCGCGCGTAGTTTTATCGCACATTGTTTTACAGCGTGGTGATTTTCGCTAATAAAAGATGACAAAATACTCATGGAATATATCACATCTTTATTATTATTATGATCACAAATTTTGGGTCATATTTTCGTAAAGTGTTGTTTTCGTAGTGCATAGTTTACTCGCGCCTTATTTTATCGCGCATTGTTTCATCGCGCAGTTTCATCGGGCGTCGTTTTATCGCTCGTTGTTTTATCGCGCGTTGTATTAGCGCGTGTTGTTTTTCCGTTCGTTGTTTTATCGCGTGTGATATTATCCGGACACCATATAGTTATATGTAAAGGAAGTTGTATGTGCTGTGCTTGTTGTTAGTAAAGTATCATATAAAGTTTTTCATTCTATTAGAACGAAAGTGGTTATTATAAGTGTTTATTCTACCAAAGAAGTTTAATTCTAACTTGAAATAGTAGTTTTTTCTTCTCTTCTCTTTGTATTAATTTCATGTTAGAATTAAACACCAAAATTGTCTCTCTAGACAATGTTCTAATTAGAAATAATTTAATGGTATAACCCTGCTTAAACATTCCTATTGGGAAATGTTAAATCCTATAGGCTTTTTCAGAATTTTCCGATTCCGTATTATTCAATAGGTTTGGCTTCACCAATGTCCAATAAGAGATGAATAGTTGTCAATAGGGAAATACGACTTAGAAATTATTTTTATTTTTAAATAAACCTCAATAGGATTATGCATTATTCAATAGGTTTGACTCCTCCAACGTCCAATAGGAGATGAATAGATGTCAATAGGGAAATACGACTTAGAAATTATTTTTAAATAAATCTAAAAAGAATTGCCTCTTTTCATTAGGGGAATTATAATCTGAGAAGTCCTATTCAATTTACTAAAATCCTATTGAAGAATCGAATAGGATTCTGGATTATGCTATAGGAAATTCTCAGACCACAATGTTCCTATTGAATAATATTAAATCCTATTGGGAAATCGAATAGGATTTAGCGTATCTCAATAGGACAACTGAATAGGATTCAGGAGATTTCAATAGGAAAATAAACCTTCAATAGGATTCAATAGGAAATTTCCGATGCAATTTTCCCATTGAACTTACCTCTCCCAATAGGATTGTTTAAGCAGGGAATGTTTATTCGTCTTTATCTAGTCTAGTCCATCTGGTTTTCTGGAGCCTTGTCCGTTTAGTTCTTTATAGTTACTTTGTTTACAATTATCTAATCATGTAAATTATTTGAATAAAACTAATTTTGTGATTTGTTTCATGTGATCATTTATTTATAACTATAGTTTCACTAACACAGTGTCATCTTCGACTCCGTTGATCTGAAGATGTCACTGTGTTGCTGAAACTATAGTTATAAATAAATGATCATATGAAACAAATCACAAAATTAGTTTTATTCAAATAATTTAAAACATCGTTTCATATAGTTAAGGCTAAAAGAATTAACTCTTTTATCTAATCATGTATTATATGTCTGATCATGATTAAATACCTTTCCATAGTTGAAATTTTTTTGTGCGCATGTGTCAATTTCCGCCATGTTATATGTCAAAAAGTGCCCGAACTTTTCGACTAAATATGACTGAATATGTGCCCGAAACTTTTATATTCCCGCCTTTCAAATTTGGCGGATGCGCCTGCGTTTAACCAACCGCAGAAAGGTCTATTGTAAAAGTTTATAATGAATGTGTTGACAACAGTCATTGACTTATGAACAGTCGATAGAAATCTCAAAACTATAACAAAAATTGTAAAAAACATCAAAATGTTTCCTTGAATTTAATAAATTTCGCGAATATACATACTACATGTGAATCGATATACCATAATTGGTAGAATCGAAATATTGAAAAAAAATCTAAATAAATGGCAGTGAAAACCAATGTAATTAGATTGAGTGCCATGGCAAGGTTTCAATTTTTGTTTCAAACGTCCCAATTTATGAAATCTCAATAGGGAATATGCTTCAATTTTTTTTATTTGCTTAATTCACTTTTTACTTCGTTTTAACATAGTAAAAAATATAAAAATTGTTGAAAGTGTTTCAATTAATTTAAAAAATATATATAAAATACCGATTAAATTTGACCTGATTGAACGGTCCCATTTATCGCGCGCTTTGGATGACGTCGCATTACACATGACATTTAGTGTGGCATGGCATATTTGCATAGACAGTTAAGGATTATCAGTTTGAATTTGCTATTTCGATAATTGAAAAAGCTAAACAAACATTTTAAAGATAATGTATAGTACCAGAATGCAAAAACACTATTATAAGTACACCAGATAAAGTGTTTGATAAAGTCCCTATCGAGGTGTATAGTCCACCCTACCTACATCTGTGAATATAGAGGCCGATAAATGTCAACGTGCACGTCACATAACATATGACCAATGTTGATGCATATTTTGAACTTTTTGATTTAAATTACTGGAATTAAGCACTAACTAAATGAGTAAATAATGGATAGGTGTAATGTCAAGATCATAAAGTATCGGGGATAAAAAAAATCAAGTAAATTTAAATTTGTTGCATATTCCCTATTATGAGAAGATTTCAATTCCTCAAGCTTTGTGTTTCAAGTTTTTTAAATGAATTGAAAATAAAAATGAATTGAAAAAATAAATAGAAATACTTCAAAAACCAAATATGGATGCAAGAAAAGGTTCCAATTCTTTGCACAACATTGCAAATCCTGTCACATTAAGGTACAAACAAAACAAATTCGGTTTAAGAACTCAACTTAAGAATCCCGACAAAATTCCAAAGATATTTGAAAATTTAACAATGTGTGCAGCAAATATCTCGTTAACAATGTTAACATCACCAGTATAACTATAACTGTTATACTAATAATGTTAACAATGTTGACGAATGTATACATACAGACGAACTTAACTAAGTCGAATTGCCATAGTTCATGAAAAAAAAAATCGAGTTATAGAAAATTGGAGTTAAAATTGAAGTAAAAATACATAACTATAAAATGAGTAAAATACACTATTCACAATTTATTCAAAGCAAATACATATGTACATATTTATAAACAAACAATAAAAAAGAAATATGTATACATTATTAATATGATGATATATAATTGTAATTAATTAAAAATAATTTTAATTAACATTATTTTTTGAAAGTCAGTAATTTTTAATTGTTTTCCATAATAGATAGCACCTTGTGGGTGATCTTCGATTATATCGTCTCTTTTTGGATTATCATCATAATTGGCATCATAAATTTTGGAAAATACGCGGTAGTTAAAAAAATGGAGTTATAGAGATTATTTTGTATGTAAAATTTTACCATTGAACAAATTTTTACTACGAGTTATGGAAAAAATCGAGTTAGGGAAAATTCGAGTTATGGAAGTTATATTTATATGTAAAATGTAGTTAAAAATTGTGAAAAATTGTAGTTATGGAAGTTCGACCGTATATTATAAAAATATAACTTTTGAAACAAAGACCCAAAGCATTGAATTTCCTAATTATAAAATCTTTAAACTCAACAAACCCAAATATTTATTTAATAACTTATCCAAAGTCAAATTTACAAATCATTTATTTGATCATTTACAAAATACATGACTGATTAATTAAAACAATTACTCAAATCTTTAAAATAGAATGAACTCAATCACAAATCACTACAATTAATATACGCACACTATAAACAAACGCTGCCCGGTCAAACGTTCACAAACAACTAAAATTCTTATCAGGTGAGACGATTCAAAACACACCGACAACTTTCTTGCTAATCAAAAATCCGGTTCACAATAAAAAATATACATCATAATATCTATCTAGTTTTGTCAGTCTAGTCCTGTCTAGCTAGTATTGGCTGTCTGGCCAGTTTTGTTTAGCTAGTCTTGTCTAGCTAGTCTTGTTAAGCTAGTCTTGTCCAGCTAGCGTTGATTAGCTAGTCTTGTTTATCTAGACTTTTCTTGTATTGTCTGCCTAGTCTTCGGTCTAGACTTGTTTGTCTAGTCCTATCTATCTATTCTTGTATGCCTAGCCTTTTCTGTTTAGTTTTGTCTGACTTGTCTTGTCTAGACTTTTCTGTCTAGTTTTATTTGTCTGGTCTTGTCTGTCTAGTCTTGTGTCTCTAGCCATGTCTGTTTAGTTCTGTCTGTCTAATCTTGACTCTTTAGTCTTGTATGTCTAGTTCTCTCTGTCCATCTATAGTTTACAACATACCCGCCTTTCAATGCGGGAGATCCGGGTTCGAATTCTGGCCAGGGAGGCGACAACTAGGGTGGTTTTCATAAACCGTCCGGGCTGCCCACCCTGAATGACTGCAAAATATACGATACCGGGGTGGCGCATACTAAAAGCCAAAGTGGAATAGGGGTTTTAGTGAGAGCTACCCGGAACCACTTTATTTAAAGTCCTGTCTGTCTAGTTCTCATTTTCTAGTCTTGTCCGTCTAGTTTTGTCTGTCTAGTCTTTTCTGCATAGTCTTGTCTGTCTAGTCTTGTTTATCTAGTTTTGTTTGTCTGGGTTTGTTTGTTAGTCTTGTCTGTCTAGTCTTGTCTGTCTAGTCTTGTCTGTCTAGTCTTGTCTGTCTAGTCTTGTCTGTCTAGTGTTGTCTGTCTAGTCTTGTCTGTCTAGTCTTGTCTGTCTAGTCTTGTCTGTCTAGTCTTGTCTGTCTAGTCTTGTCTGTCTAGTCTTGTCTGTCTAGTCTTGTCTGTCTAGTCTTGTCTGTCTAGTCTTGTCTGTCTAGTCTTGTCTGTCTAGTCTTGTCTGTCTAGTCTTGTCTGTCTAGTCTTGTCTGTCTAGTCTTGTCTGTCTAGTCTTGTCTGTCTAGTCTTGTCTGTCTAGTCTTGTCTGTCTAGTCTTGTCTGTCTAGTCTTTTCTGTCTAGTCTTGTCTGTCTAGTCTTGTCTGTCTAGTCTTGTCTGTCTAGTCTTGTCTGTCTAGTCTTGTCTGTCTAGTCTTGTCTGTCTAGTCTTGTCTGTCTAGTCTTGTCTGTCTAGTCTTGTCTGTCTAGTCTTGTCTGTCTAGTCTTGTCTGTCTAGTCTTGTCTGTCTAGTCTTGTCTGTCTAGTCTTGTCTGTCTAGTCTTGTCTGTCTAGTCTTGTCTGTCTAGTCTTGTCTGTCTAGTCTTGTCTGTCTAGTCTTGTGTGTATAGTCTTGTCTGTCTAGTCTTGTCTGTCTAGTCTTGTCTGTCTAGTCTTGTCTGTATAGTCTAGACAATCTAGCTTTGTCGGTCTAGTCTTGTCTGTCTGTCCAGTATTGTCTGTCCAGTATGGACTGTCCAATCTTGTGTGCCTAGTCTTGCCAGTCTAATCTTGACAGTCTAGTCTTGTCAGTCTAATCTTGTCTATCTAGTCTTGTTTGTTTAGTTTTCTTTGTTAGTCTTGTTTGTCTAGTCTTGTCTGTCTAGTTTTGTCTGTCTAATTTTGTCTGCCTAGTCTTGTATATCTGTCCAGTGTTACCTGTCCAGTGTTACCTGTCCAGTACTGTATGTCCAATCTTGTCTATCCAGACTTGTCTGTCCAGTCTTGTCTGTCTAGTCTTGTCTGTCCAGTCTTGTCTGTCCAATCTTGTCTATCCCGTCTTGTCTGTCTGGTCTTGTCTCTCTGGTCTTGTCCGTTTGGTCTTGTCTGTCTGATCTTGTCTGCCTGCTCTTGTCTGTCTGGTCTTATCTGTCTGGTCTTGTCTGTCTGGTCTTGTCTGTCTGGTCTTGTCTGTCTGGTCTTGTCTGTCTGGTCTTGTCTGTCTGGTCTTGTCTGGTCTTGTCTGGTCTTGTCTGGTCTTGTCTGGTCTTGTCTGGTCTTGTCTGGTCTTGTCTGGTCTTGTCTGGTCTTGTCTGGTCTTGTCTGGTCTTGTCTGGTCTTGTCTGGTCTTGTCTGTCTAGTCTTGTCTGTCTAGTCTTGTCTGTCTAGTCTTGTCTGTCTGGTCTTGTCTGTCTGGTCTTGTCTGTCCGGTCTTCTCTGTCTAGTCTTGTTTGTCTGGTCTTGTCTGTCTCGTCTTGTCTGTCTGGTCTTGTCTGTCTGGTCTTGTCTGTCTGGTCTTGTCTGTCTGGTCTTGTCTGTCTGGTCTTGTCTGTCTGGTCTTGTCTGTCTGGTCTTGTCTGTCTGGTCTTGTCTGTCTGGTCTTGTCTGTCTGGTCTTGTCTGTCTGGTCTTGTCTGTCTGGTCTTGTCTGTCTGGTCTTGTCTGTCTGGTCTTGTCTGTCTGGTCTTGTCTGTCCGGTCTTCTCTGTCTAGTCTTGTCTGTTTAGTCTTGTCTGTCTTGTCTTTTCTTTCTAATCTCGTCTGTCTAGTCTTGTATGTCTAGCCTTATCTGTCTAGTTATGTCTGTCTAGTCTTGTCTGTTTAGTTTTGTCGGTATAGTCTTGTCTGTCTACGTCTTATCTGTTTTGTCTTGTTTGTCTAGTCGGCTGTGTCTAGTCTTGTCTGCCTAGTTTTGTCTGCCCAGTATTGTCTGTCTAGTCATGTCTGTCTAGTTTTGTCTGTCTAGTCTTGTCTGTTTAATCTTGTCTGTCTAGTCTTGTAGAGTGTAGTCTTGTCTATCTAGTCTTGAAGAGTCTAGTCTAGCAGAACAGTAGTAGTAGAACATTTAATTTCCTGAATATTAAAAAGTTAGACACAAACTAGAAGTTTGAGAAAAGTGAATCAACTAGATAAATCTAGTCTAACTAGAAACCTAGATGTCTTAATAGGCAACATGATTTTGTTTACATCCTTTAACAAATATCTCTATATGAAATATCAGCAATTATTTTAATTTGTATTTAACTGGAAACAACTTATTTAATGCAAATGAAGACTTAATCAAAGCAAATTTCCGAAATAGCAGCCAGAAAACAAAAAAAAACCGTTGAATAAATCGATTGATTAATTAAAACTATTACTCACATTGTAAAAATCGAGGCGAAATCAATCACAAAACACAACAAACACGCACACTGCACTTAAACACTGACCGGTCAGACGTTCACGAACAACTAAATCTCTTATCAGGTGAGACGATTCAAAACACACCGACAATTTTTTTGCTCATCTCAAATCCGGTTCACAACAAAAAATATCCAATAAAAACCTACATGCATAGAAATCGGCCAACTGCAAACTTTATTTACTTTTTTTTTTCTTAAAAACTATATATGCGATAAAATTAAAAAATATGCCGTTTGAAAGAGAATTTAATATGGGTACTTACGTATTAACGCCATCACCGCTACATTTTTAAATGCCGCCAATCTACACCTAAAATTTTTATGATATATCATTTTTAAAACTCAAAATAATTTATTTTTTAACCTCGATTAGATTAGGTTGCCCGCCGCGAAGCGGACAGATAAATCAAGACAACCAATATAATGCGGTGGTGGCGTTAATATGTAAGTACCTTAATATGTTTAATATGAGTTTGAGTTTATTAAAATTTAATTCAGCTTCTTATATTTAACATATTGAAATTAACTTATGATACAAATTCACTTTTTTAATTACTAAAATAAATATGGTTATTGAGAATTATCTAAATTAACAAGTCATTTTTAATAATGGGTAAAACCTCCTCTTGCCCTAATAACATCTCTTATACGATTAGGCTAATCAAGTTCTCTATTGATTCTTGTGGGATGTTAACCCACTCTTCTTCAACTGAAACAATAAGCTCTGTGATAGAGGTTGGGGCACGAAGCCTATCTCGAATTCTTCGTTTAAGCTCATCCCATAAACGTTCTATAGGATTTAGGTCGGAACTGCATGCTGGCCACTCCATAACCCGAAAACCGTTTTATGTAATGTAATCTTGCACCATTCTTGCGGTGTGCGGCTTCGCATTGTCATGCATACAGATAAATTCTTACCCAATGTAGTCGACGTAAGGTACAACATGAACTGCTAAAATCTGCTCGATGTACCTAGCACCCGCTAAACTTCCTCTCCCGTGAACACGGAAGCCCCTAATGATGAAAGCATGGTCGATTCGTGCTTCGATAAATTGCACCCATATAAATTGCTCCTAGATCATGCAGGAACTACCTCCATAAGCAGTCCGTTCTTCCATGCAGCATTCTGCAAATTGCTCTCTTGATCTCCGGTACAATTTTCTTCTTCGGTCCTTAGCATAGAGGCATATTTTGGTCTCATCTGAGAACAGACCAGACCCTCATTGTTCCAACGTCCAATTTAAATGATCCCTTGCAAAACGCAGGCGTGATTGACGATTTATTTATTAAATCGTGTACTCAATATATAAAATATGTATATCACATATGTCATGAAATATCAACTGCTCAAAGAAAATGTTCTTATAAAATGCTCATATATCACTCCAATGTTCAGCACACTTCACAGTATTTTTGTTACATGACCATAGGTCCCAGGTACATGGACCTTGTAGGGATTGGCATACCAGAAGGTGTTCCATTGTTTGGGATTCTCCGCATTCACATGCTTCCTCTTCCGCATATCCCCACTTCAGGAGGTTGTTCTTGCATCTTCCCATTTGCCAGCTTAATCGGTTGATGGTTTTCCAGGTACCCTAGTTTAGGCACGAACTTGCACGGAGTTTTTCTCAAGGATTACAGGTTAGGATATCATTGTCTGCTAAGCGCTGTTCCCATTTTGCCCCTTGGTTTGCAGGTTTAGAGGCGGTGAGGGCCTGTGTGTATTTCATAAAGCTTCGTCTTGATTTTAGTCTGGCCACAGGCGGGGCATGTCCGAGCAATAGACGTCTCATGTCTTCGTTCGGACATGGCCTGGGTTTGCCTCCTTATTTGAGGTGGTGCAATCCCGGCTAGCATGTACAGTTGGTCAAGGCTGGTGGGTTTTAGACATCCCGTTATTAATCTGCACATGTCGTTCAGGGCAGGGTGCAGTCTACAGGCGTGTGTTGATCTCTTCCATACGGGAGATGCATACTCGGCTGCGGAGTAGCACAGTGCAAGGGCCGAGGAGCGCAGGACGTTAGTGTTGGCTCCCCAGCGGGCGTTGGTCAGTTTCCAGAGGATGACAGTCCTAGTGTTGATTTTGGCCTTGGTTTTATCAATATGCATTCTGTATGTTAATGGTCGGTCTAATGTAACCCCCAAAGAGCCTGGGTTTGGGTAGAGTTGCAGCCTGACAGAGTTGCACTCTATTTGCAGTTCTCTTTTCGCCTGTCGGTTGTCAAGGTGGAATAAGCATGTCTGCGTCTTTGCTGGATTGGACCGGATCTATAATAATTGCTCAACCCTGAGAGCGATTCTGTTAGGTGTTCTTCTATTTCCTCAATGTTTTTTGATTGGTAGGTGATTGCTACATCATCGGCATAAATGAAGTGATTGTGATTTTCCTTCTGGCTGTACCAGGTTGTCTATGAAAAGATCCAGTCTCCTCATAACGTTGGAACACTCTTCGAAGCGCGACGCTTTTCATTTCCAGTTCTCGCTTGCTATGCCCTTAGCTCGCTGGATAAGTCCAGTTTCGATTAGAACAAAAACTTAGGCGATCTTGTCGATCTAGTCTTGTTGTTGGTTCGGTTGGGTGATCGTTGGTATACACGTTGAAGGGTATGGGTGCCAGCACGCTACCTTGCGGGAGGTCTTTCTTCTGATTCCTCCAGCGGTTTCTTGTGCCTTGAAATTCTACGAAGAATCTTCTGTTAGAAAGCATGGTTTTTATTACTTTAGTCAGCTGGTAATCTCCTGTTATTTTAAAAATTTTCTCCATTAGTGCTCCAGTAGTTGCTAGTGCTCCAGTAGTGCTTGACGATGAGCTGGGACAAGTTTATGACAAACTGCAGGTGTCGTAGAGGTTAAGTTACTTTCCTGCAGTCTTCGTCTTACTGTCCACTGTCAAATAGCCACTCCTCGTACTTCACGGAGCTGTTGTTACAGTTGAACAGCATTAGGGTGACGATTTCTTAATGATGTTGACACAATAAAGCGTTAATCCCGAGCCGTTGTGATTCTCCTTCTGGCTGTACCAGGTCGTCTATGAAAGGATCCAGTCTCCTCATAACGTTGGGACACTCTTCGAAGCGCGGTGCGTATCATATCCAGTTCTCGCTGGCTATGTCCTTAGCTCGCTGGCTAAGTCCAGTTTCGATTAGAACAAAAACTTAGGCGGTCTTGTCGGTCTAGTCTTCTTTGTCTAGTCTGCTCTGTCTAGTCTTGTCTGTCAAGTATTATCTGTATATTCCTGTCAGTCTAGACTTGCCTGTTTAGTCTTATCTGACTAAGCTTGTCTACTTATTCTTATCTGTCTAGTCTTGTCTGCCTGGTCTTGTCTGTCTATTCTTATCTGTCTTGTCTTGTCTGTCTAGTCTTGTCTGTCTAGTCTTCTCTGTCAAGTCTTGTCTGTCTAGTCTTGTCTGTCAAATATTATCTGTATATTCAGACCGATAGGAATCAAGCCTTGCTTGTCAATCTTATCTGACTAACCTTGTCTATTTATTCTTATCTGTCTAGTCTTGTCTGTCAATTCTTGTCTTGTCTGTCTAGTCTTGTCTGTCTAGCTTTGTCTGTCTAGTCTTGTCTGTGTAGTATTGTCTGTCTAGTCTTATCTGTCTAGTCTTGTCTGTCTAGTCTTGTCTGTCTGGTCTTATCTGTCTAGTCTTGTCTGTCTAGTCTTGTCTGTGTAGTCTTGTCTGTCTAGTCTTGTCTGTCTAGTCTTGTCTGTCTAGTCTTGTCTGTCTAGTCTTGTATGTTTAGTCTTGCCTGTCTAGTCTTGTCTGTCTAGTCAAATCAAATAATTTATTTCACTGCATAAGCTTACAATAGAAACCTTAATTATAGACAAAAACATATAACGGTGAACATTTTGTAAGCTAAGTGAAATTTGTCAGGTTAACTTTTAACCCTGGTGAGATTTTACTCCTATGTAATATTCTTGCAAGGTGTATGGCTCGATATCGATGAGAAGGCGATGAAGCTGTGTCTTAATTTTTTTTACGCTAATTATAACATTTATATTTTTGGGTAGTTTATTATATAAATCAATGTTACTAAACGGTGGTATTTTCTTCAATATAGTATTGGAATGTTATAATTTAGATTGCTTCCTCTTGTATTCATGTTGTTGTTGATAGTGAATTGATCAAATAGGGATTTATTTTTGAATAAAAATAATATTGTTTCATATCCATATGTACCCACAGAGGTTATGATGTTGGCTTCCCTGAATTTACCTCTACACGATTCCCTGCAATTCAAGTCGTATATAATCCTTATTGCTTCTTTTTGGCTTTTTAAAATATCCGTTATTAATGCGCCGTTGCCCCAAAACATTATTCCGAATCTAAGATGGCTGTGGAGATTTGCGAAATACACCATTTTTAACGTATCCCTATTTAAGTATCATTAATATCCCTATTCAGTATTCGTAAATCATAAACCGCCCTGTTAAGCTGGTTCGAAAGCTTAATTATGTGTTCTGACCAGTCCAGATTTTCATCAATATAGATTCCCAGTAGCCTAACATTATTTTGAATTTTTATTATAGTACTGCCAATTTCTATTTCGTTATTGTATGCTCTACTGTCTCTTTTTGTTTTAAAGTAAATCACATTTCATATTTCTTTATTTATAACCAATCTGTTGATATTAAACCAGGTGGTCATTGTGGCCATTACAGCTTTGAAGTTCGCTTCTATATCATCTAATGACCTATTCCCTATTATTATGCTCGTATCATCTGCATAGTTGAGTAACTTGCTACCTGTGTTGATTAAATTTAATTTGGGCAGGTCATTTATGTATAATGTGAAGAGTAAGGGGCCTAATGTACTGCCCTGTGGGATCCCCATATTGATGATCCTTGGCATAGATTTCGTCTTGCCTTCTGGGGTAGATATTTCCGTAATTTGTACTCTGTTAATTAGGTACTGTGTAAGTAGATCATACGTTACTCCTCAAATCCCATATCTGTAAAGCTTTCTTAATAATATAGAGTGGTCGACTGTGTCATAAGCCTTTGACAAGTCTAGGAGTATGCGGCATGGGATTATGTGTGATTCTAATTGTTTAATTATTTCTTTCACAAAATGGAAAAATGCGGTCTCTATACTCCGGCCTTTAATGAAACCATGTTGATTTTGGCTTATAAGGTTGTATTTATTTAAGAAAGATACTAATCTTTTATAAATCAACTTCTCTAAAATTTTCGCAAAAGGCGATAGTAAACTAATTGGCCTATAGTTGTTTAAGTCATTTTATTTCCTTTTATAATTATGGGGATTATTTTAGAAATTCTTAGAGCTTTGGGGAAGATTCCAAATTCAAAAGCGTTCTTTATAATATCTACAAGCGGTTCCGATAGTTCTAGTGCAGTAAATTTTACTGTGGCCGTTATTTCATCAATTCCGGTGCTTTTTGAATTCTTTAAAGAGCTAATGATCTGGAGTAGTTCTTCTTGATTTGTTTGTTCTAGAAACATTGTATTAAGATTGTTTTGGAACTTATTTTCATGCGTTAGTTTCATTAGGTCTTTAGCCATCTCTATAGGTCTATCGGCAAAAAAGTTGTTTATGTTATTTGGTGTGATATCCTTTCCGAAATTGTGAGATGTATGTTGCCTGTGAATATTGAACTGCGAGATTTCGGTCACTACTTTCCATGCGGTTTTAGTGATATTTTCTGAGCCCTGGATTTGTCTTTGATAATGCATTCTTTTTTCTTGCTTGAGAGCGCTAATATATTTCCTTCTTGTTTTGTTATAAATGGGCTTTAATTCACAGTTTGTTAGAGATCGTACATATAGTAATCAATTCTTCTCCTGCTTTTCTCCACATTTCTATTAAGGAAAATATTTTGTTTTCTTTGTTGATTATTTATTAATGACATTGGGAAACATTCATTAAAATGTAACTTGACTATTTCTAAGAAATTGTTCCATTGTCCGTCAACGTCGGTATTAGGGTTACTATAAATTCCCTACCATGTTTCCGCAGATAGATTTTCTTTAAATTTTTTCATATTTTCCTCGTTCAAATTTCTGATTTGCCTGAACGTGGATTTTAACATTTCTGATTTAAAAATGATACGTAGCGGTAAATGATCGGAAATATTGAAATTTAGGACTTCGGCTGTGTAAGTCATGTTCGTGTATACGGCAATATTATCAATGCATGAATTAGTGCTTGGATGCAAAATTTCCTTTATTGATAAACAGTTATTAAAAGACTCAAACGTGTTTTTTAATTGTCTAGAGCAGCGTTTCTCAACCTTTTTTGGCCCACGGACCAGTAAAATTAAAAAAAAAATTCGCGGACCAGTGATGTTTTTTTAACAACAACATTTTACTAGGTATTACTATATAAGTTAATTGGAACATTTTTATTATCATTTACTTACAATAATATTTAAATGTAATGATATATACTATTCATAAATTTCATAAAATCAAAATTAGTTTAAGATATTTGTACGTAATTTTATAAATCAAAATTTAATTATTATTTTTTTTTTTCTTGAAAAGTAAATTTGTTTCGCGGATAGAAAAATTGTCCGCGGACTAGTAAAATTTCTTCGCGGACCACTGGTGGTCCGCCGGACCAGCGGTTGAGAATAGCTGGTCTAGAGCTCTTTGATTGTATTAATGTGTTTATATTAAAGTCACCAGTAATAATTAATTGTTTATCTTCTATAATTATCTTAGTTAAAAGTGCATGAAGTTTATTCTGGAATACTGTTTCATTAGTTAAAGGTGCTCTATATATACCAATGATAATTTTATCTTTCTTATTTATTTTCGTTTCGATGGCTGCGCATTCAAAAACTAATATTTCAACTAGTTGGTTAATATCATTTCTGATTATGTAATTACTTATATGACTGTAAATAGCTACACCACCATGTTTACCTTTCTCTCTGCAAAAACAGGTAGCAAGATGAAAGTTATTAATTTTGAAAGTTATTAATTTCCAATGTTCCGTTAAAAGTTAAAACTAGAAATTGGCAGTGATCATTGTTTTCTAACATGTGTTCAATTAAATTTATGGAATTTCCTATTGATTGCGTATTTAAACTTATAATGCTTACTTCTGTTTCCTTCTGGTAAGTGTTAGAATCCCCTCGGGATTTTAATCCTTTTTTTATGTTTTTCCCTGTTTAAAAAATAGCGTCTATTCACGAATATTTTGGCCACGTTTTTGGTGCTTGCAGCATTTTTAAGTATTCATAAGGGGCTGTAATTTTGAATGATGAATACTCTTCAGGCCGTTTGGAAGCTAGTTTCATACATGTGACAGACTCTATATTTTTACCCTTTAGATAGTCAATAATGTCCTTTTCTCTTGTGCTAGGTTTCATCTTATATAGATGTAAGTAAGCTAATTTCTTAGCTGCCGTAATTTCTGAAGTCTCCGAGTTTCCGTATATTACTGCCTGTTTTCTGTACTTCTTGCTTCTGTATTTTTGTGTTTCCCAGATTCCTTTATTTATAACTGAATCATTTTCTTCCAGGTTGTTTTTACCAGATTCACTCTCTTTATCAATTATATTTATTGTTTTGATATGAAGATTATCTTGACTTCTACCTGGCTTATCAGTAGAATCCATTTCTTGTGTGGTTGATTCTTGTACGATTTCTAGATCATCATTATTCACAATATTCATCACGATATTCTTCTGCTCTATTAAATGCATTAGATTAGCATTTTGCTCGGTTAGATTCTTAATCTGTGACATAATTTGTGCCACTTTATCTTCAAGCGCTACGGTCAGCAATGTCACTTTTTCATTTACAATTTCTTTTAGTAAATTTTTAAATTCGGGCCCCATAAAATACGATAAGACATTATCGCACTCGATTAACGCGGTATTTGCGTTGGATCTAAGGTCCCTCCGCATGATTAATTATGTATAAATATATATCTTTCTTCTGTATATTCGTACACACGTCCAATCGCTTTGATTTGACAGCTGTCACTGATGGTCATAAAACTCTGGTCTTGTCTGTCTGGTCTTGTCTGTCTAGTCTTGTCTGTCTAGTCTTGTCTGTCTAGTCTTGTCTGTCTGGTCTTGTCTGTCTGGTCTTGTCTGTCTGGTCTTGTCTGTCTGGTCTTGTCTGTCTGGTCTTGTCTGTCTGGTTTTGTCTGTCTGGTCTTGTCTGTCTGGTCTTGTCGGTCTGGTCTTGTCTGTCTGGTCTTGTCTTGTATGTCTAGTCTTGTATGTCTAGTCTTGTCTGTCTAGTCTTGTCTGTCTAGTCCTGCCTGTCTAGTTTTGCCTGTCAAGTCTTGTCTGTCAAGTCTCGTCTGTCTAGTCTTGTCTGTCTAGTCTTCTCTGTCTAGTCTTGTCTGTCCAGTCTTGTCTGTCTAGCCTTTTTCTCTATTGTAATTGGATATTATTGCCTAACGTAATTGGAAGACATGTTGTTAATAAAACTTGTTGGGTTATTGATTGAGGTGTAGTTGGTGAATTAAATTAGGACATGATTTTTTTGTAAAACTTGCTTTTTTTACTTTACTTATCATTAATAATAATAAATCACAATACTAAAAGTTAAAAATCTGAGAGATATTTCGTTTTTTATTTTTCCTAATTTTATTTTGTTCTTAATATTATTTATTTTGTTGTTTAAGACTAAAAAATATAAATATTTATAATTATAAATACTAAATGAATTTAGTAGGATTACGAAAACTACGTAGTTCGACAAGTGCAAGTGGGACGAACACTAAAGTCTTTATAAGGAAGAGTTTAAAAAATAATATAAATATTGTACACAGTTATGAAAAATAATTGGTTCAGTTTTATCATTATGAAAAATAATTGGTTCAAATTATCCAAATTTTTTAGGAAAATTATCGAATTTTTTTTAGAAAAATTGGCCAAATTTTTTTAGAAAAATTATCGAAAACTACTAAAAAAAAATTATCAAATTTTCTAGAAAAAAACTCGTTAAAGTTTTGAAAAACCTTTTTATAAATAAAAATTATCAAATTCTTAAAAAAATTATCAAATTTTTTTAGAAAAATTGTCAAAATATTTTTGTGAAAAATTAACAAAATTTTTCAGAAAAGTTATTAATTTTGTTTAAAAAACTTTTATTATACAAAAATTAGCGAATTTTTAGCAAAATAATCAAAAATTTCTACGAAAATCAAATTAACTTAAAAAAAAATTTTTTAGAAAAAATGTCTAAAACTGACTAACAATTTTAGAAAAATTATTATTTTTTTAAGAAAAATTATCAATTATTCTAAAAAAAATCTTTGGAAATCTTTTTATCAAAAAAAAGTTTTTTATATAAAAATTAGCGAGTTTTTAGAAAAATCATCAAAAATTTTTAGGAAAAATATCAAAAAATTAAAAAAAATTGCCAAACAATTTTTTTTTTAAATTTTATACAATTTGTCTCAAAAACTGTCTCAAATTTTTAGTAAAATTATTTTTTTTTTGAAGAAAAATTATGTTTTGGAAATCTTTTTGTCAAAAAAAAACCTTTTTATATATAAAAACTAGCTAACTTTTTCGAAAAATTATCAATAATTTTTATAAAGATTGTCAAAATATTTTTCTGAAAAATTAACAAATTTTTTTTAGAAAAATTAACAATTTTTTTAGAAAAATCATTAAATATTGTTAGAAAAATTGTTGAGACAATTTTTCTAACAAAATTTAATAATGACTTTTTAAATACTGACTCAAATTTTTAGAAAAACTATTAATTTTTTTTAAGAAAAGCAAATTTTCTAAAAAAAACTTTTTGGAAAACTTTTTATCATAAAAAAAACTTTTGAATAATTATTTTTTTAAGAAAAATTATCAAATTTTCAAAAGTCTTGCAAAACTTTTAATAATTTTTTTTTTATATAAAAATATTTAGAGAAAAACCTTTTTTCCCAAACAATTTTTGGATCCTTTTCCATTCGTTTCCATTACAACTCTCTGTCTAACAAAACCAATTTTCGTCAGAAACCATTTCCTTCCGTTTTCAACTGAATTATTGACTAGGATCTTTGTTTCGTTGTCGCCAAACAAAAACTAAGACTTTCCCCTAAGAGAAATCTTGAAATCTTTCATTTCATTCAGCAAAAAATGTTTGACTCGTCGGGGAAGTTGGCGTCGGGGGATGCATAGGATTTCTTCGCAAAATAAAAGTTTTCAAACGAGAAGACGGAATCAAGTTTGATCCATTACTCTACAAATAAAAAATTAAAGTTAAATTAATCAACTAATTTTAGTACAACAAGATTATTAGTTTATTATTATCCCATATAGGAACAGTGCCGGAGCAGACTAGGAACAGGGCGCAGAAATGAAGTTACCAAAACCATGGCCCGTAAAGTAATAACAGACTGGACCAACAAGAAACACCATTTATAATAGGTGCCAGCAATACAGTGGTCAGCAACACAGGAAAGGATGTTGGGTTCCATATCTAACACTCTAACGGCTGAAATCTTATAACTGTTTAGGGCACAAGTCGCAGCTACACCATGTCTCTTAACGGGACACTGCGCACTAAGAGGACATCTGCAGAATATGGGCATCTGGACAGATGAACCACTATGCAGGCTCTGCAACGAAGAAGACGGAACCGCATCTCATATAATCTTCTACAGCGAAGCAATCGCGCGCAGAAGAATAAAACTCAATATCACAACTGAGGACATTCTGCCGAACCACAAGACACGTAGATTAATCAGGCCTATAACGTCAGCTTATAACGTCGAAAAAAAAGGAGGAAAGAAAAAAGAGCTCGTAGGTGTAGTAACGAGCAGTTGCAACCCCGAGAGTTGTATGTGTACATATATATATATATATATATATATATATATATATATATATATACATATATATATATATATATATATACATATATATATATATTTATATATATATATATATTTATACATATATATATATATATATATATAATCTCATATTCCCATATATTACCCATATTATTTATCTTATTTTCTTACATTTATCATCCAAGAACTTTCTAGGCATTCTTCCATGGTAATTCTTGTAGCCGGCACGAGACTCAAAAGCTTCCCGACCAATTCCTTGGCCTCACTGGAAACGTTTGTAAAATACTGGTCGGGGAAGCAATAGTCGCATTTCAAAATATTGGCGGTGGTTTCTTCCATGCTGTCGTCCAAAAACGGAGAGACTCCACTGAGCAAGACGTAGAGGAAGACGCCGACCGCCCAGAAATCGGTGTGTTTGCCCACGGGCTGGCCCAAAACTAGTTCAGGCGATGCGAATTCTAGACAGGCTGGAGGCAGGATTACGCTTTTGGACGTGTTCACACAGTCGCCGAAGTCGACTAGTTTTACCACTGGTATCGTGTGCGACATGTCGATCATTACGTTTTCAGGCTACAATATTAAATTATTAATTCAACTAATTAGACTAAATAAACAAGACCAAACTTACCTTGACGTCTAAATGTGCTAAATCTCGGTGATGCAGCCAAGCCAGCGCTGATATGAGCTGTTTGGAGTAACTACAGACGTCAGTTTCAGAATATTCTTCATTTTGAGCAATAAAACTAAATAGGGATGGACCACGAACCCTAGGAATACCAAAGACAAACTAATAAATTTGAAACAATTACATTCACAGGTACAATTGGAGACAAAATCTTATCTGTCTAGTCTTGCCTGTCTAGTCTTGTCTGCCTAGTCTTATCTTCCAAGTCTTGTCTGTCTTGTCTTGTCTGTCTAGTCCTGTCTATCTAATCTTGTCTGTCTAGTATTGCCTGTGTAACCTTGTCTTTCCAGTCTTGTCTGTTCAGCCTTGTCCGTCCAGTCTTGTCTGTTTAGTCTAGTCTGTCCAGTCTTGCCTGTCCAGTCTTGTCTGTCTAGTCTTGTCTCCAGTCTTGTCTATCCAGTGTGTACATCTAGTCTTGTCTGTCCACTCTTGTCTGTCCAGTGTTGTTTGTTTAGTCTTGTCTGTCTAGTCTTGTCTGTTCAGTCTTGTCTGTTCAGTCTTGTCTGTCTAGTCTTGTCTGTCCAGTGTTGTTTGTTTAGTCTTGTCTGTCTAGTCTTGTCTGTTCAGTCTTGTCTGTTCAGTCTTGTCTGCCCAGTGTTGTTTGTTTAGTCTTGTCTGTCTAGTCTTGTCTGTCCAGTCTTTTCTGTCCAGTCTTGTCTGTCTAGTCTTGTCTGTCTAGTCCATGATTTAATGCAGCCTAATTTATTTCCTGTTATTTCCTAATGGCATTCTTAACCCTTTCACTGCCGAATGTTAGATGACAATTTTAAGGAATAAAACACGGCGCAAAAATTATAAAAATTTCGGTAGCAACCCCTTTCACATTTTTCATGACCTTTTGATCAAAAGCGGAAAATAGTTATCCTTTATAATCGTTTGCTCCTCCATAACGCCGGGCGCCGCGGCGCCGGTTACACTGCCGCAAAGCCATAGGTTCAAACTAAAGAACTTCGTCGAAAACTCGCGAGTCCGCCGCGGCACGTTGAACGCAGACGGCGGCAAACTTGAAGGTGCACTTTTGCAGTGCACCCTGCACATTTATGAAAATATTTCCGGATCGGGAAGGCTTGGATCGCGATATCATGAATGTAAAAAAAGCGCGGGCGTCCATTCCGAATTGAAAGCGTGCAATTTCGAGTCGCTGCGCCCAGAAACGGCGAAGCTGTAGCAGGCAGGCTGACCGCATCTTCCAGCGAAGGAGAGCCGATACGTTTCGAATTGTGGCGGGCGACTCTATGATCGCAGCGACGCAGCGCCGGTACCAAAATGCGCGGCTCATCATTTCAAAAACGCGACATCCTGGTGCCTGAAATCGACATTCAAGTTTTTCACTGTGCAGATTAACAGTTATAAGTGGGCGTCGCGACGCGATTCCACGATGTCCAATTATTGGTCCGGAAAGACAAAACACCATTCTACAATTCACTGAAAAATCCAGAACATTATGAACGTTTTTCTTTCGCCATTTGTTTCCTGCAATGCGGCGAGTTTCAGCGGGCGTCGCGACGGCTGCAAACGACGCAGCGTGATGCCGCTCCCTCTAAAAGATAAAACGTTCAATTCTCTGCCGGAATCGCGCGAAACCGTTCCCGCAGAGCTTTAGTTGGCGATTTTGTAGGAGTTTTCCTGGACGTCCTGACGTTTTTCGTTTTTATAGCGTCGCAACGCCATCTTCAACGCAATCGGGATTAAACTCTCAAACAAACTAATAGGTTCTATGTCTGATCGAACGGCGCCGGTCCCGTTCCGATCCGTCAATTTGTTCAGACGTTCTAGGTACCGCCGTAAAACGCCTTTGGTTTTTTTCACATTTTGTGCACTCTTCTCTTTAAACAGCGACGTTAAACGAGAATTTTTGAGATCCGACAAAAAATGCGCCTCAAAGGTTCAAAATTCGTGATTTTAGGTTTCGATCTGGTGCGTTCGAACCTGGGAACCGGGAGTTGAGTCGCGAAAATGGCACCGCTCGACGGAGCTCTCGGTTCTACACGAGAAAAATGTACAATCCCGTCATGTACAATCCCGCGCTGTCGCCTCCGCTTACGTCGGGCCGTTTGCAAAAACCTCGATTTTCGGTTCAGGACGAAACCTGGTACTGCGCAACGTACGGACGGACATTTGCAGTTAAAGCATCGAAGACGCGCGGTTAAAACACCGAAGATCTGCCGCATAAAAAAGCCTAATGTGACCTTTTTAAAAGCCCACGTGGTGTGGTACCCCAGGTGAAATTCGCGAAACGCCACACGTCAGTCGTCTCAAAATTGATAGAAATCTGCGATTCCGTCGAGACCTAGCGATTTAGGCCAAATGCTTCCCTACACGGACACCCAAAGTTTGCATTACAAAAATTACCACTTTTACGGAGGTCATGGCGAAAATACCTAGGAAAAATGAAACTCACGAAATGATTCCGGTAGAAAGCTTTGAGACGCGTCCTACGACACCATTCTCGTGACTGCGCGACTTTTATCAGCAACGTTATTCACATTTTCTGGGATACCGGGTCGTCCGACTAAAACGCCGCCTGTAGCGGTGTCCGCCTCCCGGTGGCAGCCGTGCATCAGATTCTTGTAGCCAAAGAGCAGAAGAACGGCCCAACGTGCGGCGATTTTCGATAAGACTTCCGAATCGCGTTATTTAGACGTCCAAAAATGACGAATATTTTGCAAAGAAAAGTAAGTTTTTCGAATTTTGCAAAAATGTTAAGTAAAAATGTCGAGAAGTGAGCTGATAGTCCGATGTGTGGCGACGTTCCGGACACACCGATACCGGAACCACGTCTGCGCGACTAAAACTGTCCAAGTTGTATGCAAAAAAGTGAAAAACCTGTAAAAATTCACCCAGCCGTCCCCGGGGACGGCAGGTCGGTGAAATTATTTTTTAAATATACCCGATCGGTTAAGGGAGATTTCCAATCGTTGCCTAATATTTAAGTTTTTTTTTTTTAAATTTACAAAAAATCGCGATTTCTTTTCAACTTTAAGTACAGCGACGTTACTCGTTTAGTAATCCAGCGCAAAACTAGATGGCGCTATTAAAAAAAGAAAACCCGGGTTACATCGCCCGGGACGGCGCTGTATTAATTCAGGGCCCCGCGTCACATCTCCCGGAATGGCGGTGAAAGGGTTAATTATATGTAGAAGTTTCATAAGTTTGTCACTATTTTGATCAACGTCTAAAACATCCTTAAACTAACAGATAAGGTCTAAGTTAAATACCCAACAATTAAGGTCAATTATAGATGGTCTATTTATAGATGATCCGCTGACTCTACAATGGCGTCAATAATACACCAAATAATAAAACTATAGAATTTAAAGTAGGAGATTATCACTACGATATCTTCAAATCTGTCAGTAGCTGGAATTACACGGAAATCTTCTGTTACTCTTTGGCACACCCCGCTGAAGAAGCGTGGTGTGAGCCGTTCGCTGCGTCAAAGCAAGTAACGGGAACGGTCAAGTCTCTAGTAGTAATTACACAAATCATATAATTACTCAAGGTAGTAATTACACAAATTCTGACTTTATTTTCTTTACTCTTTCAAAATATCTGTTGGCCTTCAGCCCCTGACAAAAAACGTACTTGACCGTTCCCGTTACTTGCTTTGACGCAGCGAACGGCTCACACCACGCATCTTCAGCGGGGTGTGCCAAAGAGTAACAGAAGATTTCCGTGTAATTCCAGCTACTGACAGATTTGAAGATATCCTAGTGATAATCTCCTACTTTAAATTCTATTATTAATTTGGTTCAAACCATGAGGAAGTTCATTTTAATAAAACTATATTAAAAAAAAAAATGAAACTTACAATTCCAGTACGATGGTGTCAATGCCAGGAACAGGAGCGTTGTCGAACAAAGCCATGGCGTGTATGATATTAACATGCTGCACCCCAGCCAACAAGGTGTATTCCGCCTGAGTGACTTTATGCGCCTGCTTCCTCCGAAACACTTGCTTAAGAGCAACCTCCAAGCCGGTCCCTCGGTCCTGCGCCTTCCTCACTACCGAAAACCGCCCCCTGTCAATCTCCTCGCACTCGATATATCTCCGCTTGAACTGTTCCTGCTGCCAACGCAAGTTATCAGCAACGGGGAGGGTGACAGTGACGCTCGGCAAAGAGACTTGTTTATGGGGAATGGTTATAATGCGAAAGCTGTAAGTCTCGCCGGGAGTTAAATGCTCGATGGTGTAGGATAGCGAGTTTAAGGGTTGAGAGAGGTTTGGGGAAATCCATTCGCCAGATCCCAGTTTGCAGAATTCGACTTGGTACTGTTGATTGGAGTTGTGGTCGCTCTCCCATTCGATCAGAACGGAGGTGGAGGAGATCACTTGGATTTTGGGTTCGTGGAGGAGCGGGAGGTTGTCGGCGACGTTCAAAGTGGCGTAGCATTGAGCCGACCCAATTTCGTTGGAAGCTATACAGAGGTAAGTCCCCGAATCTGAGGATCTGGCGTTGTTGATCACCAACATCGCTACCCCTTCCTCGGTTTGGCTCAACAAAAACCTCCCTCCGTTCCTCATAACACACGGATCGGGCTCAGTCTTCCTCCAAGTAATATTCACATTCCTCCCTTCCCGCTTCACCCGACATTTAAAAATCACCTTGCTGCCGCTCTCCACCTTACAATCCTTGATCTTATCCCTAAACTCCGGACAACTAACTTCACTAATAATATTCTCCTGAATGTTCACGTCAATCGACCTTCGTCCAGGACTCGCAAAGCTCGGTTTCCTGAGGCGAAAGGACCAAGGCTTGCGCTGACCGTTGGAAAGCACGTGCGGCGGCAGCCAGATCTCTTCCAGGTTCGCGTTGGTGCGCACCAAATAGCCTTGGTTCGAGTCGTAGCGGATTATTGTGACGGCTTCGCCTAGGGTGCACTCCGGCCACTCGCAGATGAGGCGGGCCTGGGTGCCTGGGGCCATCACGTGGTTGTCGAACTGCAAGAAGGTTGCATGAATTTGGATGTCGATGAACGTGAAAGTTATGACTGGTAAACATTGGGTCAAAGTAGATGAAATATGAATGTGAGAGTGTAAAGAGGAGCATGATGAATTAGGAACAAATAATACACTAAAGTAGACTCAACAAAGAATATTTAGTCTTGTCTAATCTTGTCTAGCCTTGTCCAGTCTTGTCTAATCTAGCCTAGTTTTGCTTAGTCGTGTCTAGTCTTTTCCAGTCTTGTCCAGTCTAGTCTTGTCCTGACTTGTCCAGCTTTTGCAGATTAGGTCAGACTTGGCAAGTCTGATCTAATCTGTAAAAACTGGACCAGTATTGTGAGTCTTATCCAGTTCTGTTCAGTCTTATCCAGTCTTGTGTAGTCTTGTCCAGTCCTGCCTTGTTGTTCAGACTTGTATTGTCAAGTTTTCTCCAATTTTGTCCACACTTGTCCAGACCTGCCCAATTTTGTCCAGCCTTGTCCAGCCAGCAAGTCTTCTTTAGTCTTGTCCAGTCCTGTCCCGTTTTGTTCAGTCTTGTCCAGTTTAGTTTAGAATTGTCTGTCTAGCCTAATCTTGTCTGTCTACTCTGAATATTGTAATCCAGAATTGTTGGTCTAGTTTAATATTCTGTCTAGTCTAATCGAGTATATCTATTCCATTTTTGGGTGTGTTAATCTATCTAGTATAGTCATGAATAAGTCATGTCTTGTTAATTTAGTCTAGTCTAGTCTGCCTAGTTTAATTTTGTCTGGCTAGTCCAATCCTGTCTGTTTTAATAGGAATAAAACGAGTTAGCAATGAAAGATTAGCAATGAAAGATTAGCATATAGTAGCAGTATTTAGCAAAATTATCTGTTAAATTAGTTGGTCTAATAAAAAAAAAACTAATGCAGAAATGAAAGCTTAGAACGAATAATGAAGTAGCGAATGTAGAAAACAAATGAAATAAATTAGTTAACTAACAATTTTTGCATCGATACAAATCTCAACCAAATAGCGATACAAACGCTGAAATTATTTTTAGCAATTATATCAGCACTGTGTTCGCGCTGTGCAGAAGCAATTTCAGCGTTTGTATCGCTATATGGAAATCGCAAGCAAATAGCGATACAAACGCTGACATTACGCACAGCGTTAAAAGAGTCCTGATGCAGTCGCAAAAAGTCGCGATAGAAACGCGCGACTGATTAATGACTTTAGACTAGATTGCTTTTAATTAATAAGACAATTAATTTTTTTTTTATTGAAATAGCCTTATCCTTAATAAAAAAGCTTTATCATTTTTAATATTTGGGCGCTCAAAAAAGGTGCTCACAGACCGGAGCGGAAGTTTCGCTACCGCAACCGGTGCGATATCGCGGCGGACCGACTGACACAGCGGCTTATGTCTGAACATGTAGATAAAAAGCGCGATTTCCGTCATAGGCGCGGTAGTGCAGCGTTGCACGACAAGGACGCTGTATGCGCGGTTAGTTTCGCTGCCGCTGTATTTTGAAATGGTGATCTTTTTAATCACATTGATTTTATGATCCCATGTTTAATTCTGAAACGAGTTTTATGTGTTTTAGAAATTAAAAATAAATGCAAAATAACATATTTTATCTTATGCAATTAATGCTTAAAATACCATAGCTTCTTGCACTGAGGAGATCATGACTACTATATACACGTTAAAATCGCGTTTTGATGTGGGCATTGCCATTTCGCTGCCGCTGTCGAGCCGGTCTGAAGGAGCCTTTAAAGAAAATTATTATTTTTTAAGTTTAGAAGACAAGACTTGGGTATGCTTCAAGCAGATTGCTGTTAAGTTCTTAAGTAACAAAAAATGACCCACATTATATTTCTATTGCAACCAGCACGCAAATAAAACCAAACGCGCGACTTTGTCTCGTTTGTATTGATATAAAGGCTCCTTCAGACCTTCAGGCTCCGCAGCGAAAAATTCGCTAGCGGCGTGGCAGCGAAATGGCCATGCACACATCAAAACGCGAATTTTACGTATATAGTAGTCATAATGTCCTTAGAGGAAGAAGGAAGGAAGAAGCTCTGCTATTATTAGTATTGACCACAGAAGAAGAAAATCGGTCAGTTTGTTATTTTTTATTTGTTTTTAATTTCTAAAACACCCAAAACTCATTTAAGAAATAAAAGAAAAAGGACATGGTTTCATAAAATCAACAAATTTAATTTTCTTCCAATTCTAATCCTATCTGCTTACAACTTTTGTCCTTTTTCCTTATGTTTTTATATTTTTATCATCCTGGTCGAACAATATAGGATTTTTTTTTAATTCTCAATGAACTTCTTTGTAATCGTAATTTCAAAACACAGCGGCAGCGAAACTTACCGCATATGCAGCGTTCTTGTCGTACAACGCTGCACAACCGCGGCTTTGGCGGAAAACGCGCCAGTGGATCTGAATACGTACATAAGTTGCCACGTCAATAGCTCCGCCGCGGTAACGCATCGGTCATGGTAGCGAAACTTCCGCGCCGGTCTGTAAGCTCCTTAAAGGATCTCACAGACCGGTGCGAAAGTTTCGTTGCCGCGATTCCTGTGTTATCGCGGCGGACCGATTGATTCGGCGACTTATGTACAACAACCTGAATACTGTCCATTCAATCTGAAAACAACAACCACGAAACAAACGAAACAGAAGTAGAAGACCTGTGGAATAAAATAAAAATATCAATAACATCCGTCACAAAAGCAGAACTAAGACCGGATAGGATGGTGGATAACAAATTCTTTCTTGGAACTTATGGAAGAAAGAAGACAGCACAGAAACTGAGATAATCTAAAATACAAGGAACAACACAGAAGGGTCCTAAGAGCAATTCTTCTTATTGGTTCAGCTTCTCCGTTGGATGTTGCCGATCATTATGGCAATTTTTATTTTTGACATCGCGAAACGGAACAGTTCAATTTTTTTTTTGCAAACCAATCTTTCAAGTTGCGCAGCCAAGATATGTTGCAAGCACTTCGCTTAACTTGGATCTTTCCTTGAATTGTGAGCTGTTGCAATCCATATCTTTCATTTCTGGAGATGTGGCGAAAGTATTGTAACTTTCGTTTCTTTGTGGTAAAGAGTATCTCAGTTTCTTTGTTCATTCTGCGAAGTACATCCACGGTATTCGCAGCATACGACGGTGGACCCACATTTCGAAGGACATTATCCTTTTTGTTGTTTCCTGGGCCAATGTCCAACCTTCTATCCCATATAGCAGAATCGGGAAGACGCAAAGAAGAGAGGTTTAAGAGGAATTAAAAAGGCTAAAGAACGGTTACTAGAGGAAAAATGTGTCGAAATCGAGATCTTACAAGAAAAACACGACATCTTTAACCTTCATAAGAAAATAAAGGAAAAAGCAAGAAGATATCAAAGACGGGGCCCAGGAATAATCTTGGACTCGAATGACAACATCATTACCGCGACTGATAAAAAACTCACAAGGTGGAAGTAATACATGGAAGAACTTTTCGGAGACGAAAACATCGATAATATGCCCGTAGAGGTCGGCGAGGAAGGGCCTATCATCACACAGGAGGAAGTAGAATCAGCTATTAAACGATTAAAAAACAAAAAAACCCTGCGCCAGACCTGACTGATGGAGAAGTCCTCAAACTACTTAAACCAGAACAGGTAAAATTGCTGACCAGCCTCTTCAACAAAATTTAGACAGGCGGTCAAATGCAAAATGACTGGCTGCTGTCGACATTCATTCCGCTTCCCAAAAAGGCGAACGCAACTAAATGCTCCGCCCACAGAATGATCAGCTTGATGAGTCGTATCCTAAAAGCTTTCCTTAATATCATTCAAGCACTCGTATATAGAAAACTCGACGAGAGAATAAGCAACACACAGTTTGTTTTCAGGAAGGGACTTGGCACCCGAGAGGCATTATTCTCCATACAGGTCCTGATTCAACGAGCACGAGACGTCAACGTAGACGTCTTTGCATGCTTCATAGATTTCGAAGAGCCGTTTGATAAACTCCAACATAGTAAACTCATCTTAATCCTACATGAGTCAGGAATTGACGACAGAGACACAGATATAATATCAAAGCTATAGAGTAAGGTTGCTCAAGTCGTACCCCTTAAAAAAAGAACCGTATAACACTTAAGATTTGTCAAATAAATAGAAATTAAATGTGTTATTCAACACTTTGTTAATATTGGTATTATATATTATAACGAAATTAAATAATCTATATGCTCTCACGTAAAAAAAAAAAAATCTTTATAAACGTATATCGGCACGACTAAAGCAGTTTCATAAGTCGTACCACCTATAGCCTAAGTCGTACCTAAGAATTCAATTAAGCAACAATTATAAATTCAATTTGTTTTTTACTAATATATTTACAGATACATACACGTAGGTACCTATTCAATTAGAACAATCATTACATACAAATATTTTTCTTCATTGCATTTCAAGCATTCAATCATATTTTCCGCCCGATTTTCTCCGGAAATAAAACAAAACCAATTGCTTTTCTGCGTGTTATTTTTGATGCCAATTATTTTTTATTAATCACTGCGTTTTTTTTATTTGACGCATTGTTTGTTTTCTTTATTCGGCGTAATTTCGACTGACGAGGTAGGGCTTCGAGGTTGGTTTGTTTAACTTTGTTTCCGGGTATTTGTTATTAACCAAGAAGATGAGGCTGCGTTATAATAGGTTTCTAGAGATTACAAAAAAGATCTGTCCAAAGGTTGAAGACCTTTCGTTGAAGACGCACGCTAGTTGTATAGCTACACATGTTTTATGTGGTTAGTGTGTCCATTCAAAAGAAAAATTACTTGCTTACTTTGTGTACTTTGTGAAATGTGCCAACAATTGAACAGTAAGTTCTGACGTTATCCATCCGTTTTTTGGAGCATCCAAATACTGCACCCAGTTGTGTTCCTTTGTTTAAGCAATTATTAATCCGCGAGTGTGTAAATATTAACATAGGTGGTATGTAACCACCTGCAGCATTCAGACAACGCTCACCCTTCACAAATAGTCAAACCCTTTTCACCACATGTAAGTGCACCAACTTGATGTTTGCTTTCCGAGCAATTATTTTGGATGGTTTGTGAACAGTGGACAATTCTGTTTCGTCAACGTTATATATCTTGTTAGCAGTGAACTTGTATTCATCTAACATGGATTCGTATTTATCAAATAATCCATAAACACCTTCTTTATTGAAAGCCCTGGCTCTGGAATTTGATGTTGCCTTGGGTCTACGTAGAGATAAACAAGGATTATCATGATATCTTCATGAATTTATAATACCACTTCTACCCATCAATTTCCTTTTCTTTATTGAAATGGTGTGGTAATTTATACTCTTCCTCCACCTGATCACCAAATCTTCTTAGATCAGTTGCACTAAGCACAAAAAGGCTTAATTCTTAATTGAGAATGTGTGTGCAACTCCTTATACATACTTTCAGTCATATCATAAGGCCTACCAAACTGGACATTCTTATTTAACCTTTTAAAATGACGACGCAACGCAGGTTTATGTATATTATATTTCTATGAGCTTAATTATAAATCCTTCCGATAATTTGGCCTTGTTCATATCTTCTTGTTTCCTTGCATTATAAATTCGCTTTGACTGCCTAGACATAATTATGGGCCAAAAATGAAGAACGCAAACAACGTCAGTTGAGAGGGTAAAAGCAAGAAACAATTTCTTAAATCGTACCAGTACGATTGAGGAATCCCATACGGGTACGACTTAAGATACGGTGCACTAAAATTTAAAACTAAACTTAACCTAATATTAAATGAAATTAATACGATTTCTTTTCGTCTAAATGATTTCGTAAATTCTACTGAATTTAAATTTAATAAGAAACAAAACTTGATCAATAACTTACTTGCAAGATTAACTATCAAACATATGCAATAAATTATAAGAAAATTAAAATAAACTTATTTGATGAGTAAATTTACTAGTAAAATTACTAGTTTACGTCAGATAATAATACGTCACGCGAGTTAGTTCACTCAGATGTCCATTTGGTTGCCAAAGTATGTATTGTAATCGCCGGAGTTGTTCAAAATGCGTGTGATACGACTTAAGCACTGGTACGACTTCAGCAACCTTACCCTACTTGCAACAAAAAGCCATTGTTTGGGTCGAATATGAAACATCGGAAGAGTTTAACATAAGGTGAGGAGTGCGTCAAGGTTTTATACTGTCGCTTCCTATTCAACTTGTACTCAGAATATCTATTTAAAGAGGTATTGGACAACATGGAGGATGGAGTTGTAATAAACGGAGAAATAATAAATAACCTAAGATATGTTGATGATACCGTCCTTATAGCAGATTCTGCTGAAGGACTTCAGAGACTTATAGACCGTTTAGAGACTGCATGCAACAGATATGGTATGAAGTAAACTGTAAGAAGGTACACATATTAAGTATCAGTAAAAACGTCTTCGGCAACCTACAGTTTACCGCTAACAATGTAGCTCTCACAATAGCCGAGACAGTTACATACCTGAGCTGCACTGGGATCACTCTCGACAAACAAGATGCCGAATCGAAAAAGCAAGAGGAAGGCTGCAGTCAGTGCAGACCGAGTCTCGCCGCTGGTGGTTGCTGGTTACCCTCACCCGCGATATACGTTTTTGTAATATGTATATCGCAGGCTACAAGTATTGCAGTCCGCACTCTCTATTTTAGGCATTTTATGAGTTTGTTTCTCGAGAAGAACTCGAGTTTCGGCAACGGCAAAGAACCTTAAATGGACAATTAATTGGTGGACAATTGAAAAGTGGACAATTTAAAACAAAATATTAATAAATAAGTAGTTCTTAGCTATACACATAGAAAGTAAGATAGTTATTTTTGAATTTAATTATTGAATTTAATTTTAATTAAATTTTTATAGAAATGAACGAATCTAAAAATTCAGTTATGCATTTGCAAAAGATCAACTTTGCACGTCTGGAATTTCAAGAAAAAATTGAAATTAAATCATTAGGACGGTTAACTCCAGATTTAAATATTTTTCCAGTGTCAAAAAGTCGTTCAAATAATTATGACCGAAAATTTAATTTCAACAATTATATGAAACATAATTGGTTAACAGGTTGTCACTGAATTAAATAATTTAATATGTTTCTGCATGTGTCAATGAAAATGTGCCAATTTCAACTCGTGATTTTTTATTATAATTTTTTCCAGCCCTCCCAAAACATCATCCACGAGCCGCCACTGACGCAGACGAATATTGTGGCTGCAAAATTTACGAACTTGGACCGGAATGACATCAACAACTCTATTCAGAGAGGCAAGGAATAGTGTGATTTGGACCAACGTGATTGCCAACATCCATAGAGGATAGGCACTTTAAGAAGAAGAACGTTGCATACGCGGTTAGTTACGCTGCCGCTGCGTTTTAAAATGGCGATTACAGAGAAGTTGATTGAATATATTAAAAAATATCAAATATTGTGACTAATTACTAATGACTAATGAAGATTATAAAATCATCAGGAAAAAACAACAAAATTTAGCTGATTTTATGAACCCATGTTCCTTTTTTTATTCCTGAAATGATCCTTATGTGTTTTAGATACAAAAAATAAATACAAACTAAATACTTAAAATATCATAGCTTATTTCTCTGAGGAAATCATGCTTATACACGTAAAAATCGCGTTTTGATAAGGGCATTGCCATTTCGCTACCGCGCCGCTGTGGAAATTTTTCGCTGTGAAAACTTAGCGACGCTAACGCTTCGCGCCGGTCTGTAGCATCCTTAAGGCCTAGACCGCACTACGGCTAAACCGCCGCGGTTTTTAGTCGCTTGATTTTGTGACTCAAGTAAGCTAATACAATCGGCCTCGCTTGAGGTTTTTCCCGCGAGTGATGTTTCCCATAGAGTAAAGTATGTTTCTCGAGCAGTTTCGCGGTTATAGCAATTTCGAGGCAATTTTCCGAATGTGTTTGAGAAGCTGTGACTTTATCGATGCAAAAGTAAGCAAAGGCAAAAATAGAAGCAAAAATTGAAAAAAAATCATGCTCACCATCTTAAAAATCTACGTAGAAATGTCTACAGAAAAGTAAGTTTAACTTTCGCATTCCCAAAGAGAAGAGTGTATAAATAAAAAGTAAAGAAAAAAACAAACAGAAATTAAAATAAAATAATAATTTACAGGAAACTTTTGTTAAAACTAAAAATTAACATTTGAATGTGCACATTGGACTAGTCTACCACTTGAAATAGACAATTTGTTGCGTTTTTTTCTCGTTTTTAAACTGTTTAGATATATCACAGACAACATTGTTCTTATAGATTAAGTTAGTACTATACATTGAGCCGTTTCGGAGTCAAGTAACCTGAAGGAGAGAAAAAAATAAAGAAATCAATTTTCCATGCGTTCTGGTATCAACAATAAATAAGCATAATTAAGCATAACCTTGAACAAAACTTACCGTTGTATGTTGAGCTTCTGACCACCTCCTCTGGGTCTCGCCGGGCGAAGTCGCCGCCTTGCCGTTGTCGATGCTCACAATGGAGTCGCTCTTGTGCTTGCTGCGCCGCAGCCCGTCGAAGAAGTACTTCTTCGAGTGCTTGTTCTCCTTGCCGTTGTTGAGCTCGGCCTCGGATGGGATGCCGATGGTGTTGGCCTTGTGGATGGCGCTAGCGCTCTTGCGCGCTTTGGCGCTGTCGACGGGGACCGCCGGAGGCGTCCCGGTGGTCGGCAGGTTGACCGTCTGCCGGCTTCGCTGGTTCACTTCGAACGGGAAACTGCTGGTGGACAATTTTTCAAAAAGGAAAAAGGGAAGAGAAAAAATATACAATTAAAAAAAATAATAAAATCATAAATAAAACAATAAAAAATAATTTGGATTATGTTGGATAAATAATAATTAAGGCAAAAAGAATTGTCTAGTTTTATCATGCCTTTTCTAGTCTCGTCTTGCCTGATATAATCCTGTCTGGTCTTTTCTGGTATTGTTTGGTCTTGTATGATCTTGTCCGGTCCTTTCTGGTTTTGTCTGATATTGTCTGGTCTTGTCTAATCTTGTCCGATCTTGTCAGGTCTTGTCTGATCTTGTCTGGTCATTTTTGGTTTTGTCTGGTATTGTTTGGTCTTGTCTCTCGTTGTCTGGTTTTGCCTGGCCTTCTCTGGCCGTGTCTGGTCGTGTCTAATCCTCTCTGCTCTTGTCTAATCTTGTCTTGTCTAGTCTAATTTTCTCTAGTCTTGTATGGTCTTGGCTGGTCTTATCGAGTTTTGACTGGCCTAGTCTGGTCTCCTCCGGTCTTATCGTTATATTTTGAGCTTCTAACCACCTCTTCTGGGCCTTGTCCCGTCTTGTACGATATTGTCTTGTCTGATATTGTCTGATCTTGTCTTGTCTTGTCTGGTCTTGTCTGGTTTTTTCTGGCCTTATGTGTCTAATCCTGCCTAATATAATCTATCGTTGTCGAATCTCATTTAGTCCGTTTAGACCTTGTGTCGATTCGTCTCATCCGTATTTTTAAATGTTTTCAATTCTTGTCAAGGCTACCCTAGTCCTGTTTATCTTTATCTAGCTTGCATAGCTTTCTGTCTAACCTTGTCCGGCCTTCGCCAGTCTACCTAGTCTTATCAAGATTTGTCTAGCCTTATTGCATTATTGTTTAGTCTCGTCTTGTTCTATCTACCGTAATATAGTTTACAAGGGCGCCCTGTCGACTCGTCATCACCGATTGGACCAAGTTTACAGTATATGTAGGGCTTGACTATAAATGAAAGTGACGCAAGCGGGAGGGCCAAGCGTTAAAAAATGATCCAAACTGACAACTCATAAGCCCGCTATGTTAGCATCAATTTCAATGGCCGGTCAACGCAGCGGTAAGAGCTCGGGTTCATAGTACGAGGATCGCTGGTTCGATTCCCCGGGGGGACGCTTTTTTTTATATAAAATTTTTAAAATGACCGTTAATCAAATTAAATAAAAAAGGTTAATCAAATTAATTAAAAATATAGAGAATCAACAATCAATAACATAGCGGGCTTATGAGTAGTCAGTTTGGATCATTTTTTTAACGCTTGGCCATCTGACCCTCCCGTTTGCGTCTCTTTCATTTATAGTCAAGCCCTACATATACTGTAAATTTGGGGCAAATCGGTGATGACGAGTTGACAGGGCCCCATTGTTAGTAAAAGTTAAGATTATAACTTGTCTGTCGTGTCTTATAACGTATATAACGTAATCGTATTATAACTCGTCTTGTCTGCGTGTCTAACTATCTATTGATAACAATCTTGTCTGATTTAGTATCAACTTTGTTTAGTGCAGTCTAATCTTCTCTGACCAAATAATAAACCAAAAGTGATTGATATCGATGTTAAGACAATTTCCCCTCCTGCTGTTAGATAAAGGCGTTATGTATTTATGTACAATCTTAAAAATTAGTCCTACAATTAGACAAACAACTCAAGCAAGATAAACCGTGCAGATTAGTGATCAAGGATTAGGGGTTACTAAAAAAGCATATTTTAACATTATGTCACAATTGTCTAATTTGTCTAAACTTGTCTAGTCCTGTCTGTTCAGTCTTCCTTGTCTAGCCTTGTCTGTCTAGACTTGTCTCTCCAGTCTTGTGTGTGTAGACTTGTCTGTCCAGTATTGTCTGTCTAGTCTTGTCTGTCTAGTCTTGTCTGTCTAGTCTTGTCTGTCTAGTCTTGTCTATCTAGTCTTGTCTGTCTAGTCTTGTCTGTCTAGTCTTGTCTGTCTAGTCTTGTCTGTCTAGTCTTGTCTGTCTAGTCTTGTCTGTCTAGTCTTGTCTGTCTAGTCTTGTCTGTCTAGTCTTGTCTGTCTAGTCTTGTCTGTCTAGTCTTGTCTGTCTAGTCTTGTCTGTCTAGTCTTGTCTGTCTAGTCTTATCTTTCTAGTCTTTTCTGTCTAATTTGCCTGGGTAGTCTTGTCTGTCTAGTCTTGTCTGTCTAGTCTTGTCTGTCTAGTCTTGTCTGTCTAGTCTTGTCTGTCTAGTCTTGTCTGTCTAGTCTTGTCTGTCTAGTCTTGTCTGTCTAGTCTTGTCTGTCTAGTCTTGTCTGTCTAGTCTTGTCTGTCTAGTCTTGTCTGTCTAGTCTTGTCTGTCTAGTCTTGTCTGTCTAGTCTTGTCTGTCTAGTCTTGTCTGTCTAGTCTTGTCTGTCTAGTCTTGTCTGTCTAGTCTTGTCTGTCTAGTCTTGTCTGTCTAGTCTTGTCTGTCTAGTCTTGTCTGTCTAGTCTTGTCTGTCTAGTCTTGTCTGTCTAGTCTTGTCTGTCTAGTCTTGTCTGTCTAGTCTTATCTTTCTAGTCTTTTCTGTCTAATTTGCCTGGGTAGTCTCGCCTGTCTGATCTTGTCTGTCTAGTCTTGTCCGTCTAGTCTTGTCTGTCTGCTCTTGTCTGTCTAGTCTTATCTGCATAGTCTTGTCTGCCTAGTCTTGTCTGTCTGCTCTTGTCTGTCTAGTCTTATCTGCCTAGTCTTGTCTACCTAGTCTTGTCTGTCTAATCTTGTCTGTCTAGTCTTGTCTGTCTAGTCTTGTCTATGTACTCTTGTCTGTCTAGTCTTGTCTGTCTAGTCTTGTCTGTCTAGTCTTGTCTGTCTAGTCTTGTCTGTCTAGTCTTGTCTGTCTAGTCTTGTCTGTCTAGTCTTGTCTGTCTAGTCTTGTCTGTCTAGTCTTGTCTGTCTAGTCTTGTCTGTCTAGTCTTGTCTGTCTAGTCTTGTCTGTCTAGTCTTGTCTGTCTAGTCTTGTCTGTCTAGTCTTGTCTGTCTAGTCTTGTCTGTCTAGTCTTGTCTGTCTAGTCTTGTCTGTCTAGTCTTGTCTGTCTAGTCTTGTCTGTCTAGTCTTGTCTGTCTAGTCTTGTCTGTCTAGTCTTGTCTGTCTAGTCTTGTCTGTCTAGTCTTGTCTGTCTAGTCTTGTCTGTCTAGTCTTGTCTGTCTAGTCTTGTCTGTCTAGTCTTGTCTGTCTAGTCTTGTCTGTCTAGTCTTGTCTGTCTAGTCTTGTCTGTCTAGTCTTGTCTGTCTAGTCTTGTCTGTCTAGTCTTGTCTGTCTAGTCTTGTCTGTCTAGTCTTGTCTGTCTAGTCTTGTCTGTCTAGTCTTGTCTGTCTAGTCTTGTCTGTCTAGTCTTGTCTGTCTAGTCTTGTCTGTCTAGTCTTGTCTGTCTAGTCTTGTCTGTCTAGTCTTGTCTGTCTAGTCTTGTCTGTCTAGTCTTGTCTGTCTAGTCTTGTCTGTCTAGTCTTGTCTGTCTAGTCTTGTCTGTCTAGTCTTGTCTGTCTAGTCTTGTCTGTCTAGTCTTGTCTGTCTAGTCTTGTCTGTCTAGTCTTATCTTTCTAGTCTTTTCTGTCTAATTTGCCTGGGTAGTCTCGCCTGTCTGATCTTGTCTGTCTAGTCTTGTCCGTCTAGTCTTGTCTGTCTGCTCTTGTCTGTCTAGTCTTATCTGCATAGTCTTGTCTGCCTAGTCTTGTCTGTCTGCTCTTGTCTGTCTAGTCTTATCTGCCTAGTCTTGTCTACCTAGTCTTGTCTGTCTAATCTTGTCTGTCTAGTCTTGTCTGTCTAGTCTTGTCTATGTACTCTTGTCTGTCTAGTCTTGTCTGTCTAGTCTTGTCTGTCTAGTCTTGTCTGTCTAGTCTTGTCTGTCTAGTCTTGTCTGTCTAGTCTTGTCTGTCTAGTCTTGTCTGTCTAGTCTTGTCTGTCTAGTCTTGTCTGTCTAGTCTTGTCTGTCTAGTCTTGTCTGTCTAGTCTTGTCTGTCTAGTCTTGTCTGTCTAGTCTTGTCTGTCTAGTCTTGTCTGTCTAGTCTTGTCTGTCTAGTCTTGTCTGTCTAGTCTTGTCTGTCTAGTCTTGTCTGTCTAGTCTTGTCTGTCTAGTCTTGTCTGTCTAGTCTTGTCTGTCTAGTCTTGTCTGTCTAGTCTTGTCTGTCTAGTCTTGTCTGTCTAGTCTTGTCTGTCTAGTCTTGTCTGTCTAGTCTTGTCTGTCTAGTCTTGTCTGTCTAGTCTTGTCTGTCTAGTCTTGTCTGTCTAGTCTTGTCTGTCTAGTCTTGTCTGTCTAGTCTTGTCTGTCTAGTCTTGTCTGTCTAGTCTTGTCTGTCTAGTCTTGTCTGTCTAGTCTTGTCTGTCTAGTCTTGTCTGTCTAGTCTTGTCTGTCTAGTCTTGTCTGTCTAGTCTTGTCTGTCTAGTCTTGTCTGTCTAGTCTTGTCTGTCTAGTCTTGTCTGTCTAGTCTTGTCTGTCTAGTCTTGTCTGTCTAGTCTTGTCTGTCTAGTCTTGTCTGTCTAGTCTTGTCTGTCTAGTCTTGTCTGTCTAGTCTTGTCTGTCTAGTCTTGTCTGTCTAGTCTTGTCTGTCTAGTCTTGTCTGTCTAGTCTTGTCTGTCTAGTCTTGTCTGTCTAGTCTTGTCTGTCTAGTCTTGTCTGTCTAGTCTTGTCTGTCTAGTCTTGTATGTCTAGTCTTGTCTGTCTAGTCTTGTCTGTCTAGTCTTGTCTGTCTAGTCTTGTCTGTCTAGTCTTGTCTGTCTGTTTGTCTAGCCCTGTCCGTAAGGCCGGTCTGTCTAGTCCTGTCTGTCTAGTCTTATCTGTCTAATCTGTTTTGTTTAGTTCTGTCTGTCAAGTACTGTCTGTCTAGTCCTGTCTCTCTAGTCCTGCTTGTCTAGTCCTGTCTATCTCGTCCTGTCCCTCTAGCCATGTCTGTCTAATCCTGTTTGTCTAGTCCTGTCTGTCTAGTTCTGTCGGGCTAGTCCTGATTGTCTAGTTCTGTTTGTCTAGTCCTGACTAAGTTTTATTTCAATGTAGAGTAGATAGGTTAATAGCTGTCTGGTGATAGGCCTAAGGAAATTGAACTAAGTTCAAAACTAATACAGTAATTTCTACATCTAGTCTATTCTTACACATTTAATAAAAGAAGGACAGAGAATGAAAATTAAAAAATTGTTAAGCAATTTTGTTGAAATTTAAATAAGAAAGAAGAAAGAGAATAATAAATAAGATCGAAATTTAAAAGACTTATTTGGTATAAAACCAAAATTTTAAATAAAAAAAAGGAAGTAAGAGGGATATGATTGCAAAAGTATATACAAAATGTGGTAGTTTGGTTTTAGATGGAAAATGAATTACAAAAGTAAAAATTATCTAAGGGGATTTTGTGATCTAAAACACATGAAATTTCGAAATAAAAACAGAGAGAGCGAGAGAGAAATCTCATTATGCTGATTTTATTTATTTTTTATTCTATTTAAAATTTGTATTTCCATCACTTAGTTTTTCCTTATATCAACCAAATATTTATATGTACAATCAATACATGTCTATGTACATCAAACGAAAAAAAAAATCAAGAACTAAAATTACAAAAACTAAAAATCCTGCGAGAAGAAATCGAGAAAAGTAATTTTTGCAAATATACATAATAAAATTACACAACGAACATCCATCAGAAAACAAACAATATAGTGAGTAGAAAACGAAATCTTTCCATAAATTTATTATTCTTGTGTGTTTCAATTATTTGTTATAAACATAGCAGCTTGAAAAACTAAATTTTGTTGCGAAAAAGAACAATTCAGAGGAAAACTCCCCTTCATCCTCACCGTTACATATTTAATATTAGATAGAGAGAGCGCGTGTGTGACAAACATTTTCCTTTACCTAATACTTATTTTTTGCTCCAAGATAACCAAAAACCAATTCAAACTTGTTTTCCATGTTTAATTTAAATCACACTTTCATTATTGAGCAAGTACATTCAGTTTATATACTTTTGTTTATCTTTATTTATGCGAGAAAAATACAAAAATAGTAGATAATATAATTCCATTTCACTCTAATCTATCTCGCTACTAAACTTTTATCTACTATTTTCACAGAATTTTTTTAAATTTACTAGTTTTGGAGCAAAGAGCTTGGTAATTAGTGTGTACTACTTGGGTAGAAAATAGACACCACAGCAGTTTCAACAAAAACTTTGTCTAATTGGAAATCGTCCATTTCAAAATTCAAGCCTTCAATTGGTCAAATCGAATTCAATTATGATTTGGAAATAGACACCTACTTTTTTATTGGTCCATTTCAATAGATACAATCAATACTCCACATTATATTTTAAAAATTTAGACAATTGTGTTTAAATTTATATCATTTTTTTGAATTTAGATAAAGTGTTAGATTAAACAATTTAACCTGAATTTAGATAATTTTGTTTGAATTTAGACAATTTAGTCAGAATTTTTCTAAATTGAATATTTATTGTGAATATTTTAATAATAATAATCCAACTTTTGTTGTCTTAATTAATGTCACCAACAGTAACAAATGGCCATCGAAATATGATGTGATATGGGATGATTAATCGTCATATTCGTCATGGTCGTCGTATGTGTTTCGTATACAGTCTTTATACAATGTCCGCGAGTACAAAGTGAGTCAATGATTGTCCATTTGTTGTCCGTTATGTCTGTCTGAGATATTTGGAATGTTATTGGGAGTGTAGCCGCAATCGACCTTAGCCAACCAGCAGAAGCCCTGTGGAACAATATTGAGCATTAAGTACATACTGCTGCGGCTAAAACGGTCGGAACGAGCCTGGGAGACGATTCATCGACAACCAAGTTTGGTCTTGGAGCGACGCTGTGTAAACTACGATAAAAGAGAAGAAGCTAGCCTGGAAGACCTGGCAGATCTCGCGCCTCTACGCCGATCGCCAACAGTATAAGACTCTAAAGTCTAATTGCCAAGGCCCAGCATTAGGCGGAACTGTACGAGGAATTGGAGACGTACCAAGGAACAAACAAGATCTTTCGCCTTGACCGAAGTCAGGACATTAGCCACGTCATGAGTATCAAAGATGAATCCGCAATGGAACTTAGCCAACCAGTAGAAGCCCTTTGGGACAATATTGTGAATCAAGTACATGCTGCTGTAGCTGAAACGGTCGGAACGAGCCTGGGAGACGATTCATTGATAAACAAGTTTGGTGGTGGATGCTGTGCAGACTACGATAAAAGAGAAGTAGCTAGCCTGTAAGACCTGGATAACCTCGCGCATCGACGCCGATCGCCAACAGTATAAGACTCTCAAGCCTACGAAGAAGCGAGCCGTCGCAATTGCCAAGGCCCAGCATTACGCGGAACTGTTCGAGGAATTGGAGACACACCAAGGAACAAACACGATCTTTCGCCTTGACCGCTTCCGCCTTAGCTCAAGTCAGGACATTAGCCACGTCATAAGTATCAAAGATGCATCCGCAATCGACCTTAGCCAACCAGCAGATGCTCTCTGGGATAAAATTGTACATTTGGAATGATCCTGGGAGATGATTAATCGACAAACAAGTTTGATGGTGAAGCGATGCTGTGCAAACTACGATAAAAGAGAAGAAGCTAGCATACAAGACTTGGCAGACCTCGCACCACGACGCCGATCGCCAACAGTATAAGACTCTCAAATCTACGACAAAGCGAGCCGTCGAAATTGCCAAGGTCCAGCATTACGCGATACTGTACGAAGAATTGGAGACGCACCAAGGAACAAACACGATATTTTGCCATGCCCACTCCCGCCTCCGCTCAAGTCAGAACATTAGCCACGCCATGAGTATCAAAGATGCATTCGCAATCGACCTTAGCCAACCAGCAGAAGCTATTTGGGACAATATTGTGCATCAAGTACATACTGCTGCAGCTGAAACAGTCGGAACGAGCCTGGGAGACGATTCATCGATAAACAAGTTTGGTGGTGGAGCGATGCTGTGCAGACTACGATAAAAGAGAAGAAGCTAACCAAAAGACCTGGCATACCTCGCGCCTCGCCGCTAATCGCCAACAGTATAAGATTTTCAAGCCTACGACAAAGCCATCGAAATTGCCAAGGTCCAGCATTATGCGATACTGTACGAAGAATTGGAGACGCAGCAAGGAACAAACACGATAGTTTGCCTTGCCCGCTCCCGCCTCCGCTCAAGTCAGAACATTAGCCACGTCATGAGTATCAAAGATGAATCCGCAATCGACCTTAGCCAAAGAGCAGAAGCCCTTTGGGTCAATATTGTGCATCAAGTAAATACTGCCGCAGCTGAAACGTTTGGAACGAGCCTGGGAGATGATTCATTGACAAATAAGTTTGATGGTGGAGCGATGCTGTGCAAACTAGGATAAAAGAGAAGAAGCTAGCCTACAAGACCTGGCAGACCTCGCGTCACGACGCCGATCTCCAACAGTATAAAACTCTCAAATCTCGTCAAAGCGAGGCATCGAAATAGCCAAGGTCCAGCATTAGGAACTGTACGAAGAATTTGAGACTCACCAAACACAATCTTTTGCCTTGCTCGCTCCCGCCTCCGCTCAAGTCAGGACATTAGCCACGTCTTGAGTATCAAAGATGCATCCGCAATCAACCTTAGTCAACCAGGAGAAGCCCTTTGGGAACAGCATAAGACTCTCAAGTCTACGACAAAGGAATTGAAGACGCACCATGAACAAACAAGATCTTTCGCCTTGACCGCTCCCGCCTCCGCTCAAGTTAGGACATTAGCCACGTCATGAGTACCAAAGATTAAGACCACCAGATCCTCCGGCATCCAGCCGCTATCCTGAAACGATGGAGCAACTACTTCTCCTAGGTTAGCAACGAGGAATTCTCCCACCTGCGGATCCAAAGCGCAGAATGCACCCTAGGAGCCGCCCAAGTAATTACTGCAGCAGGAGTTCAAGAGGCGATCAAGAAAATGAAGAACGGGAAGGCGACAGGCCTTGATGATATCCCAGTTGAAGTTTGGAAGGTCTTGGACAACACGTCGCCGAATTCCTAGCAGTACTGTTCAACATGATCGTGGAAGAAGGCAAGGTGCCCAAAGCCTGGACCACGAGCATAAAGGTGACCATCTGGAAAGGCAAAGTTAACGTCAGCGAATGCGCCAACTGACGACCAATCCGCCTGCTATGCACACCATGGGGTTCAAGTATCATCGATAGCCGCCTACGTAGAATCGTGAACGTTACTCCCAAACAATGCCGCTTTGTGAAGGAATGCGCGACAACGGACGCCATCCACGCCACTGGGCTTTTTTTGACGTCATCCAAGCACAGCGGAAGGAAACAGCGTATATCATCGGCGTGCTGGTTATAATAAAATATTATTTATAATATACTATATTTTCATTTCTTGTGCCAGTCTTTCTCGTCTTCTTCTTTTGTGCTGATGATGAATTTGACAAGTTTGTGTATCTTGTCCCAGTTTTCCTTGCTCTCTAACGTGTAGTCTATAACACTTCTGGGTTCGAAGCTTTTGTTCATATTTGATTTTTGGTGTTCCCTTTCTGTGGTCCATCTACAGCATTCAAATATTGTGTGGGTAACTGAGTCTTCTTCACCGCAATATTCACACAGATTATCAGATGATCTTCGTATTTGCTGTAAATAATCTTTATAGCAGCCATGCCTAGTAACAAATTGGGTTAGATGGTAATCAATTTCTCCATGTTTTCTGCTTATCCACGGAACTATTTTAGGTATTAGCAGCCTCGTCCATTGCCTTTTATCTGACGCCCAGCAGTTTCTCTGCCATTCATCGTACAGATCATTTCTAGCAATTTTCCTGGCATTTTTGCTAGAGCCTGCTTCATATAGCTCCTTTCTCTCTTTGGCCAGTAACTGAAGAAGTGGTATACCAACAATTACTAGGGCAGCGTCGCCAGACACTGTTTTATATGCGCAGCAAATCCTTAGTGCTAGTTTTCTATGGACTATCGAGAGTTTATCGATAGCTAGCTTAGATGTAAGGTGATGTGCCCATATTGGGGCCCCATATAGTATCACTGACTGGACCACGCAACTGAGTGCTCTCCGTTTTCAGCTCTTCGGCCCCCGTACGTTAGGCATGAGTTTTTCCATAGCTGCCATACATTTTGCCTCTCATACATTTTGCTGCGGCTTCGTTAAGATGGGGAATGAAAGAGAGCCTCTTATCTATGATTACACCTAGGTATTTTAACGAATCTTTTGGGGCTATGCTAACGTTGTTTATTTGGAACGTTATGGGCGCAAGCTTCCTCAGACCCGTTACGTCAACAAAGAAGGACCGCTTCTGCTTTCTCTGGTGCGCGATTTAATTTTTTTGATCGCATCCAACAGTTAACTTGGGATATTGTTTGGTTTGCAGATAGCATCACCGTCTGTTCCGACTTTGCTGTTATTACAAGAGCTAAATCGTCCGTAAAACCTATTAGCTTAGCTCCCTCCCGAAGTTTTAACCTGAGGACTTCATCATAAAGTATGTCCCACAGAGCGGGGCCCATAACCGATCCCTGTGGTACACGTTTACTATTATTTCCTCGGTTTCGTCATTTGTTTGCAAAATGATCGTTCTACTGGTGAAATAGCTTTGAATAATTCTCAGCAGGTAGGGAGCCATATTTCCTGGTATTAGATCATCGATAATGAGTTTCGAATCGGCTGTGTTAAAAGCATTTCGCACGTCCAGTGTTATTAATGCACATATTCTTTGGAATCTTTGGGTGCCTGATTTAGCATTTTCTGCGATCTCATGACGGCTTCTATAGCATGGTTGGTGGATTTGCCTTCTCTGAAGCCATATTGGTTACTCGAACAGACACGGCAGTGGGAAGTCAGACGTCTGAGAATGGACTAAGACCGAATATCAAGACGATAGAATATATGGAGTGTGGCCTGTAAACGGCCGGAATCATCTAAGTCAGCGGCCAGAACACCAATAAAGTCCACGAACAATTCAAGTATTTCGGCTCCTTCACCTAGGCAGACGGTAACAGTGTGTCTGATGCCCGTGCGCGGGTCAGTGCGGCCTGAATGAAGTGGAGGCAGGCCACTTGAGAATTGCTTTGGAATTTTGGCCTAAAAGCCAAAATCTATATGGGCGTTGTACGTCATGTCGCCTTCTATGGTTCTGAATGCTGGCCGGCCACCGCCAAATATTAGCAAGAGATGCGCATGTTCCGGTGGGCACTCGATTAGACCATGTAACAAATGCAAGTGTGCGCAGGACTATGGGTGGTGGCAATAAAAGATAAAATGCGGGAAGCTCGCCTGCGTTGGTATTGTTGGCTGAAAAGGAAATTCCATTTCCTACAGCAGCCGTCCCCCCCACCCCTGGCGGGGACACTTATTCAACATGCTGCGTTGGTACTTCCACGTGAGGCGCAGTAATGATTAGTCGGTGGCCAAGGCGAAGGCAGCCCTACGCCTCAGTCCAGATGGACAGACCTCGCGGAAGACCTAAAAAGTGTGGCTCGACAGTCTTAATGAAGACATGAAGCTGGCAAATGTAAATCCAAATGATTCCCTTGACCGAAACAAATGGAGATCGGAATGATAAAAAACGGTCCCACCAGGGCGGTGGGGCCGTTTTTGGCGGTTGACCGGTTTTGGGGCGGTGGGAGCGGTTCAAGCGATGGGAAAAAAAAGAGATTCCCAAAATAGATTGATCTCTTACTCTTTCATTGGTCCATTTCAATAGGTACAATCAACACTCCACATTATACTTTACGTAGTTAGACAATTGTGTTTGAATTTAAATAAATTTGTTTGAATTTAGACAATGTAGTCAAAATTTAGATAATCTGTATTTAAACAATTTAACCTGAATTTAGATCATTTTGTCTGAATTTAAACCATTTTGTTTGAATTTAGACAATTTAGTCGAAATTTAACCAATTTGAAGATTTATTGTGAATATTTAATTTTTTTTTTAATTCTCAAGTTAAACTGAATAGAATGAAAATGAAAAGAGGTGAATATAGACAATTTTAATTTGAAAAAATTGAAAAAAAATTGCAAAATGAAATTTAGAATTAAGTATTTTAAATTGAAGAAGTTTCTAAAATTGAATTTTAAAATATAGAATTTTCAAAAATTTCAAATTTCTAGAAAATATTGTTTGAATTTTAAAATGGACATTTCAAAATGATTTGAAATTTCACGAAACTTGTTTGAAATGCAGATAATTTCTAATAATGGCTAAAAACAAATAATTTGTTTACTCAAAATTGTTGCTGCAGTGTAGCCATATCTGACCCTGTATACCCGTGACAAGAATAAAGTAAGAAAAAATTAATAAAATGTGCCTATTTGCGTTAATTAGTTAATTTTTACAAATTTTATTTTCGAAGTTTTTGTTTTTTCGAAAATGTTTCTTCATAGTTTTTACAGTTCACACAAATTCATCCCAATAACAATAAATAAACAATTGCACAGTAACAATATTTAAAAAAAAGGGAAAACGTAACAATTATTAGAACATAAAAATTAAAAAATCAGGAAAATTTTATAATATAGTTGTAAAGTTAATTTAAAAAAGAAGAAAAATAGAAAACAGGGAAATAGGGTTATAAATAGAAATGATTAAATCATTAAATGAAAATATGGGGGAAAAGTTTAATTTTTTGAGGCATGAAATTTTAGATATTTTTAAATATCCCACCAAACATATTTACTAGACTTGCAACGAATATATTCGGCCGCACGCCGAATATGGAATTCTACGGGCTTTCTAGACGAATAGCCGAATATAAGGCAAAAGCATTCGGGCGGTGCGTGGCGTGCAATCTGAATGCACCTTCCATTGCATTACAGATTGCATACCTTTAGAGCAACTTTTGAAATTATTACCACCATTTCAAAAAAGTTCCGGAATACGCTTGCATTTCTGAAATTATTGTTACATATATTAAAAGAGTAGCGTACGCATTTTTAGGAGGAGGCGAGAAAAATACGTAAAATCAGCTGTGGAGAATTAAAACTTGATCAACGTTTTGAGTGATTTGCGAAAGAAATTTTGTGGGCCATAAGTAGTAAAATGTTTAGAAAGAGAATCGACTAATGCTTGAGATATTGTGATACCGGAGGCTGCGGGAGTGAGCCGCGAAAGCGATATTTCAGTTCTTGGGCCGTATTTTAGCTGATCGCGACGATAGTAGTGCCATCGGAAGCGCGGATTTTTTTCGCATCCCCGGCTAGGAAAACAGTGAGGCATGCAGTAAAATCTATTCGAGCCTAATAAGGCTTCCGAATTGTTTCCGAACGGTGGCAAGCCTCATTCGAACCTTGTCCCGTCCTAATTAAGAAAGTCTAATTCAGGCAAATCTTTCAAAATCCTACCTTCCACATAATGAGGCATTCCGAACTGTGGCAAACCTCATTCGTAAAATTTAGAAAACAAACTTCAACGATAACAGAAAGTCAGAAATACATTATGTTCGTACTTAAATATTGGGTCGTTAGTGGGGGCTAGGTCTAGTGAGTATGGAGGATGACGAAGAAGCTCCAATTCCAATTGCATAACAAATGCATGATAACGCTAATAGGGAATATGCATGTTTTTTTTTTATAATTTTAATTCACTCTTTACACCGTTATTATATAGTAAAAAATATAAATACAGCTTAAAAATGCTGTAATTAATTTAAAAAAAATATTTAAAATTGGGAAAAATTTTGAGCTGTTTAAACGCCGCCATTTTCGCGCGGTCTGTTGATGACGTCAATTGCCACTGACAGTTCAGTCAATTGTTTACTACAGCTGTTTTCATTTTTAACTTGACGTTTTTGACATTTTTTTTCTAACCAAAAGACTGCAATGACATACAAATGTAAAACATATGGACTTGTTTATATGTTATGTTACGTCACTTTCGTTTTAACCAATGGTGTTGCGTTCTACAAATTTGAATTTCCCTCGCTTTTATTTATTTATTTTAAGTATTTAAAAAGATATTAATTACAAAAATAATGGTTTACTTCAAATGTCCGGTCAATTAAGATTCGGAAAAAAATATTTTATCCAAATTTAATTTCATGCATATTCGCTATTGCATAACAAATGCATGATATCGTGGCAAAATTACAGCAATTGGAACTTCTTCATCATCCTCCATACTCACCAGACCTCACCCCCACTGACTACCACTTCTTCCGCAATCTGGACAATTTTTTGATTGGAAAACAATTTAACTCCGACAATGCTGTAAAACTGGATTTCCAAGAATTAGTTGACTCTCGTCCGCCAGAGTTTTATACCACCGGCCAGAACAACCTGCAGCTTAAATGGCAGAAGTGTGTAGATAGCATGGGTGCATACTTCGATGAATAATATAATTCCTGCTATTTGTAAGCTATCAAACAACTTTGACTTTTTTTCTACAAATTTCATACTTGACGAACCAATATATTCGCATTTGCACCACAAACAAAAGGAAAATTTGGACCACATTTAGTTACAGTTGATGCATAAAGTGTGTCTTCCGGATTTGTTCCGAATCAGGCTTGCAAATTAGGAACGAAGCCGGACGTGCATTACAAATGTGATGACGGCCTAATGCGGTTGCCTCATTTGAAACGAACATGGAGTTCGGCATGCCTAATTCGCTTCTAATAAAAACCGAACTGAATTTCCTAGTCAAGTGTGGCTTCCGAATGTGTTCCGAATTAGGCTTCCTAATTAAGAACGAAGCCGGACGTGCGTTACAAAAGTGATGAGGGCCATATGCGGTTTGACTCATTCGGATCTAACTCGGAGTTCGGCATACCAATTCCTATCCGAATAAAAACCGAACTGAAATTCCTAATCGGGTAAAACTGCAATCTCGAATTTTCGAGCCTTTGCTGAAAATTTGGAGTTAATTGCGAAAAACCGAAATAAAAAATCGCAAAAGACGATCTTATTTTGATAGCCGACCGCTGAACGGAACGGCTTCTGGTTTGCGGATTCGGTTTCGTTGGTTCTTCCTCTCTAGGTCTGCGAATTTTTGTAAAACCGGACGTTTGCGGCTATCGAAGCAAAAGTATGTGGAATATGGCATTTTATTCTTCACCGTTCGAGGGCGGTCGACGGTATTTTGCGTGCGGTATGCCGATTTGCCGATTCGCAAACAGGACGGCAAATCTCCACGGCCGATAAAAGGAAACCGGTAGGATGCCGATCTGTATTCATGTACAAAAGTATAAATAACATAACTTCCTGTCCTGCAATGGCAGATCGAGAACACACCGGACCGTGTCATAGGCTATTAAAAGTTGCTAAAAGGTCGGAACTGGCACTGCAAGTTTTTACAAAAAAACGAAACTCGCATTTAGCGTCCTAGGTGGTAGCGAATTTACAAACAAATTTGCAAGATGTTCTTCCGGCGGCAACTGACGACATTCCGAAACCAAGTTTACATGTTTCGTGCGCCCCGCGAATCGTCGACTATTTCTTGTACGTCATATTTCAGCCGTTTCTCAACTTTAGTATCTTTTACCGCCGCAATTCGCAAATTACAATTCTTTTCTGCAAGGGTTCGGTTCGATGAGGGAGAATTTTACACAAACTTCTTCAAATTTCGGGATCGTCAAAATCGGAATTTTCTTGCCACGACATTTACGATGCAACGAAAATATGAATCATTGGTAAATACAAATATGTTTACCAATGATTGATATTTTCGTTGCAACGTAAATGTCGTGGCAAGAAAATTCCGATTCGGTTCGGTTCCGATTCCGATTCGCTGATTACCTGCAAGTCCCGTCGAAAGATTTTTTTTTCCTAGCGAGTAGCGAGAATTCAACAAGAAAACACACCGGCGCTACTGGCGGGACGCAAACACAAACGTCAGCCCAACCATCAGTCGAAACCGTCGTCAGTTGAAATCAACTACAATTGCGGAAAATGGGTTTCGGACAAAACTCAAGATTTTCCAACTTTTTGACCAAATCTGATCGGGAAAAGACATTGATAAATCAGACGTTCATCGATAATTTTGATAAAGTTGATGATTCGGCCGCTTTCGATAACACGAGTGAATTACTCAGTCCTTCCGCTATAAACATGTGTAAATTGAGTATCTACGCACAAACCATGTTCGATTTGCGGAAACGTGAAGCGTGAACCAAATTTAAAGAAGGGTACCATTTGGTACCCTTTGGGTATACAAAACAATTGAAAAAAACAAACGATTTTCACATTTTTCGCTATTGTAACTAAACCGAACGATTTTGCAAAATTCACAATGAATACTTTTTTGTAGGTACATACGTCCTCAATATGGTGGCCCAAGTCTGAATTCTCTATTCTAATGCATTTACGAGATATTTGCAGAAAACCTTTGAAGGAAAAATTATTCCCTTCGGCGTCCCCGGCGAAATGTTCAAATGTTGCCAGGGACTAATTCTTAAGGGTAGCCATGTTCAGTAAAAAATTTATTGAAATTCTTCAAGAATTAATACAGTTTTTGCAATTTTTGATAATTTTCTCTAAAATCTGGATTCACTAAAAAATGGTCCTAATAAGTTCCACTCCAGGTGGAACGATAAAATTGTACACATTAGTAGAGAAAGGATCAGACGATGAATTCACTGTGTCAGTTTTGCAAAATATTTTTTATTACACTACTTCTTGACATACATTATTTAATACGAGAAATGTGACGTCTCGTTGTTTTTCCACATAACCTGGGTAACGCAAGCAAATATTCAATATGCTAGGTTACATTAACAAAAAATAATAAAAATAAAATTAACACAATCAAGACTTCGATATTAAAAAAGGGACGTGGTGTCAGAATTTTTTTTCATTACAAAATAATAATAAAAATTAAAGACAACATTTTAAAATGAGTGTAAATTCTATTGTGATACCGGAGACTGAGGAGAGAACGAATATTATGACGAATCCACACCACCGGAGACAATTGATAAGCAAATTCTTAATTTTTGATTCCATTTTCTATGGATGGCCCCTGGATCCCTAACTTGTAAGATACATCCCCTCGCATGAGTAATAAAAAAATATTGTTTGTAACACGGGCGGAATTGTCAATTGCCCTCTCGAGCGAAACTTCGTTCGTGCGCCCAATTTCGCTCTCGCGTGATATTGACAACTTGCCGCCCTAGTTACAAAATATACTATTATCAATCGGTGGCAGGAGCCCCACAAAGTCAAAGCGGTATTGATGGAAATAAATTGAAAGAGCTATTGCTTGAAAATGTCTCCGCTTTTATTCCTAATAGTACTAGACGAGGTCATGACAAGCGTTACAATACAGCCTCGAGGAATACGCTGGGGACTATCAAGCAGGCTAGAAGATCTCGACTACGCCGATGATATCTGCCTCATGTCCCATACACTCACCGACATGATGGACAAAACAGCTAAGCTACAACAAGAAGCTGAAGAGATAGGCCTGCACATAAACACCAAAAAAACAGAGGATATGCGGATTGGCGCTACCACTAGCAGGGACATACAAGTAAACGGCGTAACAGTAAAAAGATGCGAACAGTTCTGCTACTTGGGCAGCATCATAGCAGTCGATGGAGGGGCCGACCTAGGGGCCAAACTATATAATAGTAACGTCAAATCCATCCTGTTCTACGGCAGTGAGACGTGGAAAGTAACTAAAAGCAGCACAAACTGCAAGTTTTCGCAAACTGGTGTTTGAGACGGATCCTTGAGAAGAATCCGATGGCCTGAAGTGATATCGAACCACGATCTGCTTCGTTCTACAAACCAACTTCCAGTAGACGTTGAAATAAAGAGAAGAAAGTGGAACTGGATTGGACACACCCTACGGCGCAATCCACAAAACATTGCAAAACAAGCATTGGACTGGCATCCCCAAGGCAGTAAGCGAAAGAGAGGAAGGCCAAAAACAGCATGGCGACGCACAATTGAAGCCGAAATCACCTCCACCGGCAAATGGTGGAATGAGTTGAAGGTCGTGGCTCGAAATAGAGTCAGATGGCGACAATGGGTAGAAGCCCTATGCCCCACTGGGGGAAACAGGACCTACGGGAGAGAGAGAGAGATTGCTTGAAAATTGCAAGAGAAATATGAAAAACTCTATCAGTTCTGCATAGATCGTTCATTTTAAAATTGAAATTAATATTTTGGAATCTTCACGGTTGATAGCTTTGGCGCAGGTTTCTTTTAATGAATTTCAATGATATTCTTTCTATTGTGTGAAAATGATTTCTTTTGAAAATCTTTCAATGATATTTAAAATTTTGAAATATTCGTTTTGTCCAACTACAAAATCCTCAAGATTCTACATACTATTTCACCCTTACAACTATTCCATCTACACTTTCAATCGTTCCACCATCAACTTTTCCACCCTATTCATCTATTCCATCCGCATGTACTAGTTGTTATATTAATGCGATATTGCGATAAAACGAGCACATCAGAGCTAATACCCAAATTAAGCTAGGTGAGGCTTGTCATAAAACAAAAGCTTGTCAAAAGGGTCGCAAGAACGATTTGAGGACATCACAAGGAGTAAAAATTATTTGGTAGCTATAGCTTTAACCTACGCTTTAAAAAGAATGCTTTCACCAGCCAACTGAAAAGAGAAAAAGTAAAGCAGTATATTTTGACCGATAGCCTAAAGATGAACCGTGAGACAAGCAGTGACGATAGCGTGAATTCGTCCTCTATTTCGGCCAAGAAGATGAAAACCGAAGAGCAGAGTCTAAGTCAAGACTCATCTTTTATGGATTGCTTCGAAGAGGCGGTTGCAGAAAAACACAGCTCATGCCGGGACATCGAAAGAAAAGAATGCAGTTACAACTGAAATAGACCTTTATTTAAGTATTAAGAACGTATCACGTTACGACAACCCATACAAATGGTGGCAAGCAAGAAAAGATAAATTTCCAGTTTGGTGAATCTTGCGGCAAAATATTTGTCTGCGCTAGGAAGTAGTGTTTATTCAGAGCGTCTTTTCTCTGAAGGTAGGAATGTTTACGAAAAGAAAAGAAGTAAACTACTGCTTGAAAATGCAGTAAAAATAAATTTTCCTGCGCATAATTTTCCACTTGTAAAATTTAATTATGAGAATCCAAGTGCATTTATAATACGAAAGTTGATTTTGTCCGAATGACTACTTTAATGTATATAAGAAAAATACGTTGTTATATAATAAATCAAAATTTTCATTTTTTCAATTAGCTGACTACAACAAAACATCTTTTACTTAAGTATTCGATATTCGGTCCAATAGTACCCGGATATTTGGTATTCGGCCGAATAGGAAAAAGCAGCCGAATAGACCAAATACCGAATATTCGTTGCACGTCTAATATTTACGCATCAAAGGTGGGATACTATTCAAACCGTTGTGCCTCAAAGAGTTAAAAGAAAATTAAAAAAAGAGAATATATGAAAAAAAATGGAGAATATAATATAAAAGTTTCACTGTAAATAGAGGATAAATTGTTCGAGAATCTCGAAAAAATACGATAAGAACATAAAAGTCACTGGATTAATGTTAGTAGCTCAAAAAACAAAAACAATAAATAGACTGTTAAAAAAGATTAAAAAAACGTTTCAAACAACAATTATTACGGTTATTTGTTATTATTGTTAGCATAATCGTTTATTTATTAGTCCCCAATCACCACACTTAAAATCCATCATTATTTTCCTTCCGGTTTTAAATAATTTAAATCACAACCAACGTGTTATTTCGCATCCCGCCATCACAATTTAAAACGATCGCTTTTTCTCTCTAAATACTCACGCGTTTTTGGTCAACTCTTTCTGGAAGGCGATCGGACTCTGGATCGCCTTCAGGAAGTCGGTCTGCGTCTGCAAGATCGCCTCTATCGTCGACTCCCACTGCAATTGCAACTCAGTAGTACCGGCCTGACAGATCAACTGGCAAGCTGGTTTATTGGGATCCGTCGATTTCACTATGAACGACTCCCCATTTGGTTTTGACAGCATTTTATTCACCTAAGAAGTTAAATAAGAAGGGGTATTAAAACCTCAGCTAGATTTCGACAAACCGTGGATACGAATTGATTCAAAATGATCTGATGATTTGACCAATTTCAATCAGTACCAATTCAGGTACATTTGAACCAATTTGGAATATTTTGAACCAATTTGGATCTTTTTAAACCAATTTGGATCATTTTGAACCAATTTGGATCATTTTAACCAATTTAGATCATTTGGAACCAATTAGGATCGCTTTGAACCAAGCTGCATCATTTTGAACCAATTTGGATCATTTTAAAGCAATTTGGATCATTTTGAACCATTTTGGATTATTCTGAAGCAATTTGAATAGAGAATTGAAACAATCCAAATTGGTTCTAAATAGTTCTAAATGATCCACATTTTCAACCATTTTGGATTATTTTGAAGCAATTTGAAAAAAGAGTTAAAAAAATCCAAATTGGTTCAAAATGAAACAAATTGGTTCAAAATGAAACAAATTGGTTCAAAATGATCCAAATTGTTTTCAAATGACCTCCAAATGAGTTGAAATAAATCTGTATTAGCCTATATTACCTTAGTTGAAATTGGTCAAAATTTATTAAAATTGATTACAATCCAAACCAATATAATCGACAAAATATTGCAATATAAGAAGTCACCACCAGTCTACAATCTAAATATTCCACTATCAATCTCTCTTACTTGTATGTGTGCTTTGTAGAAATACTGTGGACTGGTGAACTGGTTCTTCTTCCCGGATGATTCGGAGAAGATTATGTTTTGCTCGAACAGGAAGACGTAGAGTTCCTTGTTCTTGCCGACGGCCGTGGCTGTCGGCGGATGATCGGACACATTCAAAGGTCCATGGAGCAACAATTTACCCTGAGCGGTAATTTTTCCCTAGACAAAGTAAAAAAGGTCAAAACGTTCTTGTGCCAAAATTAAAGAATCTTGGACCAAGTTAGAAGGTTCTTGATAAAAGTCATAAAGTTCTTGGTCAAAATTAAAGGATCTTGGTTACATTTTGAATATATTTGGTCAAAATTAGAGGATCTTGGCCAAAGTTTGAAGATCCCTGGTAAAAAGTAAAGGAAGTTAAAGTTAGTAATTTCTTAGCCAAGTAAAAGGATTTTGGTCAAACAAAGTCAAACGATTCTGGGTCTAAATTAAAAGATTTTGGTCAAACTAAGAAGCTTCTTAATCAAGATCAAAGAAACTCGAGAAAGTTAGAAGCTTCTTGTTCAAATTTAGATATTCTTGGACAAAATAAAATGTTCTAGTACCAGAATTGATACAATTTAAATTTTAAATTTTGTTACAATTTGAATTCTTAGAATGTTGGGTACCACTTGGAAATTTAAATTCTCCTTGTTGGTCAAAATTAGTTAATGTTCCACTTACATCAAAACCTTGTAATCTCCCGACATCCATCATATCGTTAGCAGCTTTCGGTACAACAGTCATGACGGTCAAGGCTTCCCTCAGCATCGAAGCCTCGACATCCAAGCCGGCCCTTTCGGTGTATTTTAGCGCGTCCCGCAGCAGCAACTGGTACTTGGTGATCCGCTGCACCGGCTTGATGAGCAGGTCGCAGATCTGCAGCTTGTGGCCCAGCTTGATCCGCAGCTCCTCGAAGTACGTCTCGAGGTGTTCGGACACGATATACTCGGACATGGGCTTGTTCTTGCAGTAGACGACGTACATGTGGAGCTTGCGCTCGGAACGCTTGAAGAGCTGCCCGAGTTCGCCAGGATTTTGGACACATCTCGATAACTCCCTTATAAAATATCTGTAGAAGAAACGGAGTTGATTAATTAGATCCTAGGTAGAATCAAAATTCTTACTCTTTATGCCACTCATAAATCCCAGCAATATTTCCAAACACCATTTTATCCTTTCCTCCTTTAAGATCCTCAGGCATCGGGACGCTGAAGTTCTCATCCCTCATCGCGGTCATGTAACCGTCCACGATCAAAGCCAAATCTGTGACGTATTTTTCTTCGGTCTCGATGAGTTCCTGAAGGACGTATTCGCGTTTCTCTAGCATTTTCTCTTTGAGGGTTTCTGCGCTTTCGAAGCTTGCCTTGTCTTCGTCGCCGCTGAGGGCCGTGGCCTCGTTGGAGGAGCATTGAGCTGATAGGTGGACTGTTTCGTTATCGCTGAGAGAGTCGGTTTTTGTGTCGCGGAGCAGGGAGTTGCGTTCTTGGTTTTCTGTGTGTTGCTCCTAAAAGAACGATTTCGGGGGTGTTAATTGTTTGGGTGCTGTTGAGACATGCAAGTCATGCACTAAATACTTGTTGGTGCATATAAATAAAATAAATTTAAATAAAATAAGGAAGTTTTTGTAAGGCGGAAGAGCCGCTTGATGGCCAACGGCATAGGATCGAGAAAGCAACGAGAAACTACTCCATTAAAGATCCATTTGGATGTCTCAGGTATCAGCAATTTATTCATGGAGTGCTCTTCAGTGAAATCAACCGGAAGTAAAATGACCCCCGATCGGATCTCCGGGGTGGGGGCTGCTCAAGAGATTAAGAAGAAGTGGATGGCTGAAGACAGAGCAGAGTGGAGAATTGGTGACAACCAATCTTCGGATTGCTTGCCCGTCTCCAGAAGCAACTAGAAGTCATGTTTACCATCAAAATACGCAAGCTGGAATATTTTGGACACGTTATGAGAGGGGAAAAGTACCGTATCTTGAAGAATATCATGCAAGGTAAAATCCAAGGTAGAAAAGGTCTAGGAAGAGGACGTACGTCCGGGCTGAAAAACTTGAGAGAGTGGTATGGTGTCAGTTCTACTAGCCTGTTTCGTGCCGCTGCTGATAAAATAAAAATCATTATGATGATCGCCGACGCCCTCGAAGGACATGACACGTAAAGAAGAAAAATCTTCGGATTGAAGACCATTGATGATGATGAAGCAGTTAAAAACTAAAATCGCGTTTTTCTGATCATTTGTATAATTTGAAGAAATTCGATGAAGGAGAAATGGTGACCACCCCAACATATTGAAATAGCAACCCCTGTTGTGTTTATTTTAAAGGTAATGAAAAAAGAAACAGATCCCCATAAATCAAAACCCGATACCTTAATTCTTTCAAGAATTATGAGGGCATGACTACCAAATGGGAAAATAAAATGTTTTAATGTGTTTTACATGTTTATTACGATTTTATTAACAAATGTTTAAATTGTTGACCTTCCTCGGTCTCACAATGAATTAAACGCTCGAAAATGGAATTTGGAACAATCAGGAGCATATTCCTAGTGATATTGGTGGTTTCTTTAAGTATCCATCCACCCAGGATTTTTGCGAAGCCATTATTGGTTTATAAAGTAGACATGTTCTCAATTATGGAATACAATGTGGGCCAAATGGCTGTCTCAGCTATGCTGACATGACCCTTTTGATAAGACATTCGCAAGAATTTTTGCAAGGTAGTAGGCTCAATTTCAGAAATAACCCGTAGGATCTCTGTTTACGGTTCAGGAATTGTTTGTGGTTTGTTCCCATAGACCCTGGACGTTACAAAACCCCAGAGGAACAAATCGCATGCCGTCAAGTCGCAAAATCTGGGCGCCTACTTAACATCAGCATTTCTGGAAATCACACGATCAAGTTGTCTTAAGAAAACGATGATTTCCATGTCCGTGTCGCCCAATTGATTCCACAAAAAGTTAAATTTCATGGTACAATATCGTATTTTTATTACTCATGCGCAAAAAGTATTTCTTGACGCACGTTTTTTAATACGAGAAATGCCACTTCTCGTTGTATTTCCACATAACCTGAGTAACGCACGTAAATATTCAACAGATAAATAAAAAAAAAACAGATAAATAAATAAAATAAACACAATCAAGACCTCAATATTAAAAAAGTGACTTGAAAGTAAAGTAAGTAGGATTTAGGTCAAATCGTGGTTGTATAGATCAAATATTTGCACAAAAATATTTGGACAAAACTTCGCCAGTTGATGGAATAACGTATTCGATGTGGAAAATGGACAATTATCGCCTTTAAATCGGCCTTCGACTGCATTCACTGGCTTTCTTTATTCGATGTGGAAATGGGACAATTATCGTATTTTTTTTTATGCGTGCCGTATTCTCTTCCGAGAGTATAGGCGACCTCTCGCGCATACTTGTGGAACAAATCGTCACACTAATATGCGGGACCTAGCAGTTTATCGCCGGTTCCGAACGGCACAATTTGAGAGGTTCTCTTGGCAGAATTACTCGTTATTAATTTATCGTATTTATCGACTTTAAATCGGCCTTCGACTGCATCCACTGGCCTTCTTTCTGGTCAGCAATGGAGACAGAGCACGTGCCTTTAAAAATCATACATATTCTACGAGCGGCATACAAAGCACAGTGGTCAAAAATCCAAAAAAGCTGGCCCCAAAAGTAGAAAATATATTTTTTCTAGTGACTTTTAATGATTGGGATAGTTGTAATGGTACACCGTGTATGTATTATGACCGTTACTGGTACACCAATTATGTCTTATGATCGTCAGCGCCGCACGCGTCGGGCATGCCGCATTGTCTGCTTATTGCTAGTCCAAAGTAACTCAAAGTTCACGCGTATAGAATCGCGAAAACTTAACGGATTTGGATTCTGCAAAATGCATTCTTCTCCGGATAGTAAGTACAATTTGAATGTGTTTCTCGAAATTATTATTGGAAATGTATGACATTTTTATTATTCAGGGGTGAGCTGCCAAATTTTGAACAACCGGGTCGCTATTTTTTCGAAGAAGAAAAAAACGGTAAATGAGTACATATGAGTCCGATATGCCTTGTTCATTTGCATAAACATTATTATTGTGCCCTTTTCTTACCCTTGTTTCTGTTGCCTAACCTAACCTAACCTGTGATTCTGGTACATCCACGATATAACAAAAGGAATTGCATCGAAATTTGCGATTGGTTTCCCCAATATTGTCATTAGATTGGATATATGTTCTACAGCAGGGGTCTCCAAACTACGGCCCGAGGGCCACATCCGGCCCGCGGACAGATTTTGTCCGGCCCGCGGAGAGCTAGCATACTTGAAAACTCCTTTTAGAGAGCATATTTTTTATAGCAAATTAAATTTAGTTTACTGAAGTGTTCTAATTTTATGTTGAATAATTATTAATATGACATCTACATTGATATGGTCATGGGCTAACTACTCATAACATTGTTGTAGGCTTATTGTTATTGTTATAAGTTGGATAAAGAAACACATAATTGTAATGAGTAAAGACATGTATAATATGCAGAAAATTTAACTTCAGTATATAATAACTAACAAATTATTGAAATGAATCCAACTAACATTTTATACATTTTAAATAAAAATATAACTTATAACAAGCATAATGACATATGAAATACTAATGAGATTTATGTAATTGAGATTTTCCACTGACAATAGTTTGTAGTTGTGGACTAATTTTACTTGTACCAGTTATTAAAAGAGATTTAAGATGCTCATCAGTTAATTTAGATCTGTAAACATTTTTTGTGTACTTCATTTTGGAGAAGGTCTTCTCACACAAATAAGTAGTACCAAAAACAGAAAACAGCCCACGAGCAAATTTATGCAAATTATCAAATTGTGTCAGTGGAAGACTCTTATAAAATTCCAACAAAGATGAGTTTTGATATTTGTTCTTAATTATATCACTGCACTGTAGATCAATCATTTCCATTTGAAGTTCCGGAGCTAAGGTTTCAATGTCAGTATCAAAAGGATTCTGAAAAATCTTAATTTGATTCGCAATGGCATCAAAGTCCGACAAACGAGTATCGAGTATTTGATTTATTTTCAAAGCACTCAAAGTTTCGATTGCAAAATCGATAGGAAACTCAGTCTTAGTGGTGTGGCTAAATATTTCACATGTTTTAAAATGTGAAAAACATTTACTTCGTAGTTGTGATTGAAACAGTATCAATTTCTTCCGGAATGATTTGATATTAGTGTATAAATCAGGAAGATGCTGGTTTTCTCCTTGCAATCTCAAATTCAGTTCGTTCACATGTTTTGTCAAATCAACATAGAATGCTAACTTCCACAGCCATGCGTTGTTTTGTAATTCAGTAAGAGGGCGATGCTTTTCATTCAAAAAAATTTCGATCACTGCTCGAAGTTCAAAAAAGTGCTGAAGGACTTTCCCACAACTAAGCCAACGTACAGCAGTATGATAAGGTAAGTCATTTTCTCCAATCTCTTCAATAAATTGTTGGAATTGTCGGTGATTCAGCCCAAAAGATCTGATAAAATTAACAGTTGATATGACTGGTTTCAGAACTTCAGACATATCCAAACATTTTCCCCACAAAGACTGTTGATGAATGATACAATGTAAGACTAATGGTTTTGAACCACGGTCATTTTCTACAGCCTTTGACACAAGAGCGACCACTCTTTTATCTTTCCCACTCATGTTTTTGCCTCCATCAGTTGTAATACATTTCAAGTTTTTCCATCGAAGGTTCTTTTGATTAATGGCCATTTCAACTCCTTTAAAAATATTTGTACCAGTAGTTGTGCCATGAATACTATACATATCAAGAAGTTCTTCATGCACTTCATAGCTTTTATCTACTCCTCGAATATAAATCAACATCTGAGCAGTATCTGACACATCCGTTGACTCATCCAAGGCCAAAGAAAACCACTCAACATGTCCATTTTTGTCGAACAGTTGAGAGGATATATTTTCAGCGATGTTTTCTACCCTTCGAGCCACAGTGTTTGCTGACATACTGACAGATTTTAATAAATTTACCTTTTCAGGGCACATTCCTTCGGCTACTGCGATTATGCATTCTTTGATCATTTCTCCATCGGTGAATGATTTTTCACGTTTTGCAATTTCAAGAGCCACACGAAAGCTGGCACGAGTTGCAGCCTCTTGTTCAGTTTTGAGTTTTGTAAATGAAGATTGCTGCGATTTCAATCCGCGCTTCATAGCTTCGAATTTTTCTGTCCGCAAACTTCCTGTATATTTTGAGTAATTTTGAAAATGTTTTGTTTTATAATGACGTTCAATGTTATATTCCATGAGAACGGCTATGCTTTCATTGCAAATCAAACATAGCGCCTTGTTACTGGACTCAATTACGAAATACTGAATGTTCCACTGATCTTTGAATTTTCTGCATTCACTATCAATTTTTCGCTTCTTTTCCATACTACTAAATCACACACAAAAGCAACAATTCAAATCAAAATACTGTTACAAAGATGTCTTAAACTTAAACACGCACAAACACGTTTTAAGGAGGTACGCACTATTTTATTTCACTATAGTGTCATAGGAACTGACTTGTGGTTGCGCCACTAGCCTTCTTATATATTCCAATTACTGCCATCTAGAAGTGAGTGGAAGACACCAGAACTTTCTCGAAGCAACGAGATTATTCTGTACGTGCTATTAGCGCCATCTGTTAGCGATAGAAGGTAATACCTATTTCCGCTTGTGTCCACCAGATGTAGAAATTACAGATAATGACAGGAAAATTAATAATATGCAGTGTTGCCGTTTTGCGGACTTTAGTCCGATTTGCAGCCTTTTTTAAACGTTGAGTACTCTTTCGGACTTTTTTTTCATCAGTGGACTATTTCACTTTTTACCACCGGCAACAATGATAATATGGTTTTGGCCCTCGGAACTTATTGGAGTTATCAGTATGGCCCTAAGGCTGGAAAGTTTGGAGACCCCTGTTCTACAGTAAGGCTGGTTCTTAATTTTAATACAATTAAATTCATAAGGCTAAAACCTCTCTCAGCTTCTGAACTGCTAATATCAATTGTGCTTGCTATTTTTTTAAACCCTTAAAACTGAATTAGGTAACTGAACATTTTTCAGTTATATGTTTGCGTCTATAAAGTCACGAAAATCATTAACATCTACTTGAAACACATTTCACATAATTTTCTAACCATTTTTAGGGGTAATTTAACAAGCGGCTCGCCGAATTTCTAAAATTTTAACAACCGGCTCGCGCGAGCCGGACCGAGCCGGCTTGTTAGCCCTGTTATTATTCCCGTGTCAGAAGACATCAAATAAAACACAGATACAAACACTATGACTACAAACATTATATAATATTTGACCAATACTTGGCCACTTCCACTGCATTCTGTGATGCTTCATAAAGTTCATCTTCTGTGCAGGAGATCGGACACAGTCTACACTGAAGCATATGTTTCACATTCTGGTTTTCTCCACAGTCACACTGAATGCTATTTTCATTAATGTAGTCCTACATTGCAAGATTGGTCTTAGATCTCCCCACTCTTGATCTTAATCTATTCAAGGATTTCCATGTTAACCATCCTTGATCATGACCTGGAGGTAAAGTTACGGCTATCCTTTTCCAGCCCAGTGGAAGAGATTCCTTAGCTTTCCATAATTTTAGCCTGGCTTTTTCGCATGTAGTATTCAATTCTTTGGATGTTCTTTAGGAAACCTTTCCTAGACTTCAGCTTCTGAGCATGTATTTCATGCCCATGTAGAGGATCGGTTGCTCCTGCTCAGCTTTCTTCCTTTCCTTGTTTTCAGCTATTTCTAGGCGCATGGAGGGTGGTGCTATTCATGCGACCTGGTAAAGGCACTCAGTTGGTGTTGAGCTTAAGCATCCACTTATAGTTCCACATGTTTCATTGAGAGCTATGTCCATATGTGTAGCATGAATTGAGTTATATCAAACCGGACAGGCGTACTCTGCAGCGGTATAGCACAATATCATTGCAGATGTTCGAATGGTGTCAGGTTGACTACCCCATTTTGAACCAGCCAGTTTCCTCAGAAGATTATTCCTGGTGGAAACTTTTGGCTTGGTGTTGAGACAGTGTTTCTTGTAGATAAGAGCTCTTCCAAAGTCACTCTAGAAATTTTGGGGCGTAACAGTATTCCAGTTCTACTCCTGACCATACTACCTTCAATACACGAAAGGCTTCTCTGTTTATCAAGTGAAACACACATGCTTGTGTCTTGGAGGGATCTTGAAGGTGTCTTGGAATGAAAATCATGGTATTTTTCTTGGTCACGTTTTATTCAAAAAAGCAATAAGTCAAAATTCTTGGCGGCCGGGGCTCTTAAAACAAATGTTAATTGTTGCTTAAACATTTATATAGAACATATACAAAAATTAGCTGCAACTAACTGCAACTATTTAGCTGCGACGTTTTCGGTTATAATGTGTTGTGCACTTTCTATAATTATCGTAATTTTTGTGTCTGAATTATTGCTTATAGGAAATTAATTGGTCAAGCTAATTCTCCTGTTAATGTTATTCTTCGATTTTCAGAGAACCTGTGGATAATTCCGAAGAAATTTCTTTCACAAGAAAAGAAATTTTCATATTTGAGAAATGGGTATTAAACGGGAAAATCAACGTTAAAATTCTTATTGGGTATATGGTATATACCCTATAGGTAATAGCCACTGAGGCCGCGATTTTTTCAGTTTTAACTTCAGTTTCGTAATCAGCGACCTCAAAAACCTCTAAATCCGGAGTTTTACCAAAATTGAATACTTTTCTCGAATAAATTATCCACCATATTGCACCTGCCATTTTGAATTTTAAAATTTCGAATTCAGTTTCGTGATCGGCGACTTTTAAAACCCCTAAGTCCGAGTATCAACAAAAGTAAATGCTTTTTTCGAAAAATTATCCGCCATATTGCATCCGCCATTTTGAATTTCGAAATTTTGAAATCAGTTTCGTGATCAGCGACATCAAAAACGTGAGTAGACAAAAAATCACGATATTTCAATGACTCCTTCATATTTTGGCCAAGTGTTTGGGATTTCCGACCACTGTGCAACGGTTCAACCAGCTGCGTACGGATCCAGAAAGAATTATCAGACGGTTTTATGATGCAAACGGGAGTCCGAAAGGGAGACTTTGCTTCTCCACTACTTTTGAACGTAGTTATAGACGTCATTATTATGATAGCATTCAGTGGTCGACCAGGCGTCCAATAAGATGGCAACAACTTCATTTCCAATCTGATGTTCGCAGATGATAGTCCTATATCCGATGCAACAGATATTCTCTATTACATTTCGAGACAAAAGTCTTGACGACCGCTGGATCACAGGCCAATGTTCATCTTAATGACACTCAAATCGAACACGTGAAAGAATTCGAATACTTGGGCTCACTTGTGCAAGAGAAAAAAGTGGCGTCAGCCGATGACAGTCACAGCCGGATTGGTAATGCATCAGCATCATTTGCGTCACTCAAATAGTACATATGTCAGAAGACAAACATATCCACTAAGGCCTAGGCCGCACTAAGGCTAAACCGCCGCGGTTTTTAATCGCATGCTTTTGTGAGTCAAGTAAGCTAATACAAGCGGCCTCACTTTCCCGCGATTGATTTATCCCATAGCGTACTGTGTGTTTCTTGAGCGGTTTCGCGGTTATAGCGGTTACCGCTCGCGGGAAAAAAACCGTAATGCGGCCACAGCCTAATGGCAAAATGTAAACACGGTGGCAACCACACTTACACCAACCAAAACCATCTATAGTCAATTTTTTTTAAGAATGCAGTACAGCGAAGATAGGGTTTATTTGACCATGTTCTCTGATTGGCTTAAATCGAGGAGAAGTTCACACCGACGATATTTACTTCTCAATCTCAACCTCTTTTCTCTCTTTCTTTTCACATACATTAGCAGCTGTTAGTTGTCAATGGCTGCCGGGTCAATTCATAATTGTCATCTGATCTGTTTGTATCACTTAGATTTTTTGCGTTTTCTCGATTTATTTGTTTGTATTTTATTACTATTGTTGCCATTTGGTGTATTTAATCTGTATTTTTCAATAGTAGTTTTCGTTTTTTCTGGTTTTGTTCTTTTATTTCATTGAAGAAAGTGTGCACCGTCGTAAAATTTTGATTTTTATACCATGGCTGATAACGAGGTGCCCAGTACTTAAAAAAGTTTAAAGAAAAATCCGAAGGGAAAACTTTTAAAAAGTGCACAAAAAGGAATGGCCTACAACAGTAATGCAACAAAAACTCAAGCTGTTGCACTCACTGCAGCAGCTGTTGCTCAATTTCTATAATTTTTATAAGTTATTCAATACTAATAAGATACTCAATCAAACCATTAATAATTTTATATTCAAGTAAATATATTTGAATTTAGCGCCAAATTTTAACTAGATTGAACATTTGCCATAGCGTAAATCAGGTTTCTAGTTACTGCATTCTTAAAAAAATGGACTATAGTCTCCATTATAAACGTTTCTAAAATTATGTCTGCGGTACCGTACCGTACCGGCTCTTGATTCGTGTGCGTGAACGTGGAATTATACACACTCTACAGTGTCTCCATCAGCACAAATTGCCCAGATGTATTGTTTGAACAAAATTTGGCAGACCTGCAACAGGACCTGCAAAAAGCCAAAAGGCAAAACACGCACGTTATACTTACGGGTGATTTTAACGGAAAAAAATACTATTTGGGGTGGTATAACAACAGATAGACGAGGAAAAGAACTGCTGGAATGGACCGAGTCCTGGGGCCTCATTATACTTAACGATGGGAAAACACCAAGTCACACAAAACACACTAGTCCGGCAAAATGGATAATCCTACATCGATCTCGCCCTGGTCACTGACAACGTAGGCGTAAAAAAACCGCGGTAGTCGGTTCTGAAGAACGAACCGTCCACGAGTGATTTTGACACTCCTTCATCCTACCTCCCCTTTACTCTCTCTTTTTTTGACACTCCTTTAAAACACCTGCTACAAACAAAAAGACAAAAGCAAAGTGGAGGTACGGCATCACAAACACAGTAAGGCTAAATAAAGCATTCATGGAAGAAACTAAAAATAATGAATCAACTCGGAGAGCTGTGAAGAGGCACTGAGTAACGCATAGAGGGAAAGCCACTGAAATATATACTACCTGGAACGAGTGCTGGCCTCTTGGCTTGTGCGGGCCGCGAGAGAGAGAGAGGTCCCACGGACTTCCCTTCATCCTTGTCTAGCCAACAGTGTAGTCAAGAGTGGGAGGATGTGATACAGTCAGAGCTAAAAGCTAGTTGTATTGAGTTGTATCAAGAAACAGAGTGAGATCGTTCAATCGGTGAGTGTATTTTAAACCGAAGTTTATATATTTTAATGAAAGTTGTTTTCAAAAAGACATACTTTTGTATTTGCAAGGAAAAATGGACGTCGGACACACATTTAGTTTTCTTTTTGGACTGTACTAGACGAAGACAGAGCGATATGAGAGACACCTTGTGATGCTGTCTCTCGGCCCGCACAAGCCAGGAGGCCAGTGCTAGTTCCAGGTAGTATGTATTTCAGTGGGGAAAGCACACCATTCTTAAGGTGCGCAGAAGAAGACTACAAGTTGCCATATTAGTGGTCAGAAGAAATACAATATCAACTATCAGAAACTAAGCGGAAAAGGAGGTGGTTCCAAAGGAGTAGAGAAGAAGGAGATACAGGGAAAAGACAGCTTGAATTTAAACAAGCAAAGCGAACGCTCAAAAGATTAATATCAGAGGTAAAGAAAAAAGCCTTTAAATTATGCGAAGACCTAGAAACAGAAATCTTTGGAGACGAATATAAAATCGTCAGAGCTCAACTAAAGATACCTAACCCGAAAATTACATTACCGCTTCAGGAACGAGAAAAAGTTTTCGACCAGCATTTTATCATTAGTGGGGTTGAGGATCATAGATTAGATAGCGCACTCATCGCTTCCACAAACGACAACGTCTTGAACAACGCCGAGGTAATAAGTGCATGTATAAAAATAAAGCTGGGCAAATCTCCTGGTCCAGATGGAATACCACCGGAAGTAGTTAAGGGAGTAATAGGCAACAACGTAGAATACTTTGTAAGCCTCTTCCTGCTGGAGTCAAACCGGTTTCCCGATCCCTGGAAACTCACAAAAATGATCTTGGTTGAAAAAACTAGGAAAATTTTTGTATGGAACAAAAATGTAGACGCTACTTCAATCGGACCTCAACAAACTCGAGGTGTTCTAAATGCGTTGCTTAAGACAGATTATTGGTGTTTTGATTCGCGATCGCCTGCGAAATGAGGAAATTCGAACCAGATGCGATCAGCAATCTCCGATTATACAACAAAATCAAACACTCTGTCTACGATGGTTAGGTAACATTTGCCGAATCAAGGAAAATCGGCTTCCACGCAAACTCTTTTGGTGGAAGCGGCCGCCCGACTGGAGGATTCAACGATCAGCGCCGAAGAAGATATTGACAAAACATGTAGAAGACGACCTCAAGAACCGACTGGACCTCGATGAGGCCAGGGAAATTGCTATTGATCGGAAAGTGGGGGAGCAAACCCTAAATTAAGCGAACACTCCAGCGGCACCAACAGCAGCGTATTGGTTACGAAAACGACGTACTCGACAATCACCAGCTACGGATTAATGAAGAAGTAGAAAAGAAGAAATTGGGATAGATGGAAGCTCTAGAACAGATGCTCTAGAACAAATAGCAAAATAAGTTTTCTGAAGGAAAAATGTTCGGAAAATTGTTCTAAACAATGTTTAGATTGGAATGACTTGAAAATTGGAAAAATGGATCAACTGCTTGCAAAATTACAAATATGATAATATCTAGCATCATTAGTTTAAGTACATAATTTAAATGGATAGCATCTGAATCTTTCCTCTTCCTCCTGGATTTTCTATAAAAAAACGTATAAAAACATGCACTAAATACAAAAAAAAATTGTGCAAAATATTTTGACATGTGATCCAAAAAATAAAACAACAGAAAAATAAACGAAAATCATACAAGAAACGGATGGTTTCAGCTAGTTGTTCACATGCACACACTGTAAAAAAACCCAAAAGAAAAACTCAAAAAAGAATAATTGGTTTGATTTCTCGACTAAGAAAAAAAAATTCGCACCATTCTCTCCTTGACAATCTGCTCGATTTCGGCTAAATCTGCAGACGTCGCTCCCTCAAGCGATTTCAGTGTTAAGCTAGACACCTAGAAAATTCGGACAGAAACAGACATAAAAAAAACCACCGAAGACAATAATTTCCTCCAATTATCTTAACTTACCCTCTTGCACGGGTTTTCCTCGATGGCGGGGACGGATGGAGTGACGAGGATAGGCTCGGATATCGGTTTCATGGGAGGCGGCAGCTCGACCTCGACGTCGTCGACGTCTTCGCCGCCGCCATTCGCTAGCTCCGCGTTTCCTAACGACCTCGCGCCTCGCAATATCCGCTCGTCCCCCTCGTCCTCGCCCTCCGACACTGATGGTTTGTTACCCATTTCAGTTGGCACCTAGAACACAAAATCACAGACAGAATAAATATGAGATAAATGAAAGAAAATGGACAGCAATATTCTCTTCTCTATCTCAAATGAGATTGTGTTCAAGAAATTAGCTGCTTATATTAAGTTTACTGTTTAAACAAAGTGGAATGAATGTTATTATAAAGTTTAAATAATATTTCATGATAATTACATCATAACATCTAACAAATTTACATCAACTAGTTTATAGGTATCTAGAATATAGAGAAGATGGATTAAATTAAATACATCATTTCATTTCAATTCCAGATACCAGTCCCGTAGATCTAGAATAGACTATGCTCTTAAGGCAGCAGTAACCGTCCGGGCTGCGTCCACTTGCCGTTCACCTTGAAGGAATGCGAAATATGCGATACAGGGGTGGCGTATACTAAAAGCCAAGTGGAAACCGCCAAGGTGGGTTAGTGAGTAAATTACTATTGGTAAAATTATACTACATTATAGATAATCATATAAACTTAACAAAGCCGGAACACAGCTATATAAATATATTCAACCTTTTCGGAGTTTCTATAATATTATAATACTAATAATATATTATAACAGCTGGAGTATTTTAGACAATTAGTATTATAATATTATAGAGCTCCGGACAGGTTGAATATATTTATGTATTCAGGCTGTGTTCCGACTTTATTAAGTTTATATAAAAAAAGATTAGACTAAATATGACAAGACAAATTAAGACTAGGACAAATTAAGATAAGTTTATACCAGATTAAAGTAAGTACTAGCCTAAATAAGATTCAGCTAAAAAAGTGTAGACTAGACAAGACTAAACAAATTTTGACAAAACTAGATATGCCTAAACCAGTGGCGTAGCAAACATGACTGGCGGCCGGGGCATGTCACTCTATTAGCTAGTAGTACTATTGTTCGTAACCTATTTTATGAGACAAATCAAGAAACGAAATAATTATGTTACAATGATTATAAATTTAAAATATATTTCCCGGATATCGCTCAAGACGAGTTTCCGGAAAATCTTGTTTGTCTTACAAGAGACTTGTTAGAGACCCTATCGCTCCCCTCTGCGACTGACGCCGCGTCATAATAAAGCTTGCCCCACTTCCGCTACGCTACTGGACTAAACACGACAAGAAAAATAAGATAAGACCGGATAAGCCAAGACAAGACTAAAGTAGTTAATATCGGTTGAATGGACAAGACTTGGCAAGATGAAACAACATTGGACAAGACGAGATAAAACTAGGAAATGTTGAACAAGATTAGACGAAACCAAACAGGATTAGATTATATAAGGGTAGACAGGGCCAGACAGGTTAGGATTATATAAGGCTAGACAAGAGTAGACAAGACCATATTGACACAAGTAGTCCAGATTCAGGCAGGATAGAACTAGCAACTCGTTTATCTCACCTAAAACTGTCCTATCTGTCTACTATTGTCTGTCTAGTCAACTAGTCTTGTCTGTTTGTCTTGTTGATCTAGTTTTGTCTATCCAGCCTTGTCAGATTAGCCTTATCTATCTAGTCCTGTCTATTCAATCTTGTCAATCCAGTCTTGTCTGTCCAGTCTTGTCTGTCCAGTCTTGTTTGTCCAGTCTTGTTTGTTCATTCTTGTCTTTCCAGTCTTGTCTGTCCAGTCTTGTCGCTCCAGTCTTGTCTGTCCAGACCTGTCTGTCCAGTCTTGCTTGTCCAGTCTTATATGTTCAGTCCTATCTGACGAGAGTTTTATCTCTAGTCTGACTGTCTAGTCTTCTCTGTCTAGTACTGTCTGTCTAGTATTGTCCGTCCAATAATATCTGTCTAGTCTTGTATGTCTAGCCTTATCTGTCTACCTTTGTCCGTTTAGTTTAGTCTGTCTAGTCTTGTATGTCTAGCCTCATCTGTCTAGCATTGTCGGTTTAGTTTGGTCTGTTTACTCTTGTCTGTCGAGTCTTGTCTGTATAGTATTGTCTATCTACTCTTATCTGGGTAGTCCTATCTCTGTAGTCTTGTCAATTCTATTTTAATAATGTGTCAATCTTACCTGTTGACTGTACACACTACGAACTAATAAAACATAAACGAATCTATTATGCTGCGGCGTGGGTTGCGTAACATGATGAATTGGGGAATGAATCCGTGGGGAATTAAATGGGGGGAATTTCGCGTTTTGTTTCTCTCGGTGCTTCTTTCCGGCGTTTATCTGGCCTTTGTCGAATAACTGTACGCGGCGAACTAATGCGGGCGACCCTGAACATAACATAGACTCGCTTGCGCATGCAAATCACGATAACGCAAATACGTCCCGGATCATACAACGACACGACAAAATCGGTACAAGGAACGACAGATTTAGAAGGTGGAAAATATTGGGGCAGTTTATAGCAGGATTAGTAGGTGTTTTTTACGGTGAAAGCAATGTGAGCAGAATTGGTACATCTAACGACAAATATTAACGCGAGGGAACAGAGCAGTATCAATGGTTCTAAGCCGCTCCTTAGACAGAGCAACTTTAGTTAAAGAAACTATCAACTTTATAAAAGTTTTCGTTAAAGGTTGCCAGTTGCAGTAACAAAAAGGCCCAGTTTACGGTTGCAATTCTAAATAAACTTTTGAAATCTATGGTCAGTAGTCAGTGTGAATATGGGTCTCGAACAAGCAGCACTTGTACTTTTAACACGTCGCCGCCGCCGACGCCGACGGTGTCAACAACAAGACAAAATTATTCATAATAATCGGCGGGGGACGGAGAGGGAGTGAAATCAATCGACGCGTTGTTATTGCCGATTTGGGAAACCAGCAATTTGACACAACTAGTATAAAGTGACCACACGTCCCGATTTTGGCGGGACAGTCCCGCTTTTTAGGACAGTCCCGCGTCCCGCCGATTTTTTTAAATTTATTTCTTATTTTAAATGTTTTGTAAATACATTTTTGTATATTTAAACACAAGTATATGAATGTATATAATAATAGTAGTTTATGATACAAGTGTGTGAAAAAGGGCTTTTGTGCATGAGTTGCGTTGAATATAAAGCACAAGCCGAAGGCAAGTGGTTTAATCGCAATCAGTAGATTTAATCTAGATTAGGTTATGGTTAGGTTAAGTTATATCAGAGCCAGATAAATCCAGATTAAGAGGCCGAGACTTCTTGCTTCAAAATAAGAAAAATTAATTCAATTCTAATATATGTAAGAAAATTAATTTTGCACTAAGTCGATGATTTTTGTTTAGTGACGCAAGTTGTTGCCATAGTAACAACAAACAGAAATCGTTGAATATTGACACTCCATTTGATTTACATTGGACTTTTACGCACGATTTGGATACTTTTACACACGATTATAATAATGGCATCCTTCACTTTCAATAATGTACATATTTATGTATGTGTTCATTTTGGTGAGTGAGTAGATAAAATATATTTTTTTAAATTATTGGTCTGTTTGCATAACTAAATTATAATTCTTGTTTCGTGCCATTTTTTCCGCTTTGTGTCAATGAAAATGTGGTCACTTTAAACTAGTACAAATTTGACAGTTGCTAGTTGCGTCAATTTGAAACTGATTCTATCATCGAGTGCAGCAACTGAAAAGTGTTGCCGATCATCGAAACCCGTAAGTAAACTTGCTATGTGTGCGCAGTCTCTTTATGTTATATGTAAACAGCTAGTTGCGAGTTGCTGTTGCCGCAATACGGAGATCAAAGTTGCTCTGTTTGTTTAGCGCCTAAAACGTCGCATCTGCTGATTAACTAAATAGTTCCACGTATAATTATATCTCCAGAAGCCCAACCATTCGAGACCAGACATGCAAGATTAAACTGACAAGACCAGACCGACGAGACTAGAAAAGACAAGATAGACCAGTCTAGATGGACCAGACTAGATAAACCAGACTAGACAGACAAGATTATATATAACCAGACTAGACAGACAAGAATAGACGGGCAAGACTAGACGGACAAGACTAGACGGACAAGACTAGACGGACAAGACTAGACGGACAAAACTAGACGGACAAGACTAGACGGACAAGACTAGACGGACAAGACTAGACGGACAAGACTAGACGGACAAGACTAGACGGACAAGACTAGACGGACAAGACTAGACAGACAAGACTAGACAGACAAGACTGACAGACAAGACTGGATAAACGAGACTAGACAGACAAGATTAGATTAAACAAGCAAGACATGACAAGCCCAAACTAGATTAACGAGACTAATTGTAAGCTAGACTACATAAACGAGACTATATCGACAAGATTAGATTTGTCTATCTAGTAAAACTAGACTAGAAAGACTTAATATACAAATATTATACAATTATTATTCTATTATTATACAAGTCTAGTGTTCTGTCTAAATCCTGTCTATTTTAAAAGTTTTGTTTAGTTTATGTAGTTTTGTCTGGTTTTGTCTTGCATTGTCTATCCTTATAGAATATTACCTAGATCTAACTCGTCTAATCAATTGCAAGTCTTACCAGGTCTATTTAATCCTGTCTATCTTGTCTATTCTTGTTTTAGGATTTGTATACAAATGATGTATACTATATCAGAGAGTGAGGATTAGAAGATAGACTAGAGTAGACAGTCGACATTAATATATGAGAACAATACAATAGACTAGATATGGAATAGATCGATTAGTCAAGATTAGTACTAACAAATTGTATTCGATAGTTCATGAGTAGATATAGATTAAAGCAGATAATCAAGATTCGCAGACAGAACGTAAACGGCAGAGTATAATGGACTAGATAAAGTAAACCAAATCAGTAGACAAGGACTAAACTAATCTGGACAAACAAGAACAAACAAGGACTAAACTAATCTGGACTGCAAATTCTAACAGGACAGGATTAAACAGACAGGATTAGACAAATAAGACTAGACTAGATAAACACGAAGAGACAGACTAAACAAACAAGACTGGACAGAGAAGACGTAGATAGTCAAGGCTAGATAGTTAAAAATAGACAGGCTAAATGAGACAGTCAAAAATAGACAGCGAAAACTAGACAGGCAAAACTATACAAACAAGATTAGACAGATAGGACTAGACATATGAGACTAGAGCGACTATCCTAGATAGACAAGAATAAAGACACAAAACTAGCGAGATAAAACTAGGCATACATGTTTTAGAAAAGAAGTTTGTTTATCCTAGACTTGAGAACGTGTGATGAGTCAAGCGAGTTTATATAATTTGCAATCATTTGCATTCTTTATTGCAAAATGCAAATTACTCTCGCCTTTAAAATTATTATTAGTCTCATTGCTATCAATATTCAAATAGACTAAATGAACATTAAATGGAACCCACATTACATTTTGTCTAGTTTGGTCAGTCTAGTCTTCTCTTCACTGTCTAGTCGTGTATGTCTAGTCTTATCTGACTAGAGTATGTCAGTTATGTATGTGTTAGACATACAAGATTATGTCTAGTCTTATCTGTCGAGTCTTGTCTGTCTAGTCTTGTCTGTCTAGTTTTGCCTGTCCAGTCTTGCGTGTCTAGTCTTGCCTGTCTAGTTTGGTCTGTATAGTCTTGCTTTTATAGTCTGCCTGCCTGTATTGTCTGTTAAGTCTTGTCTGTAGACAGTTGTCTGACCAGTCCTGTCTGTCTAATCTTGTCTGTCTAGTCTTGTTTGTTTAGCATTACCTGTCTAGTTATGTCTGCCTAGTCTTGTCTATCTAGTCATGTCCGTCTAGTCTTGTCTGTCTAGCTTGGTCTGAACAGTCCTGTTTGTCTAATCTCTGTCTAGCAGAGTCTGACTGCAGTGTCTCGTCTGCCGAGTGCTGTCGGTCTAGTCTGCCTAGACTTGTAGAGAGATAGATAACCTAGTGTAGTCTCATTTGTGTAGTTTTATCTGTGCAGTCCTTTCTATCTAGCCTTGTCTCTATAGTCCAGTCCGTCCAGTCTGTTTAATCTGTGCAAACAGATTTCGATTATGTGCTATAATCTCAATAATAACCGTATTTGTTTAGTTGAAATCTTGTTTAATTTGGTGTAAAGATATCGTAAACTACATACTTACAAAAATTTCTCAAAATTGAACAAAAAAAAATTCTTTGAAATCCAGTGAAAATTCCAGTGAGTTTTCAAAATCCTCAAAAGTCTTCAAAATTCATTTGTAGAATCAATTAAGTCACTGCACAATTTGTTTTTAAATAAACGAATGTTATAAGTCCTAGCAGGAAACTTAACAACGCGACTGAGTGAATGAATTTGTTGAACTATTTGTGGCGAGCGCGGTTTTCCAACTGATTCCCACTGACGGGGTTGTCTCGATAAGAAAACGACAAAATTGTTTTTTTTCTCGGAACCAGGAAAATTATTTTAAAGTTTTTCAAGGATTTAATAGGAAAATTTCACAAAAAAACTGAACACTTAACTTTTCAATCAAACATAAACAAGGAAAAATACCACTCATATGGCTGAAATATGCGTCTCAATATGTGCGCGAATTTTCTGGCACGTACATTATTTCCACTAAAACAGATAACAAACCAAGATTTCAATATAAAAAAAAATCATTATCGTATTCCTCGATTAGATTTTAAACCTTTGATATCAAATCGCTTTTAATCAGCGAATTTGGGTTGTCGTAAGGCAGGTCTGGCGGATGTCACAATTATTCCTCTTATCACTTTTATATGGAGGTTTTTACACGGAATTTCAAACTATGTGGGTCGTGATTTTATTATATTTGTACTTTGTCTCACTAATACGTAGAAATTTATTTACCAAGAAGCGATCAAACATTATACAAACAAACAAATACTAATATTAGGCTAATATTAGACTAATATTAGGCCAATATTAGACTAATATTAGACTAATACTAGGGTAATAATATTAGACTAATATTAGACAAACAAAATTTGTATGTCCAATTTTGTTTGTAGATTAGATAAACAACACTAGATTAGACAGACAAGACTAGACAAACAATACTAGATTAGACAGACAAGACCAGACTGACAAGACAGGACAGGAAAGACAGGACAGAAAAGACTGGACACACAAGACAGGACATACAAGGCTGGACATGCAAGACCGGATATACAAGCCTGGACATACAAGACTGGACTGACAATACTGGACAGACAAGACTGGACAGACAAGACTGGATAGACAAGATTCGACAGACAAGGCTGGACATACAAGGCTGGGGCGTAATGACATAGCCCCTGGAACCGATGGACTATCACCTGAGGCCATAAAAATAGCTGTATCCAGATGACCAGTAGCATATACTAAAAGTAATGAATAACATAATGATCGACGGAAACTTCCCAAACGTGTGGAAGAGGGCAAAATTAGTACTGTTGAAGAAGGGGGACAAGTCAACGAAAGACCCCTCAGCCTACCAGCCCCTAAGCCTCCTAAGATCAATTCCTTCTAGCGAGGATAATGGCGGATTTCCAAAAAAAGGCAAAATCTGCCAGAAAACCAGTTTATGTTCAGGGAAGGAAGGTCGACAGTTGATGCCATAATGAGAGCGTTGGAACTGGCAAAGGAAGATACAAAGGGACACGTAGGACTAGAGAGATTGGCATTTTAATCCGTTAGATGTGAAAAATACATCCAACTCGACGACATGGGAAGATATGATGCAAGAAATAACAAAGAGAGGCTTCCCCGATATCTACTGGGACTAGTGCACAGTTATTTGCAATGCTGAAGGATCTGTATAGAAGCGGATGGACAGACACATATCATGGGAAGATATGCAAAAAGTAACAAAGAGAAGCTTCCCCGATATCTACTGAGGCTAGTGCACAGTTATTTTCAATGCCGAAGGATCTGTATAGAAACGGATGGACAGATTGCGGAACGCTAGGTGTACAGCGGTGTCTCACAGGGCTCAGTAATGGAACATATTCTGTGGAACATCTTGACAATCATGACAATCCTGATGGAGTCCTGAGATTGAAACTGACCCACGTAGCAGAAATCATTGGCTTCGCTGATGATCTTGCAGTGGTGGTGGCGGGAACAACCGAAAAAGATCTAATGAGACGAACGAATACGACTATCGCACAAGTAAATGGGTGGATGGGAAAAATGCGGCTGAGCCTCCACATAAAACGGAAGCGGTGCTGTTCACAGGATTAAGAAAAATAGGCCCAACACGCATTATAGTGGGGGGCACCACTATTACAAACACATTACGCTGTCCTTCAAAGAGCCCGTGACGAATGCAAGTAAAAAAAAAAACATGAAAACACTTATGGCACTTGAAAGGCTGCTGCCAAATGTTGGTGGTTCAAGCAGTAGCAAAAGGAAACTGCTGTGCACTGTTACCCATTCAATAATGCTGTATGAGGCACCACTCTAGGCAAGGGCAATACATATAACAACGTACCTGCATAAGCTAGCCGCGGTGCAGAGGAGAATGGCTCTGCGGGTGGGCGCGCCTACAGAACAGTATTTAGGGACGCTGTCCTTGTGGTCGCAGGAATAGCTTCAATCAAGTATATGATTGAGGAAAGGGCTGAACTATATTGGACCGGCGAAAGGAAACACTACAAAATAAACAAAGAGAGGAGGAAGCAGGTGCAAAGCTCTACCCGTGCAAAGCTCTACCACAAGTGGCAAAGCTACTGAAATGACGCAGACAAGGGACAGTGGACAAAGCAGTTAATACCATAACTTCAACCATTGGTGACACGGAAGTGCGGGGAGGTTAACTACCACCTCATCGAAGCGCTCACCGGCCACGGATGCTTCCGTTACTATTAAAATAGCATGGTGACCAGTGTGATGCAAACGATGTTCCAATGTGACAGATGGACCCCAAAGAGAAACTAGAAGCAAAAACCGTAGTCCTAGAAATGCTAACGTCTGAAGAAGCTTGGTTGGCAACGGATGTCATGACAAGGGGCAAATTAAATACAAAGGAAGAAGACGAACGGATAATACAGACATACAAAGAGAAGCTCTTGAATCCCTCTGTGGATCACCCTGTGTGGAAGGGGGATGTGAGGCAATATAATTACGGAAACACTATAATGTGAGACGTCACCATCCTGATGTTATGCGAGGAGCAGTTCCGGGATGTGTGGTTTCTTGTTTCTTTCAGGGGGACCTTTTGCTCAACTTAACGCAAGTGCTTGCAACAAAAGGCTGGACAGAGAAGATTGGACAGAAAATACCGTACAAACAAGAGCGGACAGACAAGACTGCTGGTAAGTGTAAGCTGGACAAGGAGATCCAAATATATCTGAAACGGCTGTCGTACTTCTTGCAGACGCTGTCTCGGATCGCAGCCAAGCTGGACGATGGGACTGAAAGCATTTGCGTGCCGCAGACCGCCGTAGGCGGTCCTGCTCAGTATTTCCAATAATCTCAAGAACATTCTTTCGATTCACCGTTATTAGGAAACTAGCATATGATTGCTTATTGACCGCCGACTGACCAAAAATTGAGGCTCAAATTGGGAGATTTTTTTCGTAATTTTGTACAAAATTTTCTACAAAAGCTTTTACTAATTAACAAGCTCACAACCAAATTAAAACGAAGTGTTGTTACTTTTTTTCGTTGATTTGCTAAATTTTTTTTTTAACTTTTGCAGCTAATTCACGAGCAATTATGATCACAAACAGCTGGTTTGCTAACAAAAACTAGCCTACAAGCCAGCATATAAAAAGTTGTGAATGCGTTGTTGCTATTTTGTCTTTAATTTGCTAACAGCAGTTAGTTCGCTAGCAACTATTACACGAGGCTAGTTTACTAGCTAACAAGCCCAAACGCCGGTGAGTAAAGTAACCCGCGGTTTTCAACTTTCTCTACGGTTTTTTTTTATAATTCGCTAAATTAAGCTAGTGAACATTTATTAATAGCTAGAAAGATCGATCCATAACAAAACATCTCAACAAAATGTTAAGTTTTTATGGAAATATATATGGACTGATTTTTGCTATCCAACTTGGTTTGAGGTTTTTTAGCCTTCACCTATCACGCTGACCGATGCGGGTCGATAGGGGGTAAAGTTAGAAGTTTGAAGTGCAATTGAAAGAGTCACACACCTAAAATGGAACTGGGCTGGTCACGTCGGAAGAATGTCGGACAACAGATGGACGAAGAGAATACTAGAATGGCGCCCCAGAGACGAAGCACATAGAAACAGAGGACGACTCCCCACCCTGTTTAAGAAGGGGGACAAGTCAATGAAAAAACCCTCATCATGTCTCCTCTATGCCGCCGGCAAGCTGCTGGATCAAATCCTTCTAGCGAGGATAAAGGCAACTCAAAAAAGGCTTAAATTTGTCAGAAAGGCAGTTTATGTTGAGGGTAAGAAGGTCGACAGTTGATGTCATATTAAGAGCTTTGGAACTGGCTAAGGAAGCTACAGAAGCGAGACGTAGGACGGACGATTTAAGAAGGATTTCCCGATCTGGATCTGGATCAAGGATGCCCAAGACCGAGCAGGATGGTCTAGGAAAGAGGCTTATGTCTAGCAGTGAACGAGACAAGCTGATATATGATGCTGATGATGATATGGACTGAACTGACAAGACTGAACATAGAAGACTGGACATACAATACCTTTTTTGACGTAGCTGGCAGCTGGGAGCTGTGCAGACAAGAGGCCCTTAAGATCTCCGCCCCGGAATCATTCCGGAATAGCATGTCTTTAGAAAGATGGTTGTAAACTTAATTGGTGTTTTCGCTCGATAGCTGGTGATTTAGGTTGGTTGCGCTATCTGGTTGTTTCATTGGCTTTTCAGCCTCTCGTCATCTTCTTTGGAGGACATAATGTTTTTGACAAGCCTGTCGCTCCTCTCCCAATTTGTTTTGTTATCCATGTAACTCATTATCATTTCTGGTTCGAACGGCATCTGTACACTATCTGTTTGTTTTTCTCTTTCAACGTCCCATCTACAGCAGTCAAATATGGTGCGGCGTACCGAGTCTATCTCGCCACAATATTCGCAAAGGTTGTCCGCGGCGGCTCGTATTTAATGCATGTAGTCACGGAAGCAGCCGTGACCTCAGAAGAATTGTGTTAGTTGATAGTTTGTCGCACCGTGCTTATTGTTCAGCCTTGTCGAGATGTCTGGTATAACCAGCTGTGTCCATTGGCCTTTGTCCGACGTCCGCCATCTTGTTTGCCATTCGTCTAGAAGGTACTTTCTAGCTGTTTTTCTTGCTTGTTTGTTACTACCATTCATGTACAATTCAGCTGTCTCTTTTACTAAGAGGTCTATGGGAGGTATGCCCGATTACTAAAGTGGCTTCTCCGGATATAGTTTAATATTTGCGCTACATACCCCAATAGCAGCTTTTGTACTACTGCTAGCTTCTTAACATCCCTTTCTACATCCATGCTTTTAGCTCACGTTGGAGCGGCGTAAAGCATAGTGGATTGTGTAATCATGCTAAGGAGTCTGCGTTTGTAGCTTCTTGGGCCACCTACAATGGGCATAATTTTGTTCAGAGCTGAGGCTACCTTCATACCCTTGGCTGCTGCCTTAGTGAGGTGTGGGACGAAGGAAAGTCTTTTATCCACTACTACTCCAAGGTGGTGAGTTATCCACTACTACTCCAAGTATGTGATTTCATCCCTTCGGACTATGCGGGTCTATTGTATTTGGAATTTTATTGGCTTTAATCTCCTAAGCCCAGTAAGAAACACAGCTTCGGAGTTTTCTAGTGCAAGCAATAAGTTATTGGTAGTCATCCACTCGGTTACTAGTTGTATTGCGCGGTTTGCCCTTTGCATTATAATAGTTTCCGTTCTAGCTGAGACTATGAGCGCCAGGTCGTCGGCGAAGCCAATAAAAGTGGCACCATATGGAAGTCTGACTCTTAGGACACCGTCATATAGGATGTTCCACAGAGTTGGGCCCATAACTGAACCCTGCGGGACATCACTACATAGTTCCCTCTCCACTGTACTTCCATCTGCTTCTAATAATTGGATTCTGTCACCGAGGTAGCTCTTTAGCATGCTTAGTAGATAAGGAGCCACGCCTCTTCTTGTTAGTTCATGCATTGACATGGACAGACAAGCCTTTTTTTTGCGAGGAAAGGAAAATACATTACGTACAACCCCTGCGGAAAATACCTCAGGGAGTGTGGGACTCTCCATCTGGATGTTCGAGATGGATATACCCACTAAAAACCGCTCCTCTGCTTTCAATTTTTAGAAAGAACCCTTCCTCCCGGAAGTACCTTATTGGTATTACTTCAGAAGGAGGTTTTGCCATGTTTCCTTACGGATCTTGTATTTTCTTAGCTGTTTCCTCTTCTTTTCCTTTCTCTCGCAATATATCTGTGGCAAAATCACTTATTGCCTTCCAGTTTTCAGAACTTTTTAACATTTCTCCAACGACGCTTTCTGGGGCCAGTTTACAGTTCATTATCTTTTCCTCATGTTGATGTTCGGTACTCCATCTCGGGCACACAAAAAAAAACAAAGAAAAAGAAAAATACATTGTAGACACATTGGGCTTTCTCGCAGCTTGAACCTATGTTCTAAAGGATCTAAAGCATCCATGGCCAGTTAACATTTGTGGCAAGTGGTAGTTTTGCTCCCCATGATCTCGTTCCGTCCAGGTCTTAACATCGGGCATAAGTCTGTAGGTCCATCTGCCCGTCTCGCTTTTATCCCAGGCAGCTTGCTAGCTCTTTAGGGTGTCTTGTCTGAGACTCACTCGGTTCCTATGTTGGTTTTTATACATTTCCCTTCTTTCAACCATGAGAAGTTCGATGGAAATGACGGAGGCTGCTACCATTACAGCATCGGTGGAAGTTGCTCTATATGATGCACTTATACGTATCGCCATCTATCTCTGTACCCGAGTTAGGTTATTTCTCCACTTTTTGTATTTCAGTACGTCTGTCCATATCGGTGCCGCATAGAGCATCGCTGACGTCACGACAGAGAAAAGAAGCCTTCGTTTGCTGGTTTTTGGCCCTTCAATCGACGGCATCAGTTTGGAGACTGCCGCGATAGTTCTTGCAGCTTTCACCAGGACAGCTTCTGTATGTTTTGCGAAAGTCATTCGTTTGTCTATTGTGACTCCTAGATATTTGACCTGGTTCCTTGGTTCAATAATTATTCCTCTGATGTTGAAATCCACTTTTTTAACTTTTTTAAAGCCAGTTAACAATACTGCCTCCGTTTTTTGTGGTGCCACTACCAGTTTGTGTTTTTCTACCCAGCAGGTGATGCTCTCTAGCGCGCAGTCCGTCTTGTTTTTAAGTATCTGCTCGTTTTTGGCCGTCACTATAAGGGCAAGATCATCCGCATAGGCGATCAAATCCAGACCGTCCTCCGGGCATATTCCGAGAACATCGTCATATAGGACGTTCCAAAGGGTGGGCCCGAGGACCCACCCTTGTGGGACTTCTGCATATATGGGGATACAGGTCTTTTCTTGATGAGCTTCCAGAACTAGTTGCCTGTCGTTTAGATAGCTTCCGATTATTTTTTTTTCAGTGGCGGGTCTACCTTCTTCCGATCTAAAGCGTTCATTATCATTTGCCACCAAGCACTATTGAACGCGTTTTTAAAATGTCTAGTACAATTAAAGCGCAAAGTTTCCTAGACTGTCTTGTTTTCCCCTTTCTTGCCTCTGTTTCAATGTCCATCACCTTTTGAATAGCATCGATGGTGGAGCATCCTTTTCTAAAGCCGCACTGCCTGTCCGATAGCTTTTTTTCCAAATTAGTATGTAGTCTTTCCAGTATTAGATATTCAAAAAGCTTGCCAAGAGTGTCTAATAGACACAGGGGACGAAAGTAGTTTAGGTTCGTTTTCTCTCTTCCAGGTTTTGGGAGGAGAACTAGCTTGGCAGTTTTTCGCGCAAATGGGAAGTTTCCATTTTGGAGCAGGGTGTTGTATACTCCTAGGAGCATATCTGGCATTTCTTGCGCTATTATTTTTACTACATCCAGTGGTATTTGGTCTGGGCCTGGTGTCCGCCTCGTTTTTATCTTTAGTGCGCACTTCCGCAAATCTTCTGTGGTAAAAGTTTGGACACTCTCGATGAGTGGTTCTTTCCACATCACCTCTTCGCTCCCAGGAAAAGGTGCCGAGCCACCGCTATCATTTCATTTAAGTCGATGTCTTCCACTCGACTTTTTGCTTTTAACCTTTTCGTCGCTATGCGATATCCTTCGCCCCATACGTCTTCGTCGATTTTGTTGCACAACTCCTTCCAGCAGTTTCTTTTTGATGCATTGATGGATCCTTTAAGTTCCTTCCTAAGACCCCGATATTCCAGGTAGCTCCACTCCGAGTCCGCGTTTCTTCTTCTTGTTCTTGTCAGTTTCGTTTTTACAGCCAGGCAGGCTTTTCTTATGTCGGCTATGTCTTCTGTCCACCAGTATGCCTCTTTGCATTTTCCAGTTGCGCGGGTTTTTGGCATGGCTGCATTGCAGGCCACAGTCACGGAGAATATTAATTTTTCGACTGTTTTTATGTCTTCGTTTTGAATTCGTTTCTGGAGCGCTTCCATCAGGCGATCCTTAGTTTCTTAACGTTCCATCTCCTGTTCACCTTTTCATCTCCTTTCTCTTCCTTCCCTGGTTCTGGTACGATGTTTATTATTATATTTTGGTGATCACTTAGATTTTCTTCATTAGAAACTTACCATCCTTTCACTCTACTGATCACATTTTCGGTGCAGAGCGTGACGTCTATATGTAAACAGCTGTTTCTCCTAACGAATGTAGCTTCTCCTGTATTTAGGATGTGCATCTCGTGCTCATCGATCCACTCTGTCATAATTTTACCCCTTCGATCATCAGAAGGGGATCCCCATTTAATAGACTTTGCGTTGAAGTCTCCCCCAATAATTATCATTTTAGTTATTTTTCTACGTATGTCAACACCCAGACTGTTTAGGAACATGTCAAACTCTTCAATACTCTTGTTTGGGCTAAAGTAACAGGAGTAGATAAACACTTCATCCACTTTTATCCACACATAGCCTTGTCCCCTTCCCGTTTCTGTGATCCTACTCTTTCTATTGTATACTTTAATTGCCGTGTCTATTTCTTCATCAGTCACCCAGTCTCCTTTTTTAGCTTCGATCTTGTTCTTGTTGTTTCGGCTAAATTGTCTTGTTCGGACAGACAAGACTGGACAGACAAGACTGGACAAGCAAAACTGTATAAACAAATCTGGACAGACAAGATTGGGCAGGAAAAACTACAGACAGGCAAGTCTGGATAAACAAGACTGGACAGACAATACTGGACAGACAGACAAGACTGGACAGACAGACAAGACAGGACAGACAGACAAGACTAGACAGACAAGGCTAGACAGACAAGATTAAACAGACAAGACTGGACAGACTAGACTAGGTAGGTCCAAAACTGTCCTCCTCGGTAGTGTAGTAAACAACATACCCGCCTGGCAAGTGGGAGACCCGGGTTCGATTCTTAGCCGACGAGGCATTTTAAACTGAGGGTGGTTTTCATTACCCGTCCGGGCTGCCCACACTGAATGAATGCGAAATACGCGATACTGGGGTAGCATACTTAAAGCCAAAGTGGAATAGGGGGTTTAATAAGGTAGGCAAAACTTGACAGATGAGACAAGACAGATAAGACATTATAAGAAATTTTAGTTTTCTTTGGTTTTATCAGAAAATCTTAAATTTTTAATGCAAATTTTGTAATGAAACTTGGCGAACTTGGAAAATCAAATAGCTCTCAACATTTGGTGCAGTCTTGAGCAGAAGTTTCAAATCACAATTTCATAATGTCAATTTCATATGAAGATATTTAGTTTTTGCGAAATATTGAGGAATTTATTTTTCTTGGTTTGTGCTAAAAAAATTTATATGTTAAGAATCTAATTTCCACCAAAAACTTTTCGGTTTTCTTGTTAAAATATGAAAAAAAATATGATGATAAAAGTGGGAATTAACTGTTTACAGAATTTGTAAAGCGCACATTGCGGAAAATTCCGGCGGATATGACAGATTAAATTTGTATTGTCGTCATCGTTTACTAAAAAAGTATTAATATAAACTTAACCACAAAGCACACAACTTATTATATTCAAATTTCAGATTTTAACTTTTTTTGATAAAAATCTATTATTCAATTATATTATCATTCAATTATTAGTTAATAATTAGTATTAACTAGTTTAATTAGTGTTAAATGTAGTAACATTCAACTATTTTGTTATTATATTTAAATAACAAAATAGTTGATTATTTATTATTAGTTATTATATTTAAATTTTATTTTTAGACTCTGTTATTAATAAAATTGAAATTGTCAAAATTATCATAAATAGTTTTCATGTTGTTTCAGAATTTTGAAATTTCAAAACCAATTTTGTTAAATCTATGAATGTTATTGCAATTGTTCAAACAATGTTATTGCAACAGTTCAATCAATGTTATTGCAACAAACTACAAAACTAAATCAAATTTGTTTACAAAATATTTTTTTTTTATATTATATTATATTTTATATTATATCTCATACTATTTTATATTTTATATTATATTATACTATTATTTATACCATAATTAATAATTTGTCGCGGTAAAATAGATGTATCTTTAATAGATTCAAAACTGACATTTTTTTGGAATGAATTTGGGTAAAAGCTGACTGGTACTCACCTTGATTCTCTTATCAGATCCGGTCTTCTTGAGCGGCGGCCGATCCGGCGTGGACTGTGTCTTCTCCACTTTTCCCTGTGACAACTTCCGCAACGGCGGCGGTAACCATTTCCGGCTGGAAAAACAAAGCCCTTTATGTACTCCAAACACTCTATATACACAGATTGATTACACAAAAAACCCTGTTGTAATACATAAGCACGAGTCATTGCTTTCACAACACAGACTCCCATATCAGTTTCCAATACAACCTAGACTAGCTAAATCATCTGTCAGGTCTAGTAGAGTTTGTTTAAATAATATTTACCATTGTGAATGCTTGCAAAAACAGAAAACATAAACGAGGTTCCGCTTGAACGTGTCCATGTCGCGGTTTTTAATTGTCAAAACTGATTTTAACACCTTTATTTTCAACTTCCTTATCACTGCGAATTTCGGTGTAAATTTCTGTAGATAAGATTGTCTAGGTGTTTCTTTTGTTTTTGTCGCTCGCCGTGCCGCGATTACATACGAATTGGCAAACATTGCGTAATGCGATCGCGCGGAGATAATTTCAGCGTAAACACTTACAGAAATTACGGCAAAAATTAATAATGTAGCAAAACAGGTTACGATAAGTAATTGGGAATATAGAGTAAACATATACGTGACTAGACTAAACTGCTGTATTTGCTAATAGCTTATATTTTGGGTATATTTCATACCTGAAGCGATCAATTTATTGTTTTATCTCTAGTAGCATCGGACCTCACGACTAGACTAAACTGACTAGACTAGAGAGACGAGACTATACAGCTAAGGCTAGATAGAAAATACTAGACAGACAAGACTAGACAGACAAGACTAGACAGACAAGACTAGACACACAAGACTAGACAAACAAGACTAGACAGACAAGACTAGACGGACAAGACTAGACAGACAAGACTAGACAGACAAGATTAAACAAACAAGACTAGACACGCGATGCTAGACAAACAAGATTGAACAGACAAGGCTAGACAGAAAAGATTAGACAGCCAAAATTAGACACAAGGCTAGAAATACAAGACTAGAGAGACAAGACTCCAATGCGGGCGACCCGGGTTTGATTACTAGTCGGAGGCGACAACTAGGACGGTTTTCACTAACCATCCGGGCTACCCACCCTGAATGAATGCAAACTAGACGGACAAGACTAGACGTACAAAACTAGACGGACAAGACTAGACGGGCAAGACTAGACGGACAAGACAAGACAGACAAGACTAGAGGTACAAGACTAGCCGGACAGGGTTAGTCGGACTAAACTAACCCCCTATTCCACTTTGGCTTTTAGTATGCGCCACCCCGGTATCGCATATTCTGCATTCATTCAGGGTGGGCAGCCCGGACGGTTAGTGAAAACCGCCCTAGTTGTTGTCTCCCCGACCAGGATTCGAACCCGGGTCTCCCGCATTGAAAGGCGGGTATGTTGTCAACTACACCACCGAGGAGGACAGACGGACAAAACTAGACGGACAAGACTGGATGGACCAGACTAGCCGGACAGGACTAGACGGACAAGCCTAGAGGGACAAGACTAGAAGGACAAGAATAGACGGACAAGACTAGACAATACTAGAGATAGAAGATTAGACAGACACGACTACACAGACCAAACTAGTCTGACAAAACAAGAAAGACAAGGCAAAATAGACTATATAAAACATAAATATATAAACTAAAATAAGCAATAGGATAAATTGCAAAATGTGTATAAAATGAAATTGTTGCAAAATGTAATTAATTTGTTCAATATTGAAAGCAAAACTAAAAAAATTAACATGGAAAATACTAAAGCCACAAACTGTTTCCACTTTGATGTTGATGCAGTTATATTTGCGAATATGGAGGGCAAATCGAAACGAAATTATTTGAATTTCCTGTGACAATTCAATTTGCTTGTCAACTTTACTATTCCAGGTATACATTTATATATCTATATCTGTATATATATATATATATATATATATATATATATATATATATATATATATATATATATATATATATATATATATATATATATATATATATGTATTTATATATATAAGTTTCAGTAATTTATGGGGAGGCGTTTAACCTAATTCACGGATATCATTTGTGGAAATTGAATAGTTTTGGCAAGGTAATTAGATTTTTAGGTGCATTAAAGTATCATATGACATGACTTTTATTCTAATATCAGAATAACACACTAGGGAGGATTACCAACAACAAAATTCATTCACAATAAAATGTGACTCACAAAGTTGAATTCGTGTGATTACAATCTGAATAGACAGACTAGACAGACAAAACTTGGTTAGATAGACAAGACTAGACTAGACAAATAAGACTAGACTAGACAGGCAATTCTAAACAAGACAGACAAGAGTTGACTAGATTAACAAGAGTTGACTAGATTAACAAGAGTTGACTAGATTGACTAGACTAGACCGACAAGACTAGATTAGACAGATAGGAATGAACCCTAGAGGCAAGAATAGACTAGACAATCTAAACTAGACAGACAAGACTAGATTAGACATACAAGACTAGACTAGACAGACATGTCCTCCTCGATAGTGTAGTTGACAATATCGCTTGACAATGTGGGAGACCCGGGTTCAATTCCTTCTCGGGGAGGCGACAACTAGGGTGGTTTTACGTAACCTAACCGTCCGGGCTGCCTACTCTGAATGAATGCAAAAAATTCGATACCGGGGTGGCGCATAATAAAAGCCAAGTGGAATAGGGAGTTTAGTGAGAGCTTCCCCCAAACTACTTAAAAAAAAAGAACTGGACAGACAACAGGTCCGAAGCTAGTTGGGAAAACAAGATCGTTCTCGCAAATTCTGTGCATAATCTTTTGAACTACGAGAGTAGACAGACAAGACCTATACACTCAAGACTAGATTGTCAAAGAACTAGACAGTCAAAGCCTTAAGAACTGTTAAACAGATATGTCTACAACTATCACAACTAGACATTTAAGGTTCTAGATGCGCGATTCAAGAAGTTTGGAGTTGGATATAAAAGAGTTTGATAATAAATTTCCCACGGAAATATTGACTCATGAAAATTAAATTATTATCAGTTAATATCAGTTATTTATAACAACAATATTTATCTTGCTTGCCTTTTTAGATTTAGATTTTTGCAAAATGTTACAGACGATTATGCGTAAACTTACGATCGAGAAAAATTCAAATAAATATCAAACACGACATTTAATATTGAATATTGAACTGCCATATGTTAGTATTAGAAGTGTACTTTACGTACCGCTGTTATAAGATTGGGGAAAACGCACGTTAGTTCCTGTAAAACTGACGTTATAAAATAGATATCTTCTTCTTCTGGGTAGCACTATAACCTTTGGTGGGTCTTGGCTGCGTTAACGATTTGCCTCTATTGGTCCCGGTCCAACTTGGCCTCCTTCCAGTCATATACCTGCATAGTCTGTACATTTTTTAAAATGTTGTCCTTCAATCTGATTCTCTGCCGCCCCAGTGGTCTCTTTCCTGTTGGGTTTCCTTCCCATTTTTTTGCCTCTAACCAATGTAGGTCCAGGGGGATTAGCCCTTAAAACACTGCGGCCCATTGGCCTATTGTATTTACCCACATTGTTTCGTTCATGCAAATAAATCCAGTCCCTATATCTATATATTCCTTCCCATACTATCTTGATTAGTCGGTAGTCAGGTGCTCCTTGGACATGTCCAGCCCATCTCAGACGCTGGGATTTTATTGATTTGAGTATATCCGGCTTTTGGTATAGGTCCTGAAGTTCTGCATTCGTCCTTATGCGATATTGCTCCGTGTTTGGATCCTTGACTAGGCCAAATATTCTTCTCAGGATCTTTCTTTCAGCCCGCTTTAGTAGGAGCTCATAGTGTGTTTCGTAAGGTTCCAGGTCAATAAAATAGATATCCAGGGGAAAAACAACGTCGGGTATATAGGGGAGGGATGGGCAGTCGGGAGACATGAGCACCCCCTCGTAATTCCAATTTAATTGTAGTTTTTATTTTATCCTTAGGTTAGTAGTTTATTTTGTTCACTGATAACTCTATTTATCCATATACTATTTGACTTTTCGTTCAATTGTTGCGTTCAAACGCTTTATAAGATTAGGTGCTCGTCAATGTAAATATTTTGTTGTGGTTTGGCAGTTGATAAACGAAGAACTACTCACTTTAAAACCCATGTGGTGTTTAGAGTTCTTCTTCTTCTTCATGTGCCATCTCCTACTCGAGGTTAGCTACCAACAAGGCAATCTCCACTTTCGACACTGCCGCTCTGAATAATTCTTTTGAAGTACACCGGAACCAATCTCTAAGATTTTTCAACCAGGAAATCCGGCGTCTTCCCACACTTCTATTTCCTGCAATCTTCCCCTGCATTATGAGCTGTAATATTTCATACCTTTCTCCTCTCATAGTATGTCCCAGATATTCCAGTTTTCCACATTTAATTGTTTCTGTAATTCCTAGCCCCTTTCCCATCCTTCGTAACACCTCCACATTCGTAACTTTATCGGTCCATGATAGTTTTAGGACACTCCTATACACCCACATTTCAAACGCCTGGAGTTTATTTGTAAGCTGTTGATTGAGTTGATTCAGATAGAATTGGTGAAACCATCCCACGTTATAGATAATCATACAAACTGAACACAGCCTGAATATATAAATATATTCAGCTTTCCGGAGCTATATAACAATTATTGAGTCTTTTTAGGACTACCAAAACAAATCTCATGTGAAATTTGTAAGTTATTTTATAGCTTTCGGTCCACCTTCGTGGCCCTCAACAAAAACCATAAAAATAACATTGTATTTAAGATCATGTCTTTCCGATACCTTAGGTGGATAGCCATCTGTGGACGCGTTTCGAGATTTATCTCTCATCAGCACAGCTTTGCTTCCATGAACAATAATTAGAAAACCCCTCACTTTAAAACCCATGTGGTGTTTAGGGTTAGATGTTTATAATTTTGACATTTGGTGAGTATTTTTGGTAGTCCTAAAAAGACTCACCACGTGGGTTTTCAAGTGAGTGGTTTACAAATTATTGTTCATGGAAGCAAAGCTGTGCTGAGGAGAGATAAATCTCGAAACGCGTCGACAAATGGCTATCCACTTAAGGTATCGGAAAGACATGATCTTAAAAACAATGTTATTTTTATGGTTTTTGTTGAGTGCCACTCAACAAAACTCACGTTTCGTTTTGTTTGTTTATGGTTTTTGTTGAGTGTTTTGTTGAAGGTGGACTGAAAGCTGTAAAATAACTTACAAATTTCATGTGAGATTTGTTTTGGTAGTCCTAAAAAGACTCAATAATTGCTATAGTGCTCCGGAAAGGCTGAATAGATTTATATATTCAGGCTGTGTACCGTTTATTTTAAGTTTGTCTAACAAAAAAACTTCATAACAGAGTTATGTTGAAAAAGTAGGTATGCAGAGGGAGTAATGGGCAATTATTTTGAGAGAGGTTTGGGCATGCCCAATGCTCCCATCTATAATTTAGTGTATACGTCGAAACAGTGTGTTTAATTACCTGATTTAATTCAAATGTTCAAATTATTTTAATTGCAGAAAAATGCCATTCGTGCATAAAAAGAAGGGTATTTGACGCGAAATTCCAAAAGACATAATATTACGTGCCATGGAAGAAGTGGTAAGGTAAAAACATCTGCTGATAAATATGATATCCCTAGAACAAACTTGTAACTTGCAAAAATCAAGTTTGTTAAATACGTTTGTGATTTATACACTAAGATTATTTAGCTTTTTATTTTTTGTTTATATCATAGACATTGGGTGTTTTAAACATAATGCCCAAACCTTCCTACCATTGGGAGCATTGGGCACAATTGACATGTTTCAGAAATCCTTTTGTTACTTTGAGACTGATTATAATTTGCAGACTGTTATTTGCAAATAATCTTGCCAAATGTATGGTGCACTTGACCTAGGCAATAAATATTTGATATATTAAAAAAGTGCTTTTTAATTACCTATTATATGAATAAGTGCCCATCTCTCACCTACCTCCCCTACATTATAACTTTAAATCTCGATTCTTTCAAAACTAATCTAGGTGTGACTTGCGTATTTTTTCCGCTGTATTCTTCATTTAGGAATATATGAATAAATAAACAGTAAGGTTTAAAGAAAAAAGAAAGATGATGGATTTTTTTTCGGATGATGGAATGGACAAATTGATGGAATCGTTTTGCAACTCCTTGCAACTAACTCATAAGATTTCTTTTTCAACAAATCTCCTTGCAACTCAAGTATCATATATAAACTTGCGTGCATAGAAATCGGCTCATTGTAACTGTTTGACTTTAAATATTCTTTTTTTTAGAAACTAGGAATATAATATATGTTACATATAATATATGAAATAAAGAAATATGCCGTTTGAAAAACAATTTAGTATGCTTTAATATGAGTTTAAATTGATCAAGAATGCTTATTATTTATAGGCGTAGCAAACGGCAAACAAAAACGAACGTACTTATGTGGTGGTTATAACGAGAATAACAAACTTGTGAAAGATTGTAATTATTGCCTTTGAAATTGAAATTTGCACATTATTCGTTTTCATAATTTGATTAGTTTTCAAGAGTGTTAGTTTAATGCATACTACACCGCAAAAAGCCGTCCAAGTTTTTGTTCTAATCGAAAATGGACTTAGGCAGCGAGCTGCTGTTCGACAACAGGATATGACAGTTCAATAGGTGTTCTAACGTTATAGGAAGACTGGATCGTATCAAAGACGACCTGCTACAGGCAGAAGGAGATTTACAACGACTCGCAATGACAGCTTTAAGAAATTAAGAAATCGTCACCTTAATGCGGTTCAACTGCAACCACAGCTCCGCGAACGAAGAGTGGCTATTAGTCAGTGGACAGTAAGACGAAGACTGCAGGAAAGTAACTTGACTCCAGATAAGACCTGCAGCTTGTCAAAAACTTTTAAATATGATCATTTAAATATGACTGGAAAAATGGGGGTCTGTTCTGTTCTCAGATGAGACCAGAATATGCCTCTATGGTAGCAACCGAAGAAGAAAGGTGTACCGGAGGTCAAGAGAGCGATTTGAAGAATGCTGTATAGAAGAACGGACTGCTTATGGTGGTGATTCCTGAATGATCTGGGCTGCAGTTTCTATAGGAGCGCGAACCGACACTGCTTTCATCATTATCGAGGAGATTTTAGCAATTTGTGTGGTACCTTACGTCGATTACATTAGATAATAATTTATCTTTATGCTTGACAATGCGAAGCCGCTCGCCGCAAGAATCATGCAAGATTACTTTACAGAAATCGGTTTTCGGGTTATGGAGTAGGCAGCATGCAGTCCCAACCTAAATCCGATAGAATATTTATGGGATGTGCTTAAACGAAGAATTCGAGATAGGTTTTGTGCCCCAAACTCGATCTCAGAGCTTATTGTTGCAGCAGAAGAAGAGTCTATGCGATAATCAAATATAAGAGTCTATAATCGTATGTGAGATGTTATTAGGGCAAGAGAGAGAGAAAGAATAACCATTATTATAAATTAAGTGTTAATTTAGATAATTGTCAATAACCATATTTCATTTTCAATAATTAAAAAATAATAAAAAAAGGAATTTGTTTCATGAGTTAATTTCACTATGTTAAACACAATAAACCGAATTACATTTTAATAAATTTTATTTACGATCACTAGTGTAAATGCCCATTATTGTACAGTTCATGGACTATGTAAATACATCATAACACACAAGTATGTAACAGTCCGCGATTACTGATAAGTTATGATTGATAAAATACACGTGCGTTTGGTTTACGATTTCTTGATTGGCTGAGAGCTGGTACTACGTGCTCATACTTTCAGCGACCCGTGCCACAATTCAAACTAACGGAAATTGACATTGCGTACATTGGGTTGCCTATATATATATATATATATATATATATGTATATATGAGCACTCTTATTCCAGTGTAACCCAAATAAGTACTAAAAAAATAAGGAATGTAACCATTAATAATGTATTTCTTTCCATTTCTATCAACTTAAATAATGTCGAGTAACAGTTATATATGAAAGTACAACTGTTTATTATAATGTTAAATAATGATAATTAAATAAACATAACCCAATAAGAAATAAACTTGTTATATCAAACATATTTTTCTTATTAAACAGAAACAAATTAGTGTGGACGTAAATAAAGTATAGTAATTACGGACTCGCGGAAATAGCTGTTCCGCTCGTACGTAATATGCTTCTTACAACTCTCGTTACGTAATATATTATAAACGCATATTAAATTGTCTTTCAAACCAGATTTCAAACAACATATCTCTTTATTTGATCTCTTAAATAGTTAAAAAAAAATAGTTAAAGTCAAAAGTTTACAGTGGACCGATTTCTATGCACGGAAGTTTAGTGTTAATCTCTAATTTAATTTGTACACAATGTACAACAATTGACACTTGTGTCAATGTATGCTATGCACGCAAGTTTAGTGTTAATCTCCGTTTAATTTGGAATAGTCTCGAAAAAGTGTATAATAATTTAGATAATTTTCGAAGAAGTTAGGTAGGTAAGCTATTTTACGCGTTTTAGTAATCGCTAATTTCCGTCTTACGTTTCACCAAAACAAAAAAGTTTATATTATAAGATATATTATGCAAAATGTCGCATCTTCTGATGTATTATATGTCAATATTCATCTTAAAATTAGCGATTTTTTTTAAGGAATTATTTGCCTTAAAAAAATGATTTTCAACAGCTCTTCGATTTTTACAAATCGTATATCACAACACGCAGAATTTTACACAGATTACGTTAATATAAATCATTATGCAATTTAGTTTTAGCAATAAGTCAGGAAATCTTAAAAAATTAACCAATTTTCTTCTAAAAGCACCTTGTTGTATTATCAGCGATAACATAAAAAGGAATAAAAGCAGCGGAATTAGTTTTCGATTTTCTGACAGCGTGTGAAATCCTTAAAATTTTGAAGTAGAATTTATCAAACAAAAAAGACTAGGTAGACTGTTTAAAGGCGCCGTAGGAAATTACAAAATTTGTTTGCAACAAGCAATAAGTTTGAAACCACTCGTTTGCATTCAAACTTATTAATATTTTTAACTTAAAAAATCGATACGAAAATATTAGAGAAAATAATAGTATGGCGAGAAAATAATAATACACCGGCGGAAGATGCGACAATACTGGGCAAAGGTCAAAGCCCAACAGTTGAAGAAGCGTGGTCCAAAGTAGGCCTATTCGAAAGAGGAAGAAGAGAAAATAATAAATAATGATTCCTTGCAACATTTTTTAAATCTTATGGTCTTTTTTTTTTTTTATTGTGGTTTGGGGGAAGCTCTACCAGCCAGAGTGTGAGGCTCTCACTCACTAAACCCCCTTTCCACTTGGCTTCTCTATGCTCCACCCCGGTATCGCTTGCGCATGCCTTCAGGGTGGGCAGCCCGGACGGTTAGTGCCGCCCTAGTTTGATGAGAGTTATCTATTTATTATCTTCGCTCAATTTGAGCGAACTAGTCCTTCTACTAAGACTCCCGTCTATCGTTCTTTTCCCTAGGTTAGAGGTTTGGTTCTGCATCGACTTCGATGTTTGCCGCAAGCTGCGCTTTCCACGCTCTTTCGGCCTCTTCTTTCCTCGTCATTATTTCTATGGTATATGCTTTTATCGCCTCCCAGTCGTCTTCATTTCGCAGCATGACTTGTGTTAGATTTCCTACCTCAAGCACTATGCCACCGAGTTTCACCTGAACAGTGGACCTCTCGAAACTTATGGTCTATCTTAATATTAGGCCTACTGTCTACGTAGCCGCACGAAATACGCACGACATCGCCATTTTACACTTACGTGCAGCAGGCTTGCATATTGCGTAAAAAGGGACGAAATAGTGTTCACTATCGTCAGTATCGTCAGGCGTTCGTCATGCAGCTCGTGCTGCAGCCTGCCACTACAAAAGTCATGCTTCGAGACGCTAAAACACGTGTACCGACTAGAGAGTATCTATTCTCGGGTATTTCTTTCCCGGGAAACGGGAAATATAAATTTATTTTCCCGGGAATCTCGGGAATAATGGGATGTTCAATAACTAATGAAACAAACTAGATATAATTCAATAAAATTCAAACGCATAGAAGTCAACCAAAACATTAAACAACATAAAATGTAATTCAAATTGTATAGTATACAAAACCTGGAAAAACTAGTTTTGGGGAAACGAGAACTAAAGAATTAAAATAATTCTCTATAGGCCGCTCTTGTAAAATTCGTCCAAAAAGAGATTACATTTATGATAGGGTATATTCCGGTTATCCTACGAAGAATATCTAAGTTTAGATATTCTACGAACTTTCACGTCGCATTCACGTCGATCATTTTGTTAAGCGCCGATTAGGGCTTTCTTTCCTTTTCTTTTTTTAGGGATTATTTCTAAAATTCCACGAACAGTACGCATGTAGATTATACTGGGCCAAAAAAGGGCAGTGAAATAAAAACGTGCTTCCGCGTTGCTAAATTTCAGAGCTAAAATAAACCGTTTTGTAGTTTGCGTGACGAATGTTTGACGATTGCGTGGATGTATCTAAGATGTAAATGACGCCTTTTGTCATTTTTAAGTTTGCATTCATTCGTCAAATGACGCCTCCGTGGACAGTAGACCTTAGTCTTCAGATTACTCACAAAATAATAAATATTTGGTAAACTTAGCTGACCTGAATTAATTTGACTGATATAAACCTGAATTTAAAAAAGCGGATGTGTTTGCAAAATCAAAATTTTGTATACTGCTCATTAAGTAAGGATACTTACTTTATATACATGAGAATATATGCATGCAATAGTTTAATAAGTAATTTCCCACTAGCTAAAATATAATTGGTCAAAGAATTGAAAGGGGACTGGAAAGAGAACTACTACTGCATGTATTCGGAATACATTTTTCAAAAAGGGTAGAACGCGAAAGTGGACATGGATGAGCCCAGACGGAGTCACAAAAAATGAAGTGGACTATATCATAAGTGACAGGAAGGACACAATACAGGAAGTCACAGTACTAAACAAATGCTCAGTTGGCAGCGACCACCGTACGGTCAGGGCAATAGTAGTGGTAAACATAAAAAATAAAGTTCTAAACCAGGGCTGTCCAACCTTTTTGTAGTGGCGATCTACTTTTTAGTATATATTGTTGCCGAGATCGACCAAAATAGCATTTTGGTTTTGGGTCAAGGAGTGCACCCCCATGGGGGGAGAAAATTTTGAGAAAATGCATAACATATTGCCATTTAAAAGCTGTTTTTCATGTAAAAATAAAACTTTTATGTTTTTTATAATTTTTTATATGTAAAAATAAAATTTTGTATGTAGATTCTTATTCTCAGGGCTGCACTTGTTTATAAATTAGGAATATAGTAAATACTAACATAAGACTAATACTAATGAGATCGTTGGCATTGCATGGATTTGGCAATATCTTCAAAGACGAGATCATACGATAAAAGATCATCGTAAACTTTGAGCAAGATCCGTTAAAGAATTTCTTATTTTTGATTTTAACACATTTATATCAGAAAAGGCGAATTCCGCCAAATACGTCGAGCCAAAGACAATTTTTGTGCCGCATTTGTCAAGATTGGGTATTTCTCTTTAGAGTATTTCCAAATACAATCTTTGGATTTAAAATACAAATCATTTTGAAGTTTGATTATTTCATATTCTAGTTTATACAGCTTTGCTTCAAATATTGTAGAGATTTGACATGCAATTTCTTCTATGTTGATATCTTTTTGAAACTCATTTGAAAAAATCTTCTCAATCTTAACAAAATCTTCAAATCTTGTCTAAAATTGTTTTTCAACAATTTCAATTTCGACAATCATTTTGTTAGGGTTGAATTGAGCAGGATCAGGGTCAAGATGTGGATGATTGTGAAAATATTTTCCAATGCTTGGAAAATGCTTCAATTTTTTTATTTTTTAAATTCACTTTCAACAGTATTATAAGTAGATAAGCTAGGACAGTTCTGGACCAAAATCCCATAAGGATTTACATAGGAGTCTGAAATTACTTTACTTCCGGTCTAGAGCTCGACGAGTTCAGTTAAATTGGGGGGGTTGCTCAATTGGGCTGGGGGTGGTGAGTTCAAAATTCAAAAATGGTGTCAGAATGGCTCTAGCATGCACCCCAAGAGAGATACCGGCCGGCCGCCACCCTCTCAGTAGATGACGTCATCCGCCGCGGAGGATATTGCAAAAGTAACTTATGTCGATGCTGATTGGTTGATTAATGTGTAAATAATTAAAGTTGACCTTGTGCCTCAATTTATATGTAATCTTATGGAAAAGTGTATTTTTTTAACAGGTATTAACAGCTAATAAACAGGTAATGAACAGGTTTTGAACAAATATTAACAGGTAATAAACAGGTAATGAACAGGTATTAATAGGTATTAACAGCTAATAAACAGGTTCTGAACAAATATTAACAGCTAATAAACAGGTAATTAATAGGTTTTAAACTGATATAAATATGTAATAAACATATATCAAGAGGTTTGAACAGGTATAAACAGATACTAAACCGGTTTAAACCTGTTTATCAGCTGTTAATATCTGTTCAAACCTTTTCATATATGTTTATTAGCTGTTAATATCAGTTCAAAACCTGTTCATTACCTGTTTATTAGCGGTTAATACTGATTAATACCTGTTCATTACCTGTTTATTAGCTGTTAATACTTGTTCAAAACCTGTTCATTACCTGTTTATTAGCTGTTAATACTGATTAATACCTGTTCATTACCTGTTTATTAGCTGTTAATACTTGTTCAAAACCTGTTCATTACCTGTTTATTAGCTGTTAATACTGATTAATACCTGTTCATTACCTGTTTATTAGCTGTTAATACTTGTTCAAAACCTGTTCATTACCTGTGTATTAGCTGTTAATAGGTTGACTCCCACGCACTCCGATCGGAGTGGTTCGGTGTCTTCCGCCGCGCCGATCACTCCGTTCGGAGTGCGTGTGCAAGGCAAATATAATGACTAAAATTTTAAATTTGTTGGCTCCTTGGTAGAAACCAAAAATATTGGTGGCAGTCAACCTGTTAATACCTGTTCAAAAGCTACACTTTTCCATAAGATTACATATAAATTGAGGCACAAGGTCAACTGTAATTATTTATTCATTAATCAACCAATCAGCATCGAGAAAATTAGTTTGTAAATATCCTCCGCGGCGGATGACGACATCGAAAACGTAACGACTGGTTTCGAAGCAAAGCTAAAGTGAGTGACGAGATGGGCACCATAGCAAAGAGCAAGTGGGCATCGGCGGAACACATCGCCAGAATGGGCGCGACACGCTGGACTAGGACAGTTTTAGAGTGGAGACCCAGAGCTGACACTCAAAGATGAGGCCGACTTCCAAACCGTTGGGTAGACGACGTCATACAACACTGAGGACGTGCCTGGATGAAACGGGTACTGTACCGTCAGGAATGGAAACGAAGGGAAAAGGCCTATATCCAGGAATGGAGCACGAAGAAGCCGCCAGATGATGAAGAATACAAACTTAGCTGAATAACAAAACAGGGTTAGAAAACCAAACCACAATCAAATATCAAATAATAATAAAATAATAATAGTGTAGTAGTACACCACCCCCCGCCCAATTGAGCAACCCCCCAATTTAACTGAACGACCGGAAGTAAAGTAATTTCAGACCCCTATGTAAATCCTTATGTGATTTTGGTCCAGAACTGTCCTAGCTTATCTACTATTATAAGTTGCTGAAAAGCTCTTATCGAGCTTAACATGTCCATTACATTTCTACCTTTACCCTGTAGTTCAAGATTCAAATCGTTTAGTTTTGAACTAAAACCTGCCAAGAATGACACAAATAACTCAACCTGTCAAATAACCACCCTGTGTTTGTTAACTGTGGGTAACTGCCACCTCTTTCAGAGAGGAAACTGTATGCGTCTTCTAATAACTCTAGAAACCGCATGAGAAATCGACTTCTACAGTGCCTCTACTCAGTAAAAGTTAGTTATCCTTATCCTCATTTTCTAATCTAAACAAGCGTCTCTGAAGGGCACTGCCACGTATAGAATTGATTATTTTAAAGACAGTTTCCATAACATTGTGTGTATTAAGTGTGCGAGAAGCGTATTTTAATTTTTACTTTATATTTATCGAAATGTATTTTTACTTAAGTACATAGAAGCGTGAGAAAACTAAAGATCGACTCAAAATCACGCCACGATCGACCGGTAGATCGCGATCGACTGGTTGGACAGCCCTGATCTAAACTAACTAAAAAACAAATAAAACGAAGAAATGGACTACGATTGAACAACCAGATTCGTACAAACAAATAATACAAACGAACTTACGAGATCTAGAGAACATAAAGCTCGATGAAGTAAATGATACCATCTGCTATTAAAGAGGCGAATCCGAATAAAAATACAAATCTAAAGCAAAAAAAATAAAGCAAAAAGGAAAGTGGAAAACCAACAACACACACAAAACAGCTCATAATACAACGGAGAGACAAAATGTGGACTCACAAGAATATAGAAAGCTGAAATCTCTAAACAAACTCGGGAGGAGGATAAACGCAAATTCAATACAATAGTGATAGAAAAGAACAGAAGTATGCGGGTAATGAACAGAGAACTAGCTATAGGAAGAAACGACGTCCACAAATTAGCAGACGCAAATGGAAACTTAACAACCCGTAAAGAAGATATCATAAAAATAGTTGAAAATTTCTATACAAAACTATATAAATCGACAGATAACCACCATGTATACCCCGAAATACCTAAAGTCTTATACCAAGGATCAGACGAGATTCGCGACATCCCTATGCAGGAAATTAAAATATCACTGAAGGAAAGCAAAAGAAATAAAATATAGGGTGAAAACGAAATCGTTGTCGAAGCCATAAAGGAGGGTGGAAAAGACTTATTTAAGAGATTCATACTATGTTTAATAAGTGCGTCACAGAAGAGAACATCCCGTCAGAATGGAACAATGCAATAATAATAATAATCATTATAATTATACAACGCGATAATAATCATTATCATGCACAAAAATGGAAATCCAGCAGACCTTGGAAACTACAGGCCCATAAGCCTCCTTTCACACATGTATAAGCTGTTCATGAAGATCATAACTAAGCGACTAACACCTAAGCTAGATTTTGACCAACCTAAGGAGCAAGGCTTTGGCACACACGACCACCTACAAGTTGTCAAGTCACTAATTGAAAATGTGTAGAGTAAAATAAAAATGTGTAGGCTTTCGACTCACTCATAAACTAACGAAAACTAATTGAAGCAATAGCCGAATGCCGTTAGACCACATATATTCTGCGCTAATCAACAACATCTATAAAATACGACTGCTTGCGTGAAATTACGTGAGAGACACCGATAAATTCAGAATAGATACAGGGGAACGGCAGGGAGATAACATCTCGCCCAAAGTATTCATAACATTCTGGAGTACATGCTTAAAAAGGTCGACTTTGAACATATGGAGGTTAATATAGACGGCGGAAAACTAAGTCACCTGCGCTTCGCCGATGATATTGCGCTTATAACATACTGAATTGATGAAACTAGAAACCAAAAATGAAAAGCTGCCGCACACCAAGTGGGCCTAACGATCAAGTACTCGAAACCCAAATAATGACCAACCTTGTACTGAGTGAAACCATTTCAGAGGGTAATTTCAAAAGAGAACAGATTTCAGAATATACTGTCTCATATATGGTAAATATCTACCTGGACACCAGATTCGAATTGGAGGAGATAATCAAACGAACGAATTCTATAGACGAGTAGGACTAACCTGGGCCGCTTTTGATAAGCTGAAACATGTGTTTAAGGGGGTACTCGCTCAATTTTTTTTGGAAAAATAGATTTTTTGTTTTTTTGATATTTGGGTTCTTTCATGTATTGAGAATGCCCCTGTAAAATATTTTCTTGAAAATGCCGATATAACGCTGGGTACAGCACTTTCAAGAGCGCGCCGCCAGCTGCATCGACCCTGCGGAAGAAGAGAAAGGCCGGCCAAATTTGGAGTGGCTAGCTATCACAAAATCTCAAAGGATTCGAATCCACAATATCATCTGTGTACTGAGACCTGGTCCTGGATGAGGCCCAGCAAAACGGGACTACTTATTTTCACAAACCTGCGCTCGATACAATTGTTCAAAAGTACGTGAAGAAAATTTATGAGGATTTAACAGAAGAAAAGATGTCTCGGCAAGAGTACTCAAAACAACAATGAGACCTTCAATGCCACCATTTGGCAGTTTTTCCCGAAACATCTGTTCAAAGGGAAACAAATTGTCCATATTTCTGCCAGGTTGGCAGCTTCCATTTTCATTGCTGTTTTCATTTGCCGTTTTCGTTGCTGGACCGTGAATAATTTCAGAAGTATTCAATATATTTTCAAAATTATTTTTTCCTCTTATTCCCAATACCTGAAGGTACGAATCCCCCCCCATACTTTTGAAATTGGTCCGATTTCACTATGAGAGAGCTACAAGTGAACTTTCAATCGCGTTTTTCTAGGAATCGTTTTTTTCAATATGGTGCGCATGATTACGGATAGAGTTCTTGACCGATTCGAAAAAACCTTGGCGAATTTTGTTCACAGTATGAACAGTTTCCCATTGACGGATGAAAATTTTGATAAATTTTTTTTCGCGATTCAGTGACTGCTTTTTTTGTAGATGCGCCATTGCTCTAAAATTGATTTGTTTTTAATTTCCATCCGTCAATGGGGAATTTGACTCTTCTACTTTAATAATAAGTTTGATTTTTTGTTCTATGAGGTTCCGGAAACCGCTGATCGTGCACACCATATAGAGACTTTTTTTTAATTGTCTCCTGAGATGCAGACAGTTATTTGCATGCGCGAGGAGCGCACGCGTCGGAAAAAAAATGGAAATATGGTCGAAGGATATGCAAATAAAATAAAAAATAAATAAATTCTCTATCTACCTTCCTCTTCTTTTGGCACTCGTTCAAAAATGTATCATTTTTTTCGGAAAATTTGAGCGAGTACCCCCTTAAGGTTGATTTACCCATCTGCTTGTAAAGAAAGGTGGAAGACCAATTTGTCCTGCCTGTCCTAACATATGGAGCGGAAACGCTTACATTAACAAAGAAGGTAACAAACAATCAGGGTAACACAGCGGAGCATGGAGTTAGGAGCGTGACAAAATCACAAATGTTATCATACGGCAGAGAACGGAAGTTGCAGATGCGTTAGATAGGATCACCCTCCTGAAGTGGAATAGAAGATGGACGAAACGTATCATTGAATGGAGGCCTAGACAAGAGGCATACCGAAGCAGGGGTCGTCACCGACGAGATGGAGTGACGATATAAAGCGTATCACATCTAATTGGATACAAGCAGCGCAACAACGAGAAGAATGGAAGGAATTAAGGGAGGTTTATGTCCAGCAGTGGACGCTACAAGCTGATTATTGATGATGATGATGATGAAAATACAATACAAGTTTAGTATCGATTTCTTACGGATAAATAGTTTTTTTTTAAGTAATTTGGTTGCAATTTCTTCCAAAATTACCAACTAATTTAAACCAATAATCAATCGAGTTTTCAATCGATTTTTCTCCAATATCTTATTTCAATCTATTCAACAATTTTCTAAATTGATATCTTCTATTGGAAATATCACAAAATTTTCTTAAATTACAAAATTGTTGAATAGGTTTTTGGAGAAAACAGGATTGGTTATTGATTTAATTTTGTTGGTTATTTTCGAAGAAATCACAGGTACAAATCAGACAATAGGGGTAAGCAGTACAGTGATCGGTCATTTTAGAAATCGAACAATGAAAACAATAAATTGCATGCTTGTAAAATATGAGTTTACGAATTATTATAGTGCTAGTAATTGTTAAAAATATCACTTTTCTATTTAAATAATAATTCGAATCACAAATTAAAAATTTTATAGAAAATAAGATAAATATTTGATTCATCAAAAAACGTAGTTATCGATCATAAAAATGTAGTGATTGTCTAGTGGATTTACAGTAATTAGTCAACTCTTTATAATAAATAAAAGTAATTAGAAAATACGAAAACTATTTTGAACTAGTGATCACTCCAGTGATGAACACTCCAGTGATCTAATACAAGAAAAATATTTAATTATTGTTAAAAAAAAAACAATTCAAACATAAATTTATAATTAATGTTATGATAATTAATTTTTTAGGGTTCCGTACCGAAAACGGAACCCTTATAGGATCACTTTGTTGTCCGTCTGTCTGTCTCTCCGTCCGTACGTTTGTCTGTCTGTCAAGACCATTTTTCTCAGGAACGCGTAGAGGTAACAAGTTGAAATTTGTATCAAATACTCGGGTCTGCGGTCTCTTTCAGCTGTGAAAAAATCAAACTTGTAAGTCAACGCGATCAAAAGATATGACCGTTTATGTCGCATATTTTGCGATTTCACAAGGGAATCAAAAGCTATAGGGTAATTCCCGTTGACCTAGAATCATGAAATTTGGCAAGAAGCGGTGTCTTACAGCACATGTAAAGGGAAAAATCTAAAAACCGTAAATATGTAGTTTAATTACAAGAAAAATGCGAATTTACTATTAGAAACTTAATAGGCTACTACTATTAGAAACTTAATATAAGGCACCAGAAGCATATGGGTTGCATACAGTTAGGTCCTCCTCGGTTATGTCCTCCTCGGTTAGGTCCGAAGGTTAAAAAGTATGTGTCGGCACCAAGCTGTTTATTCTGAATTCTCTTTGTTTATATTCGTTATGTTTATATTCGTTAGATTCATCACGTACGCTCTATATACATAATATATACAGGGTGTATATTATGTATAAATTTTGCTTGTTTATAACCGACATGCAACATACTCAAGTCCCGTAACATCCTGTATATATTATATTTCGTCTAATTTTTGTTTATAATCTACATATACTCAAATCACGTACGTCCTATATTTTTTGGTAGTCAATTGCCCAAAAGCAGTCAATTGAACAACTGAGTATCGAAATAGATCTAGAAATAGTTAATATATTAGTTTATATTAGATCTAGAAATAGTTAGATCTTAATATAAGTTAGTGAATAAGTGTAATACTAAAATAAAGTTTTCTTTTTATTAGTTTAAAAATATTCGCCTTATTTAAAAAAATACCCTGTATACCTTTATACAGGGTATATAGCTATATAGGCAAAATTGAGCAGTAAAAACAAATAGTGAAGTTCCAGAACCCCTAAACACTCATAGTGAATGGGGGATGTATGGTAATAAAATATAGGGCAGAATTCCATCGTACGACAGCGACATCTTGAGGTTATGCTTGCAGTGGTACTAAAATGGTCGTGATTTCAGGAGGGCCACTTGTCAAGTTAACTGAATGTGCTTGCTACGTCCTCCACAAACAAACCTTCGGTGCACGAGTCACAACTCGCACTTGGCCGGTTTTTTTTTAATTGCCACCAATATTTTCTTGATCCTCAATCACCTCTATAATTTTTTTTGTTCTTTTAATTTGTCCGCCAGTTTTTTTTTTCTAAAGTTTGCCTTTTATCTTTTTCTTTTTGTTTTTGTTTTCGAATTGGTAAAAGCATCGCACGTTATAGATAATCTTACAAACATATAACACAATCGGAACACAGCCTGAATATATAAATACAGTCGAACTTCCATAAATCCAACTTCTGTAACTCCAATTTTTCTATAACTCGAATATTTTTATAAATTCTTACGTTTAGATAGCATTTTACTAATAAATTAACTTCCATAACTCCAATTTTCCTTAACTACAATTTTTCCATAACTCGTAGTAAAAATTTGTACAATGGTAAATTTAACATACAAAATAATCTCTATAACTGCAATTTTTTAACCAGCGCGTATTTTCCAAAACTTATGATGCCGTATATTGCCACCATAAAACATCGATAGTGTAATCCTCGGGCAGATTACCATACATTTTATTTTTCATATCTTATGATCACCAAAAACTCGAATAAAGCAAAACTAAGAATTTACCAGCGGGTGTGCTGTAAGAAACGATATAACCGAAGATCCACCCACAAGGTGCTATATATTAATCAAATTTTAAAGTCTAAACTCGAAGTAAAAAGGACGAATTGCACCGCGCATTATCTACTTTGGAGAACTTTGTAGATAGAGATTTTTTTAATGGAAAACAATTAAAAATTTCTGATTTTTTCAAAAAATATATATAATATATTAATTAATATTATTTTTAATTAATTATAATTATATTACATCAAGGCGGTAGGCCTAGTAGTCAAGGTGTCAGATTACTAAGCCAGAAGTCCCGGGTTCAAATCCTGGGTATGGAAAAATAAGCTACCTTCCTCCGGTGCATGACTAGCAAAGCCATAACAGCAAAAATCTGCAACGTAACCTCCCCTAATAGTGACTCGCCAACCACGTTAAAAACTGTAAGGGCTCCCTACACTTCTGTCTAAGATCAAGACACCAAGCACAAGTGTAGGCAGTAGGAGGAGGTCCAGGTCCTACTTAGGACTGTAGCACTCTTAGAGAGAATATATGTTATATAACATCATATTAATAATTATGTATTTTAGTCATTTTGTAGTTATGTATTTATATAACAACTACGGTAATACGACTTAGGGAAGTTCGACTGTATATTCAACCTTTCCGGAGCTCTATAACAATTACTGAATCTTTTTAATACAACCAAAACAAATCTAATGTGAAATTTGTCAGATATTTTATAGCTTGCAGTCCACCTTCGTGGTACTCAACAAAAATCAGAAAAATAACATTGTTTTTAAGATCATAAAAACCTAACCTAATCTATTTCTCGTGAAGATTTTTAAAATTTCATAAAAACTGAAATTAAAAACTTCAAAAACTAAACAATGCGAAAGGGTTTTTTGCGAAAATTAAAATTAGAAATATGTTGAAGTTATTTGGAAAAGTTTTAAAGAAAACTGAAATTTGTAACTCAACAAAAATAAAAAATCAAGACTAAAATCAAAACCAATGTAATTCTAAAATATTGTAATCAACGAAATGTTGTCAAAAATGTAATCAATGTAATGTTGAAAAATGTATTAAAATACATTTATAATAATAATAATAATAATGCTTTATTGTCAATTAGAAATACATAATTTCTATGGACAAAGCACAGGCAAAATAAATCAATTAAAACCAAAACAAAACATAACAAAAAGAAATACATACATACATAAATACATACATATCGTCAAAAAATAAATAAATAAAATAAAATTTAAGTATGTATGTTGTAATAAAATACATTTAAGAATAATTGGTAAGCAACACTAAATGTAACTAAAATAACATTTGTTGAACAAAATGAAAACCTAGAAATTAAAAAATTTCCACAAACCACAAAATTAAAACAGCATTTTCTAACACAAGATTTTCACACTGAGCTTATCTTATTCAAATCAATCGTGCAAATTTGAAATTCAAAATTCCAAAAAGAAATATTTTCAAATTCTTTTCATATTTTGAAAATTTATCAATAATGGTTTGAAGTCTATATATGTCAATTTTACGATAACTCCAATCTCCAGTTTCCAAGTTAAACCGCATTTTGTAAGCCAAGATTTTTAAACTGAACTATGTCTTGCATATCAAACATGAAAATTGCAAATTAATATTTCTCAAAAACATCCTTGAATTCTCTTCAAATATTAAAGAGTCATTAGTTACAGGTTGATCTCAATAATTGCTAATTTTGAGATCAATCGAATCGCTAGATTATTTACTGAGCATTTATTAAACAAAAACAATTCAATTCCTCATCATTACGCAAAAACTTTTAAAAAACACAAACCTCAAACACAATTAACAACAATAATCACAACAAAATTATTCCACCGCATAAAATAATTAACCCGGCGCACTAATTAAACCGGACAGCACCAAACTGACCACCGCCACCACTACCACACCATTTTTTCACCAGCGACGCGCGCGCTCTTCCCACAACAAGAAGCAATACAACAAAACCAAAGCGGCGGTGGCCCGTCGATGACTAACTAAGCGAACTAAAACGCGAAAACGTGTTGCATGTGTATCGCACATTCAAATTTGCATTACTGCTTGCTCTAATGTTTCTGTAATGAAATTCGAGGAAAAAAACGAAACGCGTTACGTAATCCGCAAATCTGTTACCCGAACGACAACAAATACACGTTACACACAGGTTCTACTTCACACAAAACGTTATAACTTGCTATTAATTACGAAAAAGTGAACAAAACAGACAAGTTTTAATAGATTAGAACAATTAGACACATATTTGAAGGAGGTTGACCAAAGGCACTATTATGAGTCCATCAATATTGCAATATGACAAACAAGCATAGCCAGACAAGCCTACATAGACAGGACTAGATGGATAAGCCTAGATAGACAAGACTAGACAGACAAGACTAAACAAGACTAGACAAGACTAGACATACAAGACTAGATAGACAAGACTAGAAGGCAAGACTAGATATACAACACTAGACAGACAAGACTAGACAGACAAGACTACACAGACAAGACTAGACAGACAAGACTGGACAAACAAGACTGGACAGACAAGACTAGACAGACAAGACTAGACAGTCAAGAATAGAGAGACAAGACTGGGCAAACAAAACTTGACAGACAAGATCAGACAGAGTAAACTAAATAGACAAGGTAGAACTAGAACTAGATAGACAAGATTAGACTCACAAATCTAGAGATGGATATACAAAGTGGATATACCTCAAGGTGGTTTAATTATTAGTCTCAATTACAATTTCTAATTAATGTAGACTATAAACAATCCCTAATGCTATGCAGCAAGAGCCGCCGTACGGGGGTGGTTCGTGCGCTCCGGTATGCAAAGGAGGGTGTGTTTTCTGCGGAGCTGGCGGCACGCAACTGCCGATGACCTTTCATGCCGCTATTACCAGCGCCAAGAATTACGAAAATTATTATTTAATTTGCAAGAAAGACTCTCCGTCCCGCGGGATTACTGCACACGGTATTAGCGTCGAACGCACATCAAAATTACGTCTCCATTACATTAATAATTAGACTAATTGTCTTTCTAGTTGTAATTATTACTGAGGCTACAGAATATTAGATGAACAGTTCGAATCGTGTCTGTAGTAGTCTTTCCTGTCTTGACTTGTCTGTTTAGTCTTGTCTGTTTAGTCTTCTCTGTCTAGTATTGTCTGTCTACTCTTGTCTGTCTAGGCTTGTCTGTCTAGTCTTTTCTGTCTAGTATTGTCTGTCTATTCTTGTCTGTCTAGTCTTGTCTGCCTAGTCTTGTCTGTCTAGTCTTGTCTGTCTAGTTTTGTCTGTTTAGTCTTGTCTATTTAGTTTTGTCTGTCTAGTCTTGTCTGTCTAATTTTGTCTGTCTAGTCTCGTATATCGAGTCTTGTCTGTCTACTCTTGTCTGTCTAGTCCTGTCTGTCTAGTCTCGTCTGTCTATTTTTGTCTGTCTAGTCTTGTTTGTCTAGTCCTGCCTGTCTAGTCTTGACTGTCTAGTCTTGTCTAGTCTTGTCTGTATAGTCTTGTCTGCTTAGTCTTGTCTTACTAGTCTTGTCTGTCTATTCTTGTTTGTCTAATCTTGTCTGTCTAGTCCTGTCTGTCTAGTCTAATCTCTCTAGTTTTTTCTGTCTAGTCATGACTGTCTAGTCTTGTTTGTCTAGTCTTGTTTGTCTAGTCTTGTCTGTCTAGTCTTCTCTGTCTAGTCTTGTCTGTCTAGTCTTGTCTGTCTAGTCTTGTCTGTCTAGTCTTGTCTGTCTAGTCTTGTCTGTCTAGTCTTGTCTGTCTAGTCTTGTCTGTCTAGTCTTGTCTGTCCAGTCTTGTCTATCTAGTTTTGTCTGTCTAGTCTTGTCTATCTAGTCTTGTGTCTAGTCTTGTCTATCTAGTCTTGTCTGTCTACTCTTGTCTTTCTAGGCTTGTCGGTCGAGTCATATCTGTCCAGTCTTGTCGGTCTAGTCTTGTCTCTCTAGTCTTGTCTGTCTAGTTTAGTGTGTCTAGTCTCATTTATCTAGTTTTTTCTGTCCAGTCGTGCTCGCCTAGTATTGTCTATCTAGTTCTGTCTGAATAGCTTTGGAGCTCGAGTCTTGTCTGTCTAATCCTTTCTAGTCTTGTGTAGACTTTTGCATACAATCTGAACTGATAATATATTGTAATTAATATATAGTATGTAAACTTACCCACTAAATCCTCTTCTTTTGTTAACAGGAGATGATGTGTTATTACTTCCTGGACTATCACTGCCTGTTGCATCTGCAAGAAAAAGCACAAATTTAGACCAAATAAGCAAATAAGCAAATAAAATGTATCCGACTATATGATAGACAAGAGTAGATGTAGAAGACTAGATAGACAATAATATACAGACAAGACTAGACAGAGAAGATTTGATAAACTTATAAAACTAGAAATACAAGACTAGATAGACAATGGAGACTAAACTTTTGAAAACTAAAATGTTAGTTTAGAATCTATTTGTATTTATATGTGAGTAAAATGAACAAACAAGTGGGTTTAGTGTGGTTTTTGTTTGGCCTAAATGTTCCACGAGTTTATGTAAACTTGTGACCAAGAGAGAAAAAAAAAAACATAACTGGTGTCAATTAAATCATAAAATTATTGCCAATTCTATGCAAAAATAACGCTTTCTGGTCGCATAATGTATACAAAATATTGAAAGCTACAAGGCGACACGTGTTCCACTTAATACTCTCCATTCCAAAATTATACAAAATATAGAATACATTTTTGTCTTGTCTATCTACTATTGTCGATTTTGTTTTGTCTGTCTAGTTTTGACAATCTAGGCTTTAGTTAGTTCCACAAGACTAGATTGTCAGTCTAGTCAAATCAAATCAAATAAATCGATTTATTTCTATAATCAAGCTACAAGCTAACAAAAATGGGTCAAAAAGTTAATACATTTAAAATTAAATTAAAAAGTTAATACAATTAAAATTAGATTTAAATTAAAATGTTAATACACTTTAAAATAGAGAATCACTTAGTTTTGGTTTCCACTCAAAAGATCTTCTACACTATATGGTCCTAAATTGTTTAAGTGTTTAAATAACAGTTTTTTTTTAAATAACTTAAAAGTTATTAGTCTTGTCAGTCTAGTCTGATCAGTCCAGTCTAGTCAGTCTAGTCAGTCCAGTTTTGTCCGTCTAGTCTTGTCTGTCTAGTATTGCCTGTCTAGTCTTGTCTGTCTAGTATTGTCTGTCTATCGCTCCAGTGGTGCAATTGTTTAGCGAACGGTATTTATAAGTATTGTCTGTCTAGTATTGTCTATTTAGTCTTCTCTGTTTACTGTTGCTTGTATAGTCTTGTATAGTCGGTCTAATTTTGTGTGTCTAATCTTGTCTGTCTTGGTCTATCAAGTATTGTGAATCTAGTCTTGTCTGTCTGGTCTTGTCTGTCTAGTCTGGTCCGTCTAATCTTGTCGATCTAGTCTTCTCTATCTAATCTAGTCTGTCTAAACTTGTTTATCTAGTTTTGTCTGTCTACACTTTTCTGTCTAGTCTTGTCTGACAAGTCGTTATCTATCTAGTCTTGTCTGTCTAGTTTTGTGTGTCTAGTATTTTCTGTTTAGTCTTGTCTGAGTAATTTTATCTATCTAGTATTACTTGTCTAATCTACATTGATATAAGCCATATGGTGTTGGGTCAAAAGTCAGGTATCAAGCCGTAAAAGTTGATACTTCTGGTGATTATTATTGGAATTCCGAATTTATAACGCTTGAATAATTTATGAAAAAGGTTTATTGGCATCTTAGAGTTCAAGTCGTAAAATTGTTGATGAGCTGCGCGCGCGAGAGAGAGAGAGAAGGAGAGAAAAAACGGTTTTGGACAGGACAGAAAACCGAAGAAAAAATGTGAAAACGTAAAGCCGGAAAGATTTTTCAAGATAAAAACACGCTTGATGAGAAACTTGAATAATAAGTTAATATTCTATCTAGTGTAAGTTAATATCTTATTACAAGCATGCCCAAGCCAGTCTTGTTGTCTAGTCTCGTCTATTTAGTCTTATATGTCTAGTCTCGTCGGTCTATATATGTCTTCCAGTCTGGTGTTAGATAATAACAGGGAAGTGTCGTCTGCGTAATTGACCAATTGTAGTCTTATCTGTCTAGTCTTAGCAGTCTAGTCTTATCTGTCTTATATTGTCTGTCTAGTCTTATTTATGTAGTCTTGTTTGTCTAGTCTTCTCTGTCTAGTCTTGTTTGTCTAGTCCTCTCTGTCTAGTCTTATCTGTCTAGTCTTATCTGTTTAATCTTGTCTATCTAGTCCTCTCTGTCTAGTCTTATCTGTCTAGTCTTATCTGTTTAATCTTGTCTATCTAGTCTTGTCTGTCTAGTCTTGTCTGTCTAGTCTTGTCTGTCTAGTCTTGTCTGTCTAGTCTTGTCTGTCTAGTCTTGTCTGTCTAGTCTTGTCTGTCTAGTCTTGTCTGTCTAGTCTTGTCTGTCTAGTCTTGTCTGTCTAGTCTTGTCTGTCTAGTCTTGTCTGTCTAGTCTTGTCTGTCTAGTCTTGTCTGTCTAGTCTTGTCTGTCTAGTCTTGTCTGTCTAGTCTTGTCTGTCTAGTCTTGTCTGTCTAGTCTTGTCTGTCTAGTCTTGTCTGTCTAGTCTTGTCTGTCTAGTCTTGTCTGTCTAGTCTTGTCTGTCTAGTCTTGTCTGTCTAGTCTTGTCTGTCTAGTCTTGTCTGTCTAGTCTTGTCTGTCCAGTCTTGTCTGTCTACATACCCGCCTTTCAATGCGGGAGACCCGGGTTCGAATTCTGGTCGGGGAGGCGACAACTAGGGCGGTTTTCATTAACCGTCCGGGCTGCCCACCCTGAATGAATGCAATATATGCGATACCGGGGTGGCGCATACTAAAAGCCAAGGTGGAATAGGGGGGGAGTCTTGTCTGTCTAGTCTTGTCTGTCTAGTCTTGTCTGCCTGGTCTTGTCTGCCTGGTCTTGTCTGTCTGGTCTTGTCTGTCTGCTCTTGTCTGTCTAGTCTTGTCTGTCTAGTCTTGTCTGTCTAGTCTTGTCTGTCTAGTCTTGTCTGTCTAGTCTTGTCTGTCTAGTCTTGTCTGTCTAGTCTTGTCTGTCTAGTCTTGTCTGTCTAGTCTTGTCTGTCTAGTCTTGTCTGTCTAGTCTTGTCTGTCTAGTCTTGTCTGTCTAGTCTTGTCTGTCTAGTCTTGTCTGTCTAGTCTTGTCTGTCTAGTCTTGTCTGTCTAGTCTTATCTGTCTAGTCTTGTCTGTCTAGTCTTGTCTGTCTAGTCTTGTCTGTCTAGTCTTGTCTGTCTAGTCTTGTCTGTCTAGTCTTGTCTGTCTAGTCTTGTCTGTCTAGTCTTGTCTGTCTAGTCTTGTCTGTCTAGTCTTGTCTGTCTAGTCTTGTCTGTCTAGTCTTGTCTGTCTAGTCTTGTCTGTCTAGTCTTGTCTGTCTAGTCTTGTCTGTCTAGTCTTGTCTGTCTAGTCTTGTCTGTCTAGTCTTGTCTGTCTAGTCTTGTCTGTCTAGTCTTGTCTGTCTAGTCTTGTCTGTCTAGTCTTGTCTGTCTAGTCTTGTCTGTCTAGTCTTGTCTGTCTAGTCTTGTCTGTCTAGTCTTGTCTGTCTAGTCTTGTCTGTCTAGTCTTGTCTGTCTAGTCTTGTCTGTCTAGTCTTGTCTGTCTAGTCTTGTCTGTCTAGTCTTGTCTGTCTAGTCTTGTCTGTCTAGTCTTGTCTGTCTAGTCTTGTCTGTCTAGTCTTGTCTGTCTAGTCTTGTCTGTCTAGTCTTGTCTGTCTAGTCTTGTCTGTCTAGTCTTGTCTGTCTAGTCTTGTCTGTCTAGTCTTGTCTGTCTAGTCTTGTCTGTCTAGTCTTGTCTGTCTAGTCTTGTCTGTCTAGTCTTGTCTGTCTAGTCTTGTCTGTCTAGTCTTGTCTGTCTAGTCTTGTCTGTCTAGTCTTGTCTGTCTAGTCTTGTCTGTCTAGTCTTGTCTGTCTAGTCTTGTCTGTCTAGTCTTGTCTGTCTAGTCTTGTCTGTCTAGTCTTGTCTGTCTAGTCTTGTCTGTCTAGTCTTGTCTGTCTAGTCTTGTCTGTCTAGTCTTGTCTGTCTAGTCTTGTCTGTCTAGTCTTGTCTGTCTAGTCTTGTCTGTCTAGTCTTGTCTGTCTAGTCTTGTCTGTCTAGTCTTGTCTGTCTAGTCTTGTCTGTCTAGTCTTGTCTGTCTAGTCTTGTCTGTCTAGTCTTGTCTGTCTAGTCTTGTCTGTCTAGTCTTGTCTGTCTAGTCTTGTCTGTCTAGTCTTGTCTGTCTAGTCTTGTCTGTCTAGTCTTGTCTGTCTAGCTTTGTCTGTTTAGTGTAGTCTGTATAGTAGTGTCTGTCTATTCGTATAGTTTAATCCTGTCTGACTAGTCAAGGAAAATCAAATATGTTTATTATATAAGGATATACAAGATTTACATATAAGATAAGTAAAAAGAAACAAAAAAATGACATGAAAATTAAATTTAAAGAGCAAGTAAAACATTCTATATAAAATGCAGGAAGGAAATCAAGTAAAACAATAAACGAGTCCATATCTAAGATTTAGATTCTAAGAATTCATCAGTGCTATAATAGCATTCTTCACTTCACTTAGTTTTTTTTGTCTAGTGTCTGTCTAGTCTTGTCTGTGTACTCTTGTCGGTTTAGTCTTCTCCCTCTAGTCTTGTCTTTGTAATCTTATTTGACTATTTTATTCTGTGCAATCAGAGGTTATCTGTGAAATTGACGGTTAATCAATGATCTAAATGCAGGGGCGGATTTAGTCTCGATAAGGCCCTAAGCTATTTGAGATATGGGGCCCTTTATAAGGCCAGATATTATATATGTCAGTGCCTATATGAAAAACGAGCAGCTGCACAGCGATCTAAACATGGAGACAATCAAGCAACACATCGAAAAACTAGCAACCAAAAGCCTGGAACGCATGAAAACGCATGACAACCCAACAATCAACAACGCAGCAAACTACAACATCAACGTTAAATGGAAACATCCAAAACCGCAACATAGGTAATAACTAAAATAACTGATCTTTCTTTTTCACAGGAAAGCCCAAGCCCTACATCCCCGAACCCAACGGGGCACCCAGGAACGAAACAGGCAGGAACAACAAGAACAAAACCGAGAGACACAGCAACCACCACGAGAACGAACAAGGAACCACCACGAGTATTATTATTATTATTTACCTTTATTGGCATATTTACATATTTAAAACACAGTTATAACAATACAATAAAAACAAAAAAAAATAAAACAGATAACAGAATAGCACTAATAATCTGACCCAAAAATACCCCAAATACTCAAACTTAAAACGACACTAAAGAAACAAAAAAATAAAAATTCATCTCCCGCACTAACTTTTCTCCTTCCCTCTTTCCACAATCACTCCCTTCCGCTCTAAAATTTCCCGCATTATGTGCCACCCGCTATCTGACTCGTCAATGCACGCTTCCCAGTCTCTACATTTATTTTTCTTCACCACTTCCCATGTTAGCCCTTTACACTCTTCCATCCAATGTGCCCACCTTTCAGTACCCTCTCCGCATATGATACACAAATTCTCCCTTACCTTCTTCCCTTTTCTTCGTTCTTTCTTTTTCTTCTTTTGGCTATCCTATATTGGCTACCACTAGACTCTCTGCTTAGGTATAAGTACCTAAGCACCACGAGTACGAACCAGGAACCACCACGAGGACGTAGGACGAACCAGGAACCACTACGAGGGCGAACCAAGAACAAACACCAGGACGAACCAAGGACCAACAGCGAGAAGAAAAAAAAAACACAAAAACACAAAAAAAAAGAAAAGGAAACCGGTCATGAGAGGAACACAACAGAAAAACAAACAAACCCAAGAAGAACACAAAAGGAAACAAACAACAAGACAGCGGAATAGCTGAGACCGCTGAGAAGCAAAGGACACATGATGATAAGTCAGTGCCAAATATGATTTTCGGATACCTATAGGAGTATTTTGGAGCTAAGCTACAGCGTGTTTAGCTTATAATTAAATCCGCTCCTGTCTAAATGGATTAGTCTTGCAAATGTTTGCTTGTGCGACGGTGTTAATTAATCGGCGGATTATGTAATTGATTAATAAGAGGCGAGTTTTGTTTGCTACATTCTGTTTCAATTAGCGAAGGCAGAACGAATTTATTGCGATTTTATTAGTCAGTTTGCACAGACCGCTTATCAAACACTTGAAATACATCTCAAATTAACGATTAGATAAGATGAGACAAGACTATTTAAGATCAGACAAAACCAGACAATGCGAGACAAGACGAAATAAGACCAGACAAGAAGAGACAAGACCAGACAAGACCAGACAAAACCATAAAAGACCAGACAAGACTTGAGAAGAATAAACCAGATAAGACCAAACAAAACCAGACAAGACCATAAAATATCAGACAATACCAGACTAGACCAGACAAGATCAGACAAGATCAGACAAGACTAGATAAGGTTAGGCAATACGAGACTAGACCAGCCAAGACCTGACAAAACTAGACAAGAGCAGATTAGGTCCGTCTAGACCAAACAAAACCATACAAGACCAAGCAAGACCAAACAAGACGTGATGTTTAAAACGAATTCCTCGTGGCCAGTCTTGCATTCTCTTGTCAATTCTGGGATATTCTTGTCTAGTCTTGTCAGAGCTTGTCTGATATCAACTGGTCTAGTCTAGTTTTCCCTCATCTTGTCTGGTTTTGTCTGGTCTTATCTGATGTTATTTTGTATTGTCTAATCTTGAAATGTCTAAAATGTCTACTCTTGCCTAGTTTTATCAAAAGTTATCCGGTATTGTATACTCTTGCCTGGTCTTATCTAGTTCCATCCAGTCCAGTCTATTAGACTATTCTAGTCGTATTTAGTTTCCTCTCGTCTTGTCTAGTTTGTCTGGTCTTGTCTAGTTTGTCTGGCCTTGTCTGGTACTGTCTGGTCTTGTCTAGTGGTGTCTAGTCTTGTCCATTATTGTCCAGTCTTGTCCAGTCTTGTCCAGTCTTGACCAGCCTTGACCAGTCTTGTCCAGTCTTGTCCAGTCTTGTCCAGTCCTGACCAGCCTTGACCGGCCTTGACCAGTCTTGTCCAGTCTTGTCCAGTCTTGTCCAGTGTTGTCCAGTCTTGTCCAGTCCGTTCCAGTCTCGTCCAGTCTCGTCCAGTCTAATCTAATGCAGTCTAGTCCAGCCTTGTGCTGTCTTGTCCGGTCTTGTCAAATCTTGTCCAGTCTTGTCCAGTCTTGTCCAGTGTTGTCCAGTCTTGTCCAGTCTGTTCCAGTCTCGTCCATTCTCGTCCAGTCTAATCTAATGCAGTCTAGTCCAGCCTTGTGCAGTCTTGTCCAATCTTGTTCAGTCTTGTCGAGTCTGTTCAAATCTCGTCCAGTCTCGTCTAGTCTCGTCCAGTCTTGTCCAATCTTGTCCAGTCTTGTCCAGTCTTGTCCAATCTTGTTCAATATTGTCGAGTCTGTTCCAGTCTCGTCTAGTCTCGACCAGTCTAGTCTAGTCCAGTCTTGTCCAGTCTTGTCCAGTCTTTTCCAGTCTTGTGCAGTCTGGTCCAGTCTTGTCCAGTCTTGTCTAGTCTTGTCTGGTCTTGTCTGGTCTTGTCTGGTCTTGTCTGGTCTTGTCTGGTCTTGTCTGGTCTTGTCTGGTCTTGTCTGGTCTTGTCTGGTCTTGTCTGGTCTTGTCTGGTCTTGTCTGGTCTTGTCTGGTCTTGTCTGGTCTTGTCTGGTCTTGTCTGGTCTTGTCTGGTCTTGTCTGGTCTTGTCTGGTCTTGTCTGGTCTTGTCTGGTCTTGTCTGGTCTTGTCTGGTCTTGTCTGGTCTTGTCTGGTCTTGTCTGGTCTTGTCTGGTCTTGTCTGGTCTTGTCTGGTCTTGTCTGGTCTTGTCTGGTCTTGTCTGGTCTTGTCTGGTCTTGTCTGGTCTTGTCTGGTCTTGTCTGGTCTTGTCTGGTCTTGTCTGGTCTTGTCTGGTCTTGTCTGGTCTTGTCTGGTCTTGTCTGGTCTTGTCTGGTCTTGTCTGGTCTTGTCTGGTCTTGTCTGGTCTTGTCTGGTCTTGTCTGGTCTTGTCTGGTCTTGTCTGGTCTTGTCTGGTCTTGTCTGGTCTTGTCTGGTCTTGTCTGGTCTTGTCTGGTCTTGTCTGGTCTTGTCTGGTCTTGTCTGGTCTTGTCTGGTCTTGTCTGGTCTTGTCTGGTCTTGTCTGGTCTTGTCTGGTCTTGTCTAGTCTTGTCTGGTCTTGTCTGGTCTTGTCTGGTCTTGTCTGGTCTTGTCTGGTCTTGTCTGGTCTTGTCTGGTCTTGTCTGGTCTTGTCTGGTCTTGTCTGGTCTTGTCTGGTCTTGTCTGGTCTTGTCTGGTCTTCTCTGGTCTTCTCTGGTCTTCTCTGGTCTTGTCTGGTCTTGTCTGGTCTTGTCTGGTCTTGTCTGGTCTTGTCTGGTCTTGTCTGGTCTTGTCTGGTCTTGTCTGGTCTTGTCTGGTCTTGTCTGGTCTTGTCTGGTCTTGTCTGGTCTTGTCTGGTCTTGTCTGGTCTTGTCTGGTCTTGTCTGGTCTTGTCTGGTCTTGTCTGGTCTTGTCTGGTCTTGTCTGGTCTTGTCTGGTCTTGTCTGGTCTTGTCTGGTCTTGTCTGGTCTTGTCTGGTCTTGTCTGGTCTTGTCTGGTCTTGTCTGGTCTTGTCTGGTCTTGTCTGGTCTTGTCTGGTCTTGTCTGGTCTTGTCTGGTCTTGTCTGGTCTTGTCTGGTCTTGTCTGGTCTTGTCTGGTCTTGTCTGGTCTTGTCTGGTCTTGTCTGGTCTTGTCTGGTCTTGTCTGGTCTTGTCTGGTCTTGTCTGGTCTTGTCTAGTCTTGTCTAGTCTTGTCTAGTCTTGTCTAGTCTTGTCTAGTCTTGTCTAGTCTTGTCTAGTCTTGTCTAGTCTTGTCTAGTCTTGTCTAGTCTTGTCTAGTCTTGTCTAGTCTTGTCTAGTCTTGTCTAGTCTTGTCTAGTCTTGTCTAGTCTTGTCTAGTCTTGTCTAGTCTTGTCTAGTCTTGTCTAGTCTTGTCTAGTCTTGTCTAGTCTTGTCTAGTCTTGTCTAGTCTTGTCTAGTCTTGTCTAGTCTTGTCTAGTCTTGTCTAGTCTTGTCTAGTCTTGTCTAGTCTTGTCTAGTCTTGTCTAGTCTTGTCTAGTCTTGTCTAGTCTTGTCTAGTCTTGTCTAGTCTTGTCTAGTCTTGTCTAGTCTTGTCTAGTCTTGTCTAGTCTTGTCTAGTCTTGTCTAGTCTTGTCTAGTCTTGTCTAGTCTTGTCTAGTCTTGTCTAGTCTTGTCTAGTCTTGTCTAGTCTTGTCTAGTCTTGTCTAGTCTTGTGTAGTCTAGTCTTATCTAGTTTCGTCTTGTCTAGTGTAGTCTTGTCTAATCTTGTCTAGGAGATTCCAGTGGTCTCCAAAACTAATGCTTAACACATTCACTGCTGCCGTGACACCGGTGACCCGGCGGTGTTTTGTCAACGTGCTGCTGGGTTCCAGGTGTCACGGTTCCAAACGAAAGTTCCAGTACCTCGGCTGAATTCTATGATTGATTTATCGAACTACCGCTTCTGAAATGATAGTATAGTACCTTTGACTACCACTTTGGCCACCAGGTGCTCGGGTGTGCATACTTTTTTTTTGAATATTACAGACCAGCACGCCACTGGGTCACCGGTGTCCCATTCCGTGAAAATCACCTAAAATAGTTCTATGGGGTTAATGGGGTACCTAGAGAAAGAAAATAGATTCCATATCATTCACAAACTATCGATTTTGTAAAGTGGTTCAAATCGGCGATACAGGAAAGTCATAAAATCAGGCGCGGCAGTGAATGTGTTAATTGTGAAATAACTCTGGAAAACTAGTGTTGTTGGATATTAATCTTGTTGAAAAGTCTAAAATGAATATGTCTAAAATCATGGTTAAATGTATGTCTGAATTTTGAATGAAATGTAAATGTCGCGAAGAACAATTTACGTGTAAATTTAAAATAAATCTCAAAATTCATACAATTTGGGAATACATTTACAGATATATCTACAAAAAAAAATTAACTTTTATATAAATTTAAGACAAATTTCGCTAAATTCAGACAATTGTTGTCTACATTTAAAACAAATCTCTCTAAAATTGCTGTCTAAAATGTACCTTCTGCTAAATATCTGTGCAACTTGTTGTAAAGTAGTTTAAATGCTTCGGTTGTTGTTATAGCTTCCTCTGTTGCTTTTTCACTCATTTTTATAAAACAGTAGGAGTAATATTACCGATCTTAATCGATCTCTTAAAAGCAATTTCGCTTTATTCGATTGCACTAAAATTCCGCGAATTTTGTTTTATTTAAAAAAATTAAAATTTCCGCACAAATTTATTAAATCGCTTTCGCGGAAATTATTTCACAATTATTACAAATAATTATTATTGGTATTATAATTATTTGTATTATTATTGGTATAATAATTATTTGTATTAATAATTACAAAAAAAAACTGCTGAATTATGTAAATGTATAATGTATATAAAAAATATGTTGGCAAAAATTCGTTTGTATTTCAGGCAGTTTAAATATTTCCACAAACTGTTTAATTTCACAAATTTATTATCGGAATTATTAGATTGATTATTTAAAAATTGGAATTAAATTGATTTAATTGACTTTTTAATAAACTAAATTGTAATACTCATAAGTAAGTATCAACTGATCAAATTATAATCTAATTTATTATCAAATGATTACGCAATACTAACAATAATTTATCAAATTATTGTCAATTTATAATCACGATGGGGTTTATTACCTTCGGCGCACTTTGAAAGACTAATTGTTGTGTAAACTTCGGTCTTTCTATAAAATATTTGTTATCTATAAAACTTTCGCGATAAGAAAGCGTGTTTTACTGGAATCCACAAAAAAAAGTTTTTGTACGATAAAAACCAATTTTTATCGCAATAAAAAAACTCGAGTTGCCGCCGAGCAGATTTCGAGAACCCATTTGTATCGCTAAAACCTATGATAAAAAAAAAACAGATAAAAATCTCGTTTCAAATTAAGTTTTCAACAGCTTTTTTTAAATATTTTTTCGTTAAAAAATCCCCTTGTTTATTTTACAAACCAGGAGTTAATCATAAGAAATAATCAATTGAAGATTGTGCACAGTTGCTGAAAAAAACGAGATTTTTGCCGGAATTTTGTTTTTTTTTGCCGGAATTTTGTTGGAAAGAAATAATTCAAATGCAAATAAATAATGATTCACCAAAAAAAAGTTCATGCAGGAAGTTAGACAAGGTTAAACAAGATAAGAAAATTAAATAGGAACGGAATATAGAAGAGACAGGCAAAACTGTGCAATATTAGAATAACATTTAAGAATAAACGGGATAAACTTACAATTAGATAAGATTAGAGTAGACAAGAGTGGAGTAGTGAAGACTAGACGAGATCAAACAAGACTAGAAAATATTGGACAAGAGTGGATACTTTTGGTTAAGACTACACAAGATTAGACAAGACATGAGTGAACAAATCTAGGCAAGACTAGACAATAACAAACAAGTGCTAATAAAACTAGAATAGACTGGATTGCACAAGACAAGACTAGATAAGAGTAGACAAGAATAAACAAAACTAGATAAAAGTAGATTAGACTAGACAAGCCTAGACAAGACTACACAACAGTAGATAAGACTAGTGTAGATTAAGAAAACTGAAATGGGCGTATAAACTCTTCCCAACCCACCGGCCGTTAAGATGGACCCCACAAGAGAAGAAAGAAACCGACGAGATAGTACAGGAAATATCAGCAGAGGAATTGAGGACTGCGGCTACCCAAATGAAAAATTGAAAAACACCTGGATCGGACGGGATAACGCCGGAAATATTTAGAATAGTGCTAGAAGAAAATCACGAAGAGACCTGTAGAGCATGCCTGAATAGACTACTGAGAGAGGAGAGATTCCCACAAATCTGTGTAGCTTAGTGCTTATAGAAAAACCGAAAAAACACAAAGCCTCGGAGGACAGCTCTATGCTTACTAAATGTACCAGGGAAATTATGGGAGAGCATCATAAGAAACAGACTGCAACAAAAGCTTGAAGAAAAAGACGCCAAACAACAATATGGCTTCCGCAAAGGCAGATCAACTGTCGATGCTGTCAGGAAAACACAAGAGCTAGGAAGGGTTGCCTCCTCAACTTAGCGATAATGGTGGCACTAGACATACGAAATGCTTTTAACAGTGCACCGTGGTCAGAGATATTGAAAACGCTGGAAGAACAAAAAGATATCGGCATACTTAATACGTCTGATTGGAAACTATTTTAGAGACAGGACATTAGAAATAGAGAAAAGCAAAAAAAATCAACATAAGCAGTGGGGTGCCACAAGGGTCTCTCTGTCTTGGGTCCCACATTATGGATTGCATATTACGACAGGATACTCAGACTGGTCCTCCCGGAGGGAACTCACCTCGTGGCAAACGCGGACGCTTTGGCAGCGGTGGTGATAGATGGCAACGCGGAATACCTGAAACGAAAAGTGGAATGGTCTCTTAATATAATAGGCCAGGAGCTGGAAGAAATGGGTCTTGAAATTGCGCCAGAAAAATCCGAAGAAAAGAAGGACCCTATCTGAGATGAGCATAGGTTTTGAAAATACGACAATTAAAACAAAAAAAAGTATACAATATTTGGGCATACGACTGGATAAATACCTAAAAATGTATACGCACTTGCAGGAAATAGCAAAAAACGTAAGCCAAACGGTAGAACAGCTGAGAAGGCTAATGACAAACGTTAAGGGACCAAGGGCGAGGCGCAGAGGCACACTATGAACAGTGGCACTGTCAAAAATGCTGTACGGTGCTCCTACGTGGTATGAACCGTTTATAAGAACAAAAAATATATAGAAGGATGTATGAAAGAATACAGAGACAGCAGGCAATACGGATATGTAGTTCCTACAGGACGGCCTCGGCGGAAGCGCTGTCGGTAGTTGCCGGGCTGATGCCAATAGACCTGACGGCAAAAGAAAAGCTAATAAGGTACCTTGAAGGGGAGGAGAGCAGTAGTCGGATTAGAGAAGACACTATGCACGAATGGCAGACAAGATGGAACCAGGAAACCGGATGTGCGGGGTCGACAAAACGAATCATCCCACTCATAGAACCATGGGGGACACGAGGACACGGAGAAGTAAATTACTTTCTCTTGCAGCTGTTGCTAGGACAAGGTAGCTTCATGGCATATCTCTATCGCAGACATCTGAGGGAGACCGAAAATTGTGTGTACTGCCCGGACCTGGTGGATGATTCCCTTCATACATTTTTCAACTGCCCCAGATGGGCGAAACAACGGCTGGAAATGGAAAAAGGGTGGGAGGAAAGTTGACCTGAAAGCCTGACCAGAAAACCTAGAGGAGCCAATGCTACAAAGCAGAGAATGCGTCCCAAGCAGTGGAGAAGCTAGCGACATCTGTCATAATAGCCAAAGAGAAAGACGAAACGGATCGCAAAAAAGAGGAATAAGATAAACAGAAGGCAAACCCCGAGCGAAGTAATGCTGAGAAGGCAGTTCCGCAAGGGGTCAGAACCCACTCGGGTTTTTTAGTGGGTAGTCAAGCCACTGAGGCGAGTAGTCCCACTTTACCCAGAGCAATTTGGAGCACTGGGGGCCGTACGGAAATGTATTTTACCCCTCCTCTCGAAAAAAAAACAGATCAAACAAGACTAGAAAATATTGGACAAGACTGGATACTTTTGGTCAAGACTACACAAGATTAGACAAGACATGGGTGAACAAATCTAGACAAGACTAGACAATAACAAACAAGTGCTTATAAGACTAGAATAGACTGGATTACACAAGACAAGACTAGATAAGAGTAGACAAGAATAAACAAAATTAGATAAAAGTAGATTAGACTAGACAAGCCTAGACAAGACTACACAAAAGTAAACAAGACTAGTGTAGACAAGACTGGACAAGACTGGACAAGACTAGACAAGACACTGTCTTTAATAGTCCAGTTTTGCCAAGTCTGGTCCAGTCTTGCCCAGCCTATTCCAGTATTGTTAAGCCTGCTCCAGGTTTGTCCATTACGGTCCAATCTTGTCCAGTCTGGCTCATTCTTGCCCAGTCCTGTCCAGTTTTGTTCAGACAAGACACGAGTGAACAAGTCTAGACAAGACAAGACAATAACAAACAAGAGCTTAAAAGACTAAAATAGACTGGATTGCACGAGACAAGACTAGATAAGCGTAGACAAGAATAAACAAGAGTAGATAAAACTAGATTAGACTAGACAAGCCTAGACAAGACTCAAGCCTAATACAAGACAAAATTAGACAAAACTAGTGTAGACAAGACTGGGAGAACTACACAAGTACACTACACTGTCTTTAATAGTCCAGTTTTGCCAAGTCTGGTCCAGTCTTGCCCAGCCTATTCCAGTCTTGTCTAGCCTGCTCCAGACTTGTCCACTACGGCCCCTGTTTTTTCCAGTCTGGTCCATTCTTGTCCAGTCCTGTTTTGTTCAGCCCAGTCCAACCTTGTCTAGCTTTATCTAGTCTTGTCCTGTTTTCTCCAGTCTTATCCAGTTTTGCCCAAACTTGTCTCTAGTCTGGTTCAGTGTTGTTTAGTCTAGACCGGTGTTTCCCAACGTGGGGCCGACGCCCCACAGGGGCAATTTGATTTTTAAGGGGGGCAATTCGAAAATGGACTCGACACGAGTTTAAGCCTGTTGTTCCGGGCCATTTAAATGCAATGCTAGATTTCGGTACCAAAATTGAAAAAAAAACAAATTCTTAAATAATTGCGGCCAATAAATATTATAAATTCTTTTGACGAGACCAAAATATCAACTGGGTTTTTGGCGTCGTCAATTTAACCTCGCAACGCTTTTTAATCTCGCTAAACAACGCAGTTGCTCGCATCTGAATGGCCCGACTGAATCTGCTGATGAAATCAACTGAATGCTGCGAAATTTGCTGCGAAGAATGCTAATCATATGACATATGCGACTCAGTAACAAAACTGTTAGCAAAAGAATAGACTAAATGAGCGAAGATATTGAAAAACGACTTGTTGAAAAGCTGAAAACAAGAAACTTCACTCAGTACAAATGGATGAATCAACTGGACAGTGAAGCAGTATTGATAGTTTACGTAAAATATATTGATAATGGTGATTTTGCTGAAGAAATGTTGTTCTATAAAAGATTAGAAAGCACCAAAAAACTACTGAGATGTCAATAATATATCAATGAAAAATATAATATTTTGTGCCGCAGATGGTGCTCCTAATATGATGGGCAAGAAAATGGCTGCTTAAAATTGATGAAAAATGAGAATCCAGAAATGATTCTTGTGCATTGTGTTATTTATAGGGAAAACTTGGTAACTAAAAACATCTCGCCTGTTCTAAATAAAGTACTAGATTCAGTAATAAAGTGTATCGATGCTATTAAAGCTAATGCCAAATGTAAGCTATTCAAGCTATTTTGTGAAGAACAAAATGCAGAACATGTGAGCTCTCGGTCTAATAAGACGGTCGGCACGAGTGGTGTAGTGGTGACACTCGTTGTCTCGTGTTAGAGCGCTAACTAACAAGTCTGGAGGTCCCGAGTTCTATCCCCAGCGTCGGCCGCATTTGTACCAGAAGACAAATGTGTAATTAATTAGTGCAAATTTATAATAACATTTAGGTTTCTGGGTCTATAAGTGAAAAATGTGGGCAAAATACAATAGGCCACTGGGCCGCAGTGTTTGAAGGATTAATACCCGGTATCCACATTGGACCAAACTTTAAAAGGAGAAACTTGCTTGAAAAGATTTATAGACTGTTTAATACTCTTCGTGATTTTTTAAGCGACAAACCTGAAATGGAGTATCCGACGAAAAACTAAAGCCGATATCTTTGAAAAACTAAATATATTAGATAAGCAACTTCAAAGAACAAATAAAACTCTTGTGTATGCAAAAGCGAAGATATTTGGTTTCATTACCCTTATGTTATGTTATGTTAGAAATATATTAACAACAAAAATTTTCATAGAACAGAACAGTTTCATTGGCTCCAAAATTGTGAAGTAAATGATACCGCTATACTTGTTTTTGTCGATCATCTGAGAATACTATCAGCTGATTTAAAAGAAAGATTTTCTAATTTAAAACAAATTGCTTTTCAAACATGGATGATGCAGCCAATGTTAGTGGATTTGTCTGATATATCCAATATGCAGTATCAAGAACTCGCAGAATTGCAAAATGACGAGTCAGTTAAAACTTTATTTATATAAAAGGAGCGATGGCATGGCATTGTGAGGAAAGAGAAATCAAATAGAAAAATGTGCAAGAAAACTATTGTTACTGTTCCATCTTCATATTTAGCTGCTGTTTTACCAGTAAATCATTTACTGCTGTAAATGATTTACTGGTAAAAAAAGAAATCGTCTGGATATATCAGAACGGGCAGATTAGACTCAAGCTAACTAAATTGGAACCTAACATAAAATCTCTGTACAGCAAGCACCAAGCGCAAGGACCTCACTAAATTAAAATAATATCTTAATATACACAAATCTTTAGTCAATTATTTCAAATTTAAATTTCAGTTTTTCATTATATGTTTTGGAAATTTTCTTGTTTCGTAACATTTCCCTAGTGATTTCTTAGTTTCTTAAGTGAACAATTCAATTTTTTATTTTTTAATGTTACAAATGATGTATATGTTACAAAGGGGGGGCGGGGGGTGCATAAGAATTTTAGAAAGGCTTAGGTGGGGCATGGCACAAAAAAGGTTGGGAAACACTAGTCTAGACTCTGGCCCAGTCTTGTCAGTCCGTTTCAGCCTTGCTCAGTCTTGTCCAGTATTATCCAATCTTGTACAGTCTTGTCCAGCCGTGGGCCGTCTTGTCCAGCCTTGGCCAGTATTATCCAGTCTTGTCCATTCTGGTCTAGTCTTGCCCAGTCTTGTTTTGTCGTGTCCAGTCTTGTATTGTCGTGTCCAGTCTTGTTCCGTTTGGTTAAGTCTTGTCCGGTCTGATTCAGTTGGCCAGTATTATCCAGTCTTGTCCATTCTGGTCTAGTCTTGCCCAGTCTTGTTTTGTCGTGTCCAGTCTTGTTCCGTTTGGTTAAGTCTTGTCCGGTCTGATTCAGTCTGGTTCAGTTGTGTTCAGTCTTATACTATGTTGTCTAGAATTGTCTAGTCTTGTCTTGTTTAATCTTGTCTTGCGCAAAGGCTAGACAAGATATGGAGAGACCGCCGAATCACGAAAAATACCAAAATACGCCTTATGAACAACCTGATTTTTCCGATATTTTGTATGGAGCGGAAAAATGGATTTTGCGGAGGAAGGATCGACGCAAGATCGACGCTCTATAAATGTGGTGTTGGAGGCGCATGCTGGGAATCAGCTCACTGGACTAACGTGTCCATCCTCAAGGAATTAAAAATTGACCGACGTATCTCTTCGCTTGCTCAGTTACGAATCTTCAGATTCTTTGGACACGTTACCCGCAAAAGTGACTCAATGGAGCGGCTTGTGATTCAGAGCAGAGTGGAAATTAGCAGACCTCGAGGTCTATCATCAACTCGATGGACAGACACCATCAAATCTGTCACTGAGACTCCTGTGGCAGAATGCGCGCGCCATGCGACCAACAGGAATCTATGGAAAAAAATGGCGAAGGCAGCAGTGATAAAAGCAGACGACTCTCCATGACCGCGACCATTCTGTCAAGAGTGTACGACTCAGAAGAAGAAGTCTTGTTTAATCTCGTCCAGTTTTATCTAGCCTTGTTTAGTCTTGTCTAGTCCTGTCTAGTTTCTTCAAGTCTAGTCTCGTCTAGTTTTCAATTCTCTAGTCTTTTCCTGGCTTTTTCAGTTTTGTCTAGCCTCGTTTAGTCCTGTCTAGTCGAACGAAATTTTCTCAAGTCTTGTCTAGTCTGATCGAGTCATGTCTTATCTAATATTATCTAGTTGTTTGGTCGCGTTAAAAATTCTGGATTTTAAGAAATAGGAAAGAACTAGATTAGTCAGGTTATTATCGAATCCCCCCTTTGGATTTTTAAATTTAGCTGACTAGATTAGATAACTACTAGATAAAATTGAATAAGACTAAACATAACATTAAGTTAGCCAGGACTAGATATAATAGACAAGAGTACTCTGTCTACTCTAGACTAGACAATACTAGACAAGGCTCGAAAAACTAGTCAACACCAGACAAAACCAAACAAGACCAGACAAGATAAGATAAGACCAGACAAACCAGACAAGACAAGACCAAATAATACCAGACAAGATCAGACAAAACCAGACAAGAACAGACAAGACCAGACATGACCAGACAAGATCAGACAAGAGCAGACAAGACCAGACAAGATCAGAAAAGAACATACAAGATCTGACAAGACCAGATAAGATCAGAAAAGAACCGACAAGACCAGGCAAGATTAGACAAGACCAAACAAGACCAGGCAAGACCAGAAAAGATCATACAAGGTCTGACAAGACCAGATAAGATCAGATAAGATCAAAAAGACCCGGACAAGACCAGACAAGGCCAGGCAAGACCAGTCAATATCAGACAAGGCCAGACAAGACATGGCCAGAGAATACTAAACAAGACCAAACAAGGTGGTCGTCGTCGTCGGGATTTTCTCGTTGCCGAAGATCCCTCCCTCATTGCCATCGCCGCCTCCGCACAGTGTCCTGCTGGTGGCCTCTAGAGACCGATGCGATATCGGATAGTACATTGGCTTTGAGAACATACAATTGTCTCGATGCCGCCTGATCTTATGGTGGTGTTGCATGTAGGGAATATGGTGGAATTATTGTGGCAGATGTTACGCAAAGAGCCTTTGTCTTGACATCAGATTCCCAGGTGTCCTCTATTCCGGCCTTCTTTACTACGGAGTGAATGACATCTTTCTACCTCTTCAACTGGCCACCGGCGTATCGCTGACCATGGGATAGCTCACCAGAGAGATTTTTTTGGGAGCCGATCATCGGACATCCGGCACACATGCCGTAGCCAGCGCAGATGATTGCGCGCCAAGGTGCTCTTTATAGAGTCGCAATTGGCTCTTTCCCGAATTTCTTTGTTGGAGATGAAATCATGCCATTTCTCTCATGACTCTCATGATACAGCGCAGCTGTTTCATTTCGAATTTCTCCAGCGCCTTAACGTGCTTTTTGTACACAATCCAGCACTCACTACCGTATAGTAGGATGGACAAGACAACTGCTTTGAAAATTTGGACTTTGGTGTGTATGGTTAAGTCATTACAGTCAAAGACTCTCTCCCGGTATTTAAAGAAGGCATGCAAGGCACACCGTAGACGGTGGCATATTTTGGACATCCTGGTCGCAATTCGCCGTCACTAGACTTCCTAGGGAGTTGAATTCTTCAACAGTCTCTATAAGGGTTCTATCTATATATATATATATATATATATATATATATATATATATATATATATATATATATATCTATATATATATATATATATATATATATATATATATATCTATATATATATATATATATATATATATATATATATATATATATAACTACTAGACCAGGCATGACCAGACAAGACCAGACAATACCAGGCAAAACCAGACATGACCAGACATCTGAATTTCTTGGTCTCTCTTATTATAATCACGACGTGTGGCTGATGCTGCTGGTGAATGGAAGCTCATAATAAGGAGTTTGGTTTTGGACGTGTTTACCTCCATCCCAAGAAAGCCATATATACACTTGAGAATGTGTCCATCATACGTTGCGCTTCTTCTGCTGCGTTGGCCAAAATAATAAGGTCATCTGCATATTGCAGCTCAGTGAGGGATCTCTTGCGTACATTTTTCTGGACTTTAAGACGTGCAAAGTTATGTAATCCATTGTCAAAGCGATATCGGATGTCAATACCGCGGTGCTGAAGCACTCGGTCCAAGCATAAGAGAAACGCAGTCTAAATATTGAAAACAAGAGGTGCTAATACGCAGCTTTGCCTTACCCCATTAGAAATGTTGAAAGAGCCGGTGATATCGCCACCTGCAATAACTTGTGCCTCGTTGTCCATATGAAGATCGGCAATTATATTCACTAGTTTTGTAGGACAGGCAAATCTTAAGAGTATTTGTCACAGTGCTTGCCTGTTCACCATGTCGAATTCCTTCCCTTCCGTATATCCACAAATATAGCAAACCTAGAAGAATGCTGCTCCCTCACTTTTCCTGGAGCTGTCGAAGTGTGAAGATCATATCTGTTGTCCCTCTGTGCGGGCAGAAACCAGATTGACTCACTGGTAGGATTGACTCTAAAGCCAGCTGTAGACGGTTAGAGATCACCCTTGCCAATATCTTACCAGCTGCACAGAGAAGGGAGATCTCACGATAATTGGTGCAATCTGATCTGTCCCCTTTCCTCTTGTATACATTGACAACTAGAGAGTGCTTGAAGTCAGCGGGAGACTTTTCAGAATCCCAGATTTGTTTAAATAGGGTGAGAATTTTATTAAGTATGGGAGAACTACCACACTTATAGATTTCAATTGGCAAGCCATCTTGTCTAGATGCTTTATTGTTTTTAAGCTGTAGGGTAGCCATGCTCATCAGATGTTGGGTAGCGAGCTCCTCCCTCACAGTATATTGGGGGATTTGGTTGATCTTGTAGATTCACAGTTGATGTAATGTTCAGAAGCTCTTGGTAGTACTCTCTCCAACGTTCTGTTATATCAGAGTCTGCCACAATAAAACCCCTTTCTTGTTCTTAATGAGGCAGCTCCGATTCCAAACGATATGTATGGCTTTGTAGAACGCACTAGCATTATTCTCATCAGCCAACACTTGAATTTCTTTGGCTTTTTGCTGGAACCAATTGTTCTTGAGTTGGCGGGTTAGGCATTGTACAAGGGCCTTAGCTCTTCGGTACTCGATTCTCAGATTTGTATCATTAGGTTTACGCAAAGTGCGCTTAAAAAGCTCATTTTTCTCCCTGATTGCAGCTTCAATTTCATTAGTATTCTCATTAAACCAACCGGGATTTGTTTTCTGGGAAGCAGGACCAAGCACCTTATCAGCTGCAGCGTTAAGACACTGTTTGATGGTATCCCAATTTTTTTCCGCCGAATTGTCGTCTGTCTCAGGTTTGCCTGCACAAGGTCTTGAAATACTTTGGCCATATTGCTCGAAGCGGCAATGACAATCTTGAACGACTGATGGTGATAGGGAAGGTTGAGGGCAAGAGAACGAGAGGCCGTAGTTTCAAGAGATGGTCCGATCAGGTGGAGATACCTGTGAACGTTGCATTGCATCGGGCCTCTGGCCGCAACCGATGGAGGCGTGCGGTTGCATGTCTACGGAGTCAGGATACTCAGCAGTGAGGGAACGACGAAGAAGAAGAGTCATTTGGCTGAGGGTGAAATTGTCGTTGCGCCTGGACTTCATCGATAACGTTTGTTTTAGTGTCGCGAGATTTTAATTTCGTGATGGGGTGTAATGTTAGTTCGCTTCCCCGTAGTGCACCCTGGATAGCGTTTTATTTTATCAAACGTGAACTAAATGAACTAACAACAACCGGACAATCCTATGGATCTCCTGGTTAAGATCATGACAATGTCTAAGAACAACTGCGGTGCTGTAGGAAAGGTGGGCAAGGCAGTGAGCATTCTTAAATGCCCACTAAGGTCCTACCGACGTCCCTGAACGCAACCGACAATGCAATCGAATATATTATATTGTCATCATTTATTTGTATTACTATCAATATTGTTATGAGCCATACGCTAAATAAATAAATTTTGTGATGTCATATCGTGGTTGTTTCATTGTGGCTGTAGATGATCTGTTAGTGTACTTGGGTTGAACTTAGTTTCCACAAGAGTAGTGGATGGTCGGTGTCACATTCAGCTGCGCTATAGACTCTGGTCGAGTGCACAAACTTCCGATCCCGCTGTCTCACAACAATGTGATCTAGGGCATACCGATGGGTGGATCTTGGATGCCCCCTCAAGTGCCTTTGTAGACAACTTTTAATTGAAACAGAGTATTTGTATTATTTGAGTTCATTCACCACCAGAAAAGACTAGATAAGGCAAGACTAGATAAGATGAAACAAGACTAGATAAGGTGGTTCGGGGGAAGCTCTCACTAAATCCCCAATCCACTTTGGCTTTTAGTATGCGCCACCCCGGTATCGCATATTTTGCATTCATTCAGGGTGGGCACCTAACCTAACACTGTTAGTTGTCACATCCCAAACCAGGATTCGAACCCGGTTCTCCCGCATTGAAAGACGGGTATATTGTTAACTACACTACCGAGGAGGACAGACTAGATAAGATTAAACAAGACTATATAAGCGAAAATTAGACAAACCTAGATAAGACTAGACCAGATTAGGTGAGAATAGACAAGTCTAGACCAGCCTAAATAAGACTCCTTGCACTTTTCGTTTGGATTTCGAATAATGTGACCACACGTCCCGATTTTGGTGGGACAGTCCCGCTTTTTGGAGCACAGTCCCCGCATCCCGCCGATTTAAAAAAAATTTCCGCTTTTTAGAAAAAAATCTTATTTTAAATGAACTGCAATATATAAAAAAAAATCACATATTCCCATAAAATCTCCTTTTTTAGTGTCGCAGTTATAAAAAATTCATAGTTCTTTCAGAAAATTCGGTCGTTCATTGGTTTAATTTAACTCTCATCAGTACAGCTTAGCTTTTATGAACAACAAGTAAATGGTTTACAAACTGTTGTTCATAAAAGCAATGCTGTACTGATGAGAGATAAATATCGAAACGCGTGCACAGACGGCTATCCACTTAAGGTATCGGAAAGACATCATCCTAAAAAACAATGATATTTTTCTGGTTTTTTGTTGAGTGCCACGAAGGTATAATTATTCATTACTATTATAGAGTTGCGGAAAGGTTGAATATATTTATATATTCAGGCTCTGTTCCGACTACAATAAGCTTATTAAAATATTTTGAAAATGGTAGAATATGCGCTCTCCCTTCCAGGAACAAATGCAGCAACAAAAAGTGTTTTTTCTAGTATCAATAAAATATGGATAACTGAAAAAACGCAGTTGAACATTAAACTTTTATTAAGCGTAAAAAATAATTTGACCAATTCATGTGAGAACGACATTTTAATAAATGATCCGAGTATTCTCTCGGATCAGAAATTTAATCGTGAAAGAAAATCATATATTTTTTTAAATAAAAAATTAAATTAATTAAAAATCATAATTTTCAAATTATTGTTTTTTACAAATATTTTTATAGTTACCAATAATTAATAATAAATACATTTTGTATATTTATAGACAAATATATTTTATGATACAAGTGTGTGAAGAAGGGCTTTTATGCATGAGATGTGAGTTTTATGTAATCGCAATGAGTGCACGTCAGAAAATTTATTTTCACTAAATCTATGTTTTTCTTTAGTGACACAAGTTGTTGCCATAGTAATAACAAACATAAATCATTTAATAATGAAACTCCATTTGATTTACATTGGATTTTTACGCAGGATTTGGTTACTTTTACACACGATTATAATAATGACATCCTTCACATACAATAATATATTAGAGTAATTTTTGTGGGTCTTACCCACCAAAATTAACACTCTAGATAAAATATATTTTTTTGAATTATTCTTCTGCTTTCATAACTAAATTATAATTTTCATTTCATCCCATTTGTCCCGCTTTATTTCGATGAAAATGTGGTCACTTTAATTTAGAATGTTTTAGAAATAAGTCCGAATATTTAATATTAAAAATGTGTCTACATGTGTATAATTAGTAAAGACATAAATTAAATGTTTATAAATTTTGGAAGAAAAATTACAAAAATGTGCCATTTCCTTCGTAAAAATAGGACAGGAAGTCGAAGTGTTCTTGAAATCACAGAGACAAGGAGAGAGAAAATAAAATCCATTGCAACCAAATTATTTTCGGAATTCCGTAGAAATCAGTTTAGACAAAAAATATTTAATCTAATTCCGCCGGACTCGGGAACACCAACGGCCCATTATTAACGGCCAAAGGATGCGGAAACTATATTTAAGTGTTGCATTCGCCGTAAAACACTTGTTCTGATCGCATACCACAGACACAACACATTCTGGGCCGATAAAAATAGACAAACCCGAAATTATTTTGAGGGTCCACACGCCAAAAAGAAATCAATTAATAAATAGAGATTAGACAAGACTAAATACTACTGGATAAAACTACACAAGACTAGACAAGGTTAATGTTTAAAACTATTTGTTTTTTTTTGTGAACTAGTCCATTTCCTTTCAATAACAGCTTCGTACTTGGCCGTAGATTAAATGGTTGCGAGTTAAATTGATGGATGGATTATCAAGCTGCGAACTGGGGTGAGCTGAAGCATTACAACATCCCGTCAATTCCCGCTAATCCCTGTCCAAATGGAATAATTGAAAACGATATTGGTAAAAATTGCAACGAGAAAAATCTTCATTTTTATAGTTGGTTTGATACACTAGGATAACTAGAATAGAAGGATGGAATTTGACTAGAAGATACAAGATTTTGAGCCTTGAAGAATGAAATTGGAACTAGAATAGACATAATCTAAAGCACAATCAAAGCACTAAAGCACAGTATCTAAATTAATACGTTATCTAGATTTACAGCAGTAATACATTATCTACGTAAATGAAGTTGTAAATGTTAATGCAGACGTGGATGTTGTATCAGTTATATCGTGATTTTGAATAAATTTTCTTGTGAATGTTTCAATGCGAGAAGAGGTTCAATAAATCAAAGTGCACTATCTTGTTCGGTTACAGAATATACAGAAATAGATCGGTCAAGGTGAATTTAGCAATATATTTAATATGTATCTTTTTTATGTGTGTTATTTTGAATTTTATGTGTGGATTTTTCGTTTTTATTTTAAGTTTAATTTGTGCGATTCACCACCAAATTTGGTCAAGATAGTTTTCAATTTCAAAATTGAGTGTCCGAGCAGCGCCAGTTTGCTCTCCCTCTCGCGTTGAGCAACCTCGACTGGCACACATTTTCTACATTCAACTATTTCATCATCACTAAATCTCGCAACGTTTATATTTATTTATTTTTTTAATAATGAGTGCAGTTTTTTGTTGTTGTTTCCTTCCAGAATTAAAGAAGGAAAATAAAAATTTCAAAATTTCTTCAAATTCGTCCATGGAAATAGCATTTTTTCAAAATATTATTATTCTATTAATATTAAAATCTACATATTATTATACATTTAATATCAATATTAAAATCTAAATATTATTATGCAATTAAAATCAATACAATCTTTATTGTAACAATAAAAGTGGAATCGTTTCGTTTTAAAAAATCTTGCATTTGATTATAATTTCTTTTTAACTTTGAATAAAGATTAAATTTAAAGATTAAACAGAGCTCGCATTATATACATATGTTCAGAAAGTAATTAAGCCTTTTTTTCATTTTCCCACGAAATTGATCAGTTGCGGTTGTTCAGATTGTTCATTTCCACGATCCAAAATAATGAAATAACTCCATGAACAATGCATTATATATTTAATTATAGAGTAATATTAAATAATTTTATCTACTCGCATATCAAAAACACATTAATAAGTAAATTATTGTATGTGAAGGATGCCATTATTATAATTGTGTGAATAAGTATCCAAATCGTGCGTAAAAGTCCAATGCAAATGAAATAGAGTTTCATTATTAAACGATTTCTGTTTATTGTTACTATGGCAACAACTCGCGTCCCTAAACAAAAAACATAGACATAGTGAAATTCATTTTCTAAAACAAAAAGAGGTATATTGAGATTGAATTAATTTTTCTTGTTTTGAACCAAGAAGCTTCGAACTCTCAGTTTGGATTTATCTGACTCTAATGTAA
>OX155903.1:34150191-34303001 GCA_944588485.1 Phosphuga atrata
ACTAGACAGACAAGACTAGACAGACAAGACTAGACAGACAAGACTAGACAGACAAGACTAGACAGGACAAGACTAGACAGACAAGACTAGACAGACAAGACTAGACAGACAAGACTAGACAGACAAGACTAGACAGACAAGACTAGACAGACAAGACTAGACAGACAAGACTAGACAGACAAGACTAGACAGACAAGACTAGACAGACAAGACTAGACAGACAAGACTAGACAGACAAGACTAGACAGACAAGACTAGACAGACAAGACTAGACAGACAAGACTAGACAGACAAGACTAGACAGACAAGACTAGACAGACAAGACTAGACAGACAAGACTAGACAGACAAGACTAGACAGACAAGACTAGACAGACAAGACTAGACAGACAAGACTAGACAGACAAGACTAGACAGACAAGACTAGACAGACAAGACTAGACAGACAAGACTAGACAGACAAGACTAGACAGACAAGACTAGACAGACAAGACTAGACAGACAAGACTAGACAGACAAGACTAGACAGACAAGACTAGGACAGACAAGACTAGACAGACAAGACTAGACAGACAAGACTAGACAGACAAGACTAGACAGACAAGACTAGACAGACAAGACTAGACAGACAAGACTAGACAGACAAGACTAGACAGACAAGACTAGACAGACAAGACTAGACAGACAAGACTAGACAGACAAGACTAGACAGACAAGACTAGACAGGCAAGACTAGACAGACAAGACTAGACAGACAAGACTAGAGACAAGACTAGACAGACAAGACTAGACAGACAAGACTAGACAGACAAGGACTAGACAGACAAGACTAGACAGACAAGACTAGACAGACAAGACTAGACAGACAAGACTAGACAGACAAGACTAGACAGACAAGACTAGACAGACAAGACTAGACAGACAAGACTAGACAGACAAGACTAGACAGACAAGACTAGACAGACAAGACTAGACAGACAAGACTAGACAGACAAGACTAGACAGACAAGACTAGACAGACAAGACTAGACAGACAAGACTAGACAGACAAGACTAGACAGACAAGACTAGACAGACAAGACTAGACAGACAAGACTAGACAGACAAGACTTAGACAGACAAGACTAGACAGACAAGACTAGACAGACAAGACTAGACAGACAAGACTAGACAGACAAGACTAGACAGACAAGACTAGACAGACAAGACTAGACAGACAAGACTAGACAGACAAGACTAGACAGACAAGACTAGACAGACAAGACTAGACAGACAAGACTATACAGACAAGACTAGACAGACAAGACTAGACAGACAAGACTAGACAGACAAGACTAGACAGACAAGACTATACAGTCAAGACTAGACTGACAAGACTAGACAGACAAGACTAGACCGACAAGACTAGACAGACAAGACTAGACAGACAAGACTAGACAGACAAGACTAGACAGACAAGACTAGACAGACAAGACTAGACAGACAAGACTAGACAGACAAGACTAGACAGACAAGACTAGACAGACAAGACTAGATAGACAAGACTAGACAGACAAGACTAGGCACTCAATACTAGACAGACAAGACTAGACAGACAAGACTAGACAAACAAGACTAGATAGACAAGACTAGACAGACAAGACTATACAGACAAGACTAGACAGACAAGACCAGAGACACAAGACTAGAGAGACAAGACTAGAGAGACAAGACTAGACAGACAAGACTAGACAGACAAGACTAGATAGACAAGACTAGACAGACAAGACTAGACAGACAAGACTAGACAGACAAGACTAGACAGACAAGACTAGACAGACAAGACTAGACAGACTAGACAGACAAGACTAGACAGACAAGACTAGACAGACAAGACTAGACAGACAAGACTAGACAGACAAGACTAGACAGACAAGACTAGACAGACAAGACTAGACAGACAAGACTAGACAGACAAGACTAGACAGACAAGACTAGACAGACAAGACTAGACAGACAAGACTAGACAGACAAGACTAGACAGACAAGACTAGACAGACAAGACTAGACAGACAAGACTAGACAGACAAGACTAGACAGACAAGACAGACAAGACTAGACAGACAAGACTAGACAGACAAGACTAGACAGACAAGACTAGACAGACTAGACAGACAAGACTAGACAGACAAGACTAGACAGACAAGACTAGACAGACAAGACTAGACAGACAAGACTAGACAGACAGACAAGACTAGACAGACAAGACTAGACAGACAAGACTAGACAGACAAGACTAGACAGACAAGACTAGACAGACAAGACTAGACAGACAAGACTAGACAGACAAGACTAGACAGACAAGACTAGACAGACAAGACTAGACAGACAAGACTAGACAGACAAGACTAGACAGACAAGACTAGACAGACAAGACTAGACAGACAAGACTAGACAGACAAGACTAGACAGACAAGACTAGACAGACAAGACAGACAAGACTAGACAGACAAGACTAGACAGACAAGACTAGACAGACAAGACTAGACAGACAAGACTAGACAGACAAGACTAGACAGACAAGACTAGACAGACAAGACTAGACAGACAAGACTAGACAGACAAGACTAGACAGACAAGACTAGACAGACAAGACTAGACAGACAAGACTAGACAGACAAGACTAGACAGACAAGACTAGACAGACAAGACTAGACAGACAAGACTAGACAGACAAGACTAGACAGACAAGACTAGACAGACAAGACTAGACAGACAAGACTAGACAGACAAGACTAGACAGACAAGACTAGACAGACAAGACTAGACAGACAAGACTAGACAGACAAGACTAGACAGACAAGACTAGACAGACAAGACTAGACAGACAAGACTAGACAGACAAGACTAGACAGACAAGACTAGACAGACAAGGACTAGACAGACAAGACTAGACAGACAAGACTAGACAGACAAGACTAGACAGACAAGACTAGACAGACAAGACTAGACAGACAAGACTAGACAGACAAGACTAGACAGACAAGACTAGACAGACAAGACTAGACAGACAAGACTAGACAGACAAGACTAGACAGACAAGACTAGACAGACAAGACTAGACAGACAAGACTAGACAGACAAGACTAGACAGACAAGACTAGACAGACAAGACTAGACAGACAAGACTAGACAGACAAGACTAGACAGACAAGACTAGACAGACAAGACTAGACAGACAAGACTAGACAGACAAGACTAGACAGACAAGACTAGACAGACAAGACTAGACAGACAAGACTAGACAGACAAGACTAGACAGACAAGACTAGACAGACAAGACTAGACAGACAAGACTAGACAGACAAGACTAGACAGACAAGACTAGACAGACAAGACTAGACAGACAAGACTAGACAGACAAGACTAGACAGACAAGACTAGACAGACAAGACTAGACAGACAAGACTAGACAGACAAGACTAGACAGACAAGACTAGACAGACAAGACTAGACAGACAAGACTAGACAGACAAGACTAGACAGACAAGACTAGACAGACAAGACTAGACAGACAAGACTAGACAGACAAGACTAGACAGACAAGACTAGACAGACAAGACTAGACAGACAAGACTAGACAGACAAGACTAGACAGACAAGACTAGACAGACAAGACTAGACAGACAAGACTAGACAGACAAGACTAGACAGACAAGACTAGACAGACAAGACTAGACAGACAAGACTAGACAGACAAGACTAGACAGACAAGACTAGACAGACAAGACTAGACAGACAAGACTAGACAGACAAGACTAGACAGACAAGACTAGACAGACAAGACTAGACAGACAAGACTAGACAGACAAGACTAGACAGACAAGACTACAGACAAGACTAGACAGACAAGACTAGACAGACAAGACTAGACAGACAAGACTAGACAGACAAGACTAGACAGACAAGACTAGACAGACAAGACTAGACAGACAAGACTAGACAGACAAGACTAGACAGACAAGACTAGACAGACAAGACTAGACAGACAAGACTAGACAGACAAGACTAGACAGACAAGACTAGACAGACAAGACTAGACAGACAAGACTAGACAGACAAGACTAGACAGACAAGACTAGACAGACAAGACTAGACAGACAAGACTAGACAGACAAGACTAGACAGACAAGACTAGACAGACAAGACTAGACAGACAAGACTAGACAGACAAGACTAGACAGACAAGACTAGACAGACAAGACTAGACAGACAAGACTAGACAGACAAGACTAGACAGACAAGACTAGACAGACAAGACTAGACAGACAAGACTAGACAGACAAGACTAGACAGACAAGACTAGACAGACAAGACTAGACAGACAAGACTAGACAGACAAGACTAGACAGACAAGACTAGACAGACAAGACTAGACAGACAAGACTAGACAGACAAGACTAGACAGACAAGACTAGACAGACAAGACTAGACAGACAAGACTAGACAGACAAGACTAGACAGACAAGACTAGACAGACAAGACTAGACAGACAAGACTAGACAGACAAGACTAGACAGACAAGACTAGACAGACAAGACTAGACAGACAAGACTAGACAGACAAGACTAGACAGACAAGACTAGACAGACAAGACTAGACAGACAAGACTAGACAGACAAGACTAGACAGACAAGACTAGACAGACAAGACTAGACAGACAAGACTAGACAGACAAGACTAGACAGACAAGACTAGACAGACAAGACTAGACAGACAAGACTAGACAGACAAGACTAGACAGACAAGACTAGACAGACAAGACTAGACAGACAAGACTAGACAGACAAGACTAGACAGACAAGACTAGACAGACAAGACTAGACAGACAAGACTAGACAGACAAGACTAGACAGACAAGACTAGACAGACAAGACTAGACAGACAAGACTAGACAGACAAGACTAGACAGACAAGACTAGACAGACAAGACTAGACAGACAAGACTAGACAGACAAGACTAGACAGACAAGACTAGACAGACAAGACTAGACAGACAAGACTAGACAGACAAGACTAGACAGACAAGACTAGACAGACAAGACTAGACAGACAAGACTAGACAGACAAGACTAGACAGACAAGACTAGACAGACAAGACTAGACAGACAAGACTAGACAGACAAGACTAGACAGACAAGACTAGACAGACAAGACTAGACAGACAAGACTAGACAGACAAGACTAGACAGACAAGACTAGACAGACAAGACTAGACAGACAAGACTAGACAGACAAGACTAGACAGACAAGACTAGACAGACAAGACTAGACAGACAAGACTAGACAGACAAGACTAGACAGACAAGACTAGACAGACAAGACTAGACAGACAAGACTAGACAGACAAGACTAGACAGACAAGACTAGACAGACAAGACTAGACAGACAAGACTAGACAGACAAGACTAGACAGACAAGACTAGACAGACAAGACTAGACAGACAAGACTAGACAGACAAGACTAGACAGACAAGACTAGACAGACAAGACTAGACAGACAAGACTAGACAGACAAGACTAGACAGACAAGACTAGACAGACAAGACTAGACAGACAAGACTAGACAGACAAGACTAGACAGACAAGACTAGACAGACAAGACTAGACAGACAAGACTAGACAGACAAGACTAGACAGACAAGACTAGACAGACAAGACTAGACAGACAAGACTAGACAGACAAGACTAGACAGACAAGACTAGACAGACAAGACTAGACAGACAAGACTAGACAGACAAGACTAGACAGACAAGACTAGACAGACAAGACTAGACAGACAAGACTAGACAGACAAGACTAGACAGACAAGACTAGACAGACAAGACTAGACAGACAAGACTAGACAGACAAGACTAGACAGACAAGACTAGACAGACAAGACTAGACAGACAAGACTAGACAGACAAGACTAGACAGACAAGACTAGACAAGACTAGACAGACAGACAACAGACTAGACAGACAAGACTAGACAGACAAGACTACACAGACAAGACTAGACAGACAAGACTAGACAGACAAGACTAGACAGACAAGACTAGACAGACAAGACTAGACAGACAAGACTAGACAGACAAGACTAGACAGACAAGACTAGACAGACAAGACTAGACAGACAAGACTAGACAGACAAGACTAGACAGACAAGACTAGACAGACAAGACTAGACAGACAAGACTAGACAGACAAGACTAGACAGACAAGACTAGACAGACAAGACTAGACAGACAAGACTAGACAGACAAGACTAGACAGACAAGACTAGACAGACAAGACTAGACAGACAAGACTAGACAGACAAGACTAGACAGACAAGACTAGACAGACAAGACTAGACAGACAAGACTAGACAGACAAGACTAGACAGACAAGACTAGACAGACAAGACTAGACAGACAAGACTAGACAGACAAGACTAGACAGACAAGACTAGACAGACAAGACTAGACAGACAAGACTAGACAGACAAGACTAGACAGACAAGACTAGACAGACAAGACTAGACAGACAAGACTAGACAGACAAGACTAGACAGACAAGACTAGACAGACAAGACTAGACAGACAAGACTAGACAGACAAGACTAGACAGACAAGACTAGACAGACAAGACTAGACAGACAAGACTAGACAGACAAGACTAGACAGACAAGACTAGACAGACAAGACTAGACAGACAAGACTAGACAGACAAGACTAGACAGACAAGACTAGACAGACAAGACTAGACAGACAAGACTAGACAGACAAGACTAGACAGACAAGACTAGACAGACAAGACTAGACAGACAAGACTAGACAGACAAGACTAGACAGACAAGACTAGACAGACAAGACTAGACAGACAAGACTAGACAGACAAGACTAGACAGACAAGACTAGACAGACAAGACTAGACAGACAAGACTAGACAGACAAGACTAGACAGACAAGACTAGACAGACAAGACTAGACAGACAAGACTAGACAGACAAGACTAGACAGACAAGACTAGACAGACAAGACTAGACAGACAAGACTAGACAGACAAGACTAGACAGACAAGACTAGACAGACAAGACTAGACAGACAAGACTAGACAGACAAGACTAGACAGACAAGACTAGACAGACAAGACTAGACAGACAAGACTAGACAGACAAGACTAGACAGACAAGACTAGACAGACAAGACTAGACAGACAAGACTAGACAGACAAGACTAGACAGACAAGACTAGACAGACAAGACTAGACAGACAAGACTAGACAGACAAGACTAGACAGACAAGACTAGACAGACAAGACTAGACAGACAAGACTAGACAGACAAGACTAGACAGACAAGACTAGACAGACAAGACTAGACAGACAAGACTAGACAGACAAGACTAGACAGACAAGACTAGACAGACAAGACTAGACAGACAAGACTAGACAGACAAGACTAGACAGACAAGACTAGACAGACAAGACTAGACAGACAAGACTAGACAGACAAGACTAGACAGACAAGACTAGACAGACAAGACTAGACAGACAAGACTAGACAGACAAGACTAGACAGACAAGACTAGACAGACAAGACTAGACAGACAAGACTAGACAGACAAGACTAGACAGACAAGACTAGACAGACAAGACTAGACAGACAAGACTAGACAGACAAGACTAGACAGACAAGACTAGACAGACAAGACTAGACAGACAAGACTAGACAGACAAGACTAGACAGACAAGACTAGACAGACAAGACTAGACAGACAAGACTAGACAGACAAGACTAGACAGACAAGACTAGACAGACAAGACTAGACAGACAAGACTAGACAGACAAGACTAGACAGACAAGACTAGACAGACAAGACTAGACAGACAAGACTAGACAGACAAGACTAGACAGACAAGACTAGACAGACAAGACTAGACAGACAAGACTAGACAGACAAGACTAGACAGACAAGACTAGACAGACAAGACTAGACAGACAAGACTAGACAGACAAGACTAGACAGACAAGACTAGACAGACAAGACTAGACAGACAAGACTAGACAGACAAGACTAGACAGACAAGACTAGACAGACAAGACTAGACAGACAAGACTAGACAGACAAGACTAGACAGACAAGACTAGACAGACAAGACTAGACAGACAAGACTAGACAGACAAGACTAGACAGACAAGACTAGACAGACAAGACTAGACAGACAAGACTAGACAGACAAGACTAGACAGACAAGACTAGACAGACAAGACTAGACAGACAAGACTAGACAGACAAGACTAGACAGACAAGACTAGACAGACAAGACTAGACAGACAAGACTAGACAGACAAGACTAGACAGACAAGACTAGACAGACAAGACTAGACAGACAAGACTAGACAGACAAGACTAGACAGACAAGACTAGACAGACAAGACTAGACAGACAAGACTAGACAGACAAGACTAGACAGACAAGACTAGACAGACAAGACTAGACAGACAAGACTAGACAGACAAGACTAGACAGACAAGACTAGACAGACAAGACTAGACAGACAAGACTAGACAGACAAGACTAGACAGACAAGACTAGACAGACAAGACTAGACAGACAAGACTAGACAGACAAGACTAGACAGACAAGACTAGACAGACAAGACTAGACAGACAAGACTAGACAGACAAGACTAGACAGACAAGACTAGACAGACAAGACTAGACAGACAAGACTAGACAGACAAGACTAGACAGACAAGACTAGACAGACAAGACTAGACAGACAAGACTAGACAGACAAGACTAGACAGACAAGACTAGACAGACAAGACTAGACAGACAAGACTAGACAGACAAGACTAGACAGACAAGACTAGACAGACAAGACTAGACAGACAAGACTAGACAGACAAGACTAGACAGACAAGACTAGACAGACAAGACTAGACAGACAAGACTAGACAGACAAGACTAGACAGACAAGACTAGACAGACAAGACTAGACAGACAAGACTAGACAGACAAGACTAGACAGACAAGACTAGACAGACAAGACTAGACAGACAAGACTAGACAGACAAGACTAGACAGACAAGACTAGACAGACAAGACTAGACAGACAAGACTAGACAGACAAGACTAGACAGACAAGACTAGACAGACAAGACTAGACAGACAAGACTAGACAGACAAGACTAGACAGACAAGACTAGACAGACAAGACTAGACAGACAAGACTAGACAGACAAGACTAGACAGACAAGACTAGACAGACAAGACTAGACAGACAAGACTAGACAGACAAGACTAGACAGACAAGACTAGACAGACAAGACTAGACAGACAAGACTAGACAGACAAGACTAGACAGACAAGACTAGACAGACAAGACTAGACAGACAAGACTAGACAGACAAGACTAGACAGACAAGACTAGACAGACAAGACTAGACAGACAAGACTAGACAGACAAGACTAGACAGACAAGACTAGACAGACAAGACTAGACAGACAAGACTAGACAGACAAGACTAGACAGACAAGACTAGACAGACAAGACTAGACAGACAAGACTAGACAGACAAGACTAGACAGACAAGACTAGACAGACAAGACTAGACAGACAAGACTAGACAGACAAGACTAGACAGACAAGACTAGACAGACAAGACTAGACAGACAAGACTAGACAGACAAGACTAGACAGACAAGACTAGACAGACAAGACTAGACAGACAAGACTAGACAGACAAGACTAGACAGACAAGACTAGACAGACAAGACTAGACAGACAAGACTAGACAGACAAGACTAGACAGACAAGACTAGACAGACAAGACTAGACAGACAAGACTAGACAGACAAGACTAGACAGACAAGACTAGACAGACAAGACTAGACAGACAAGACTAGACAGACAAGACTAGACAGACAAGACTAGACAGACAAGACTAGACAGACAAGACTAGACAGACAAGACTAGACAGACAAGACTAGACAGACAAGACTAGACAGACAAGACTAGACAGACAAGACTAGACAGACAAGACTAGACAGACAAGACTAGACAGACAAGACTAGACAGACAAGACTAGACAGACAAGACTAGACAGACAAGACTAGACAGACAAGACTAGACAGACAAGACTAGACAGACAAGACTAGACAGACAAGACTAGACAGACAAGACTAGACAGACAAGACTAGACAGACAAGACTAGACAGACAAGACTAGACAGACAAGACTAGACAGACAAGACTAGACAGACAAGACTAGACAGACAAGACTAGACAGACAAGACTAGACAGACAAGACTAGACAGACAAGACTAGACAGACAAGACTAGACAGACAAGACTAGACAGACAAGACTAGACAGACAAGACTAGACAGACAAGACTAGACAGACAAGACTAGACAGACAAGACTAGACAGACAAGACTAGACAGACAAGACTAGACAGACAAGACTAGACAGACAAGACTAGACAGACAAGACTAGACAGACAAGACTAGACAGACAAGACTAGACAGACAAGACTAGACAGACAAGACTAGACAGACAAGACTAGACAGACAAGACTAGACAGACAAGACTAGACAGACAAGACTAGACAGACAAGACTAGACAGACAAGACTAGACAGACAAGACTAGACAGACAAGACTAGACAGACAAGACTAGACAGACAAGACTAGACAGACAAGACTAGACAGACAAGACTAGACAGACAAGACTAGACAGACAAGACTAGACAGACAAGACTAGACAGACAAGACTAGACAGACAAGACTAGACAGACAAGACTAGACAGACAAGACTAGACAGACAAGACTAGACAGACAAGACTAGACAGACAAGACTAGACAGACAAGACTAGACAGACAAGACTAGACAGACAAGACTAGACAGACAAGACTAGACAGACAAGACTAGACAGACAAGACTAGACAGACAAGACTAGACAGACAAGACTAGACAGACAAGACTAGACAGACAAGACTAGACAGACAAGACTAGACAGACAAGACTAGACAGACAAGACTAGACAGACAAGACTAGACAGACAAGACTAGACAGACAAGACTAGACAGACAAGACTAGACAGACAAGACTAGACAGACAAGACTAGACAGACAAGACTAGACAGACAAGACTAGACAGACAAGACTAGACAGACAAGACTAGACAGACAAGACTAGACAGACAAGACTAGACAGACAAGACTAGACAGACAAGACTAGACAGACAAGACTAGACAGACAAGACTAGACAGACAAGACTAGACAGACAAGACTAGACAGACAAGACTAGACAGACAAGACTAGACAGACAAGACTAGACAGACAAGACTAGACAGACAAGACTAGACAGACAAGACTAGACAGACAAGACTAGACAGACAAGACTAGACAGACAAGACTAGACAGATAAGACTAGACAGACAAGACTAGACAGACAAGACTAGACAGACAAGACTAGACAGACAAGACTAGACAGACAAGACTAGACAGACAAGACTAGACAGACAAGACTTGACAGACAAGACAAGACTACACAGACAAAACTAGACATACAAGACTAGACATACAAGACTAGACATACAAGACTAGACATACAAGACTAGACATGCAAGACCAGACAGGCAAGACCGAACAGAGAAGAGCAGACAGAAAAGACTAGACAAGCTAGACTAGACAGACTAGACTGGGCAAGGTAGACAAGGCAGGTTAGAGACTGGCTTGATTAGATAGGCTAGTAACTCGCTAACCTTTTAATGCTTAATTTAATACGAACTTATCAGTGTCTCTAGTTCTATATCAAATATTATTTATTTTTAGTAGATTCAGTAAGATTTCCTGAATCTTTTACCAATCTCCATGTTTTTCTTCTTCTTACCACGTAAGTCTTTGCAAAAACTGGAAAGAAATCCTAACATTGCAAAAATTATACTTTTTTTGTGTGTGTAAAACTCCTGTAATTTTGAAGATAACAGATTTATATTTTCAGGAATTATTTACGAGTTACAGCAAGTTTGAATGAAACTTTTCATCAATTTTGAATCGGTAGTTCACCCGTCTCGTCTGGCTAGTCTTGTGTCTCTAGTCGTGTTGGTCTAGTGTTGTCTATGTAGTCCTGTCTGTCTAGCTTGACTGTCTAGTAACGTCTGTCTAGTATTGTCTGTCTAGTATTGTCTGTCTAGTCTTGTCTGTCTAGTCTTGTCTGTCTAGTCTTGTCTGTCTAGTCTTGTCTGTCTAGTCTTGTCTGTCTAGTCTTGTCTGTCTAGTCTTGTCTGTCTAGTCTTGTCTGTCTAGTCTTGTCTGTCTAGTCTTGCCTGTCTAGTCTTGTCTGTCTAGTCTTGTCTGTCTAGTCTTGTCTGTCTAGTCTTGTCTGTCTAGTCTTGTCTGTCTAGTCTTGTCTGTCTAGTCTTGTCTGTCTAGTCTTGTCTGTCTAGTCTTGTCTGTCTAGTCTTGTCTGTCTAGTCTTGTCTGTCTAGTCTTGTCTGTCTAGTCTTGTCTGTCTAGTCTTGTCTGTCTAGTCTTGTCTGTCTAGTCTTGTCTGTCTAGTCTTGTCTGTCTAGTCTTGTCTGTCTAGTCTTGTCTGTCTAGTCTTGTCTGTCTAGTCTTGTCTGTCTAGTCTTGTCTGTCTAGTCTTGTCTGTCTAGTCTTGTCTGTCTAGTCTTGTCTGTCTAATCTTGTCTGTCTAGTCTTGTCTGTCTAGTCTTGTCTGTCTAGTCTTGTCTGTCTAGTCTTGTCTGTCTAGTCTTGTCTGTCTAGTCTTGTCTGTCTAGTCTTGTCTGTCTAGTCTTGTCTGTCTAGTCTTGTCTGTCTAGTCTTGTCTGTCTAGTCTTGTCTGTCTAGTCTTGTCTGTCTAGTCTTGTCTGTCTAGTCTTGTCTGTCTAGTCTTGTCTGTCTAGTCTTGTCTGTCTAGTCGCAAGGAAATTAAAGAATTGTCCATAAAATAAAATTTTCACGAAAACATAAGAAAATTACATAATAAAAGAATTTTCCATATAATAAAATTTCTACAAAAGTATTAAAAAAACATCCTTCAAAAATTTCCTCAAAACCATTGAAAAAAATAATATATTTTCCACAAAATTGCAGCTATACATAACTTACAGCATCTTGAACGAACTTTCTTGAATAAAATATCCAACTTGGCTAATTGTTGTTTACACTTATTTCTCCGAAAAATTCTTTAAAAATTACTCATTTACTTCACAACAACAACAATGGAAACGCTGTAAATCTCAAAAACTATAAAAACCTAATATCACTTTACACCAAAAACCATAAAATTTACTAAATTTAACTTGACAGTCAGATTTACCGAAAATACTTTCACGAAACTCCGATACAATTAACGCAAACTGCTTGACCAAAACTTGCATGCGCTTCTGATTAAGATAAGCATCAACGAAACTGTCTCTCAACTACTCTTCGAGACTTTTCACCATTTCACGACACTTGTGTGTGGCTGCACACCAAACAGAATCGAGTTGATATATAAAGAAACGACGCGTTTAGCCAAATTACAATCGTGCCAGATAAGACGCGTCCGACCGCGATCAACATCCACATTTTTTTATTCATTCTTTTTTTAATTCCGATAGCCATTTCGCAATTTCTACTCATAAACACCAAATATTCCAACAAATTTTCAGGGAAAAGTAAAAAATTCATAAATTACGATAAAAAAAAAATTAAATCTTGTCTAAATTATCTCAATAGTTCTAAAAGTCTAGATTTGTCTGTCTGGCCTTGTCTGTTTAGATTTTTTTTTTTATATATTTTATTGTTTCAATATCTACGGATCAAATGTATCTTCTGGGTGGGTTTCCAAATACCATTTCTTTCTACGTCTTTTTGGGGGATATGTTTCGTCTTCTTCGTAATCCCATTTTGCTCTTGCTGCAGCTCCGAAGATATCATAAAATACTGCGGACGATGTGCTAACGGCAAATAGGATACCAAAAACTACATGCCATTCGTCAAATGTATTGTTTATTACAATTCGTCCTATTACGAAAGGGGTTGCAATACCACCTAGAGATCCAATTCCATTAGAAATCGCCATTACGTTACCAGCATAATTAGTAGTAAGATCCATGCAATTAATTTTCAAGCTACTGTAAAATGGTCCTTTGCAGAACATAGCTGCCACAAATAATGTTTGTGCTAAAACTCGATTACAGTTTGAATATCCAGCAGCCATTATAAATGTTGCCGGAATTACAGAGGCGAATGTTGTATAAAGTTTTCTCATAAAGATGATTCTGACGTTGTATTTCTCCCTAACTGCATCCAATATTTTTCCAAAAATTATGCTGCTTACATATTGAGCAATGAACGGACAAGATGATAGAAAAGCGTTAGACTGGATATTATAATTTAACACGTTATTCATATACTTTGGTAAATTCGTAATCATGGTGAAGAAGAGGTAGTCGTGACCTATTTGGCAAACAACCAAGGCCCAAGTGGCAGGATCCAGAAACATTTGCTTTAGTGGCGCTTGGCGTGTCTGTTTCTGGCTTATCCTTTCCTGTATATATTCCAGTTCTCCTTTTGTTATTATTTTGCTATACTTGGGATCAGAATTTGCCCAAAATATGAATAAAGGACACCAAACAAATCCGAATATAGCCCACATGTAAAAAGGAATAGTCCAATTTTGAAAATAGAATATTGCTAAGCCACTAAACATTATTCCAAGTACAGTTCCAAATGAGTTTCCAGCAAATGCTGCGCCACCTAACGTTCCTCTTTCATTTGGTGGTGCCCAACGAGACAAAATACTGGTTACGCCTGGATACAAACCGCATTGTGCTAGCCCGCAAATTACACGTAATGTGAAAACTACTTTCCAATCTAGTTTATTTATGACCACCACTGGTATGAGGATTGTAGTTAACGATGATACAATCACTGATCCAACTAATACATATTTTGCTCCGTACTTATCACATAAATATCCACCAGGAATTTGTAAGAATAAGTATCCTATATAAAATGACATTAATATGTAACTTTGTTGTCGTTCGGTCCATTTTATTTTTCCACCTTCGATTTTTTGTATTACTGATGGTTTTTCGCCTTCATAAACTTTACATGTGGAGTTTAATACATGTAGCGGTTTTTCTATTTGTTCTACCATTTCCACAATAGCAATACTTAGTGCAACTCGCTGACCGTACATGATGATTACTCCAAAAAGACAAAAAACAACTAGAACGTGTCTTATGGGTGCCGCAAAGCAAGGAGATTGACATTTTATTACTGAACATGTTAACTTTTCTGCATTTTTTGCGTCTGCCATCGTTTTTCAAAATATGCTAGAAATTTATGACATGTTTATTTTTTTGACATGTTTATTTTTTTTTAATTGTCATACATTTTTGAATGCTTGATCTTTATATTAAAAAAATCAATCATAGTATTGTCTGTCTAGTCTTGCCTCTCTAGTCTTGTCTGCCTAGTCTTGTCTGTATAGTCTTGTCTGTCTAGTCTTGTCTGTCTAGTCTTGTCTGTCTAGTCTTGTCTGTCTAGTCTTGTCTGTCTAGTCTTGTCTGTCTAGTCTTGTCTGTCTAGTCTTGTCTGTCTAGTCTTGTCTGTCTAGTCTTGTCTGTCTAGTCTTGTCTGTCTAGTCTTGTCTGTCTAGTCTTGTCTGTCTAGTCTTGTCTGTCTAGTCTTGTCTGTCTAGTCTTGTCTGTCTAGTCTTGTCTGTCTAGTCTTGTCTGTCTAGTCTTGTCTGTCTAGTCTTGTCTGTCTAGTCTTGTCTGTCTAGTCTTGTCTGTCTAGTCTTGTCTGTCTAGTCTTGTCTGTCTAGTCTTGTCTGTCTAGTCTTGTCTGTCTAGTCTTGTCTGTCTAGTCTTGTCTGTCTAGTCTTGTCTGTCTAGTCTTGTCTGTCTAGTCTTGTCTGTCTAGTCTTGTCTGTCTAGTCTTGTCTGTCTAGTCTTGTCTGTCTAGTCTTGTCTGTCTAGTCTTGTCTGTCTAGTCTTGTCTGTCTAGTCTTGTCTGTCTAGTCTTGTCTGTCTAGTCTTGTCTGTCTAGTCTTGTCTGTCTAGTCTTGTCTGTCTAGTCTTGTCTGTCTAGTCTTGTCTGTCTAGTCTTGTCTGTCTAGTCTTGTCTGTCTAGTCTTGTCTGTCTAGTCTTGTCTGTCTAGTCTTGTCTGTCTAGTCTTGTCTGTCTAGTCTTGTCTGTCTAGTCTTGTCTGTCTAGTCTTGTCTGTCTAGTCTTGTCTGTCTAGTCTTGTCTGTCTAGTCTTGTCTGTCTAGTCTTGTCTGTCTAGTCTTGTCTGTCTAGTCTTGTCTGTCTAGTCTTGTCTGTCTAGTCTTGTCTGTCTAGTCTTGTCTGTCTAGTCTTGTCTGTCTAGTCTTGTCTGTCTAGTCTTGTCTGTCTAGTCTTGTCTGTCTAGTCTTGTCTGTCTAGTCTTGTCTGTCTAGTCTTGTCTGTCTAGTCTTGTCTGTCTAGTCTTGTCTGTCTAGTCTTGTCTGTCTAGTCTTGTCTGTCTAGTCTTGTCTGTCTAGTCTTGTCTGTCTAGTCTTGTCTGTCTAGTCTTGTCTGTCTAGTCTTGTCTGTCTAGTCTTGTCTGTCTAGTCTTGTCTGTCTAGTCTTGTCTGTCTAGTCTTGTCTGTCTAGTCTTGTCTGTCTAGTCTTGTCTGTCTAGTCTTGTCTGTCTAGTCTTGTCTGTCTAGTCTTGTCTGTCTAGTCTTGTCTGTCTAGTCTTGTCTGTCTAGTCTGTCTAGTCTTGTCTGTCTAGTCTTGTCTGTCTAGTCTTGTCTGTCTAGTCTTGTCTGTCTAGTCTTGTCTGTCTAGTCTTGTCTGTCTAGTCTTGTCTGTCTAGTCTTGTCTGTCTAGTCTTGTCTGTCTAGTCTTGTCTGTCTAGTCTTGTCTGTCTAGTCTTGTCTGTCTAGTCTTGTCTGTCTAGTCTTGTCTGTCTAGTCTTGTCTGTCTAGTCTTGTCTGTCTAGTCTTGTCTGTCTAGTCTTGTCTGTCTAGTCTTGTCTGTCTAGTCTTGTCTGTCTAGTCTTGTCTGTCTAGTCTTGTCTGTCTAGTCTGTCTAGTCTTGTCTGTCTAGTCTTGTCTGTCTAGTCTTGTCTGTCTAGTCTTGTCTGTCTAGTCTTGTCTGTCTAGTCTTGTCTGTCTAGTCTTGTCTGTCTAGTCTTGTCTGTCTAGTCTTGTCTGTCTAGTCTTGTCTGTCTAGTCTTGTCTGTCTAGTCTTGTCTGTCTAGTCTTGTCTGTCTAGTCTTGTCTGTCTAGTCTTGTCTGTCTAGTCTTGTCTGTCTAGTCTTGTCTGTCTAGTCTTGTCTGTCTAGTCTTGTCTGTCTAGTCTTGTCTGTCTAGTCTTGTCTGTCTAGTCTTGTCTGTCTAGTCTTGTCTGTCTAGTCTTGTCTGTCTAGTCTTGTCTGTCTAGTCTTGTCTGTCTAGTCTTGTCTGTCTAGTCTTGTCTGTCTAGTCTTGTCTGTCTAGTCTTGTCTGTCTAGTCTTGTCTGTCTAGTCTTGTCTGTCTAGTCTTGTCTGTCTAGTCTTGTCTGTCTAGTCTTGTCTGTCTAGTCTTGTCTGTCTAGTCTTGTCTGTCTAGTCTTGTCTGTCTAGTCTTGTCTGTCTAGTCTTGTCTGTCTAGTCTTGTCTGTCTAGTCTTGTCTGTCTAGTTTTGTCTGTCTAGTCTTGTCTGTCTAGTCTTGTCTGTCTAGTCTTGTCTGTCTAGTCTTGTCTGTCTAGTCTTGTCTGTCTAGTCTTGTCTGTCTAGTCTTGTCTGTCTAGTCTTGTCTGTCTAGTCTTGTCTGTCTAGTCTTGTCTGACTAGTCTTGTCTGTCTAGTCTTGTCTGTCTTGTCTTGTCTGTCTAGTCTTGTCTGTCTAGTCTTGTCTGTCTAGTCTTGTCTGTCTAGTCTTGTCTGTCTAGTCTTGTCTGTCTAGTCTTGTCTGTCTAGTCTTGTCTGTCTAGTCTTGTCTGTCTAGTCTTGTCTTGTCTGTCTAGTCTTGTCTGTCTAGTCTTGCCTGTCTAATCTTGTCTGTCTAGTCTTGTTTATCTAGTCTTGTCTGTCTAGTCTTGTCTGTCTAGTCTTGTCTGTCTAGTCCTGTCTGTCTAGTCCTGTCTGTCTAGTCCTGTCTGTCTAGTCTTGTCTGTCTAGTCCTGTCTGTCTAGTATTGTCTGTCTAGTCTTGCCTGTCTAGTCTTGTCAATCTAGTTTTGTTTATCTAGTCTTGTCTATCCACTCTTGTTTATCTAGTCTTGTCTATGCACTCTTGTTTATCTAGTCTTGTCTATCCACTATGGTCTATATAGTCCAATCTGTATAACCTTGTCCGTGTAGTGTTGTTTGTATAGTCTTGTCTCTCTACTCTTGCCTGTCTTGTTTTATATATCTAGTCTTGTTTGTCCCGCCTAGTCTTAGTATACCATCTTGTTTACCTAGTCTTTTCTATTTGATCTTAAAACCAATTAAACTTATACATCCTGTTTACGCGTGGAATACTATTTATAATAAGTAATGCAAAAAGTGATCGAACAATAACCTGTGCCAAAGCTGTAACACAACACGTCGAGCAAACATATTATTCAATGTTATTTCGAAATTAGCTTGAACTACATCAACAAGCTTAGAATTCGGTGCGTCGTGTTATTTTCTAATTGCAATTTCAACAAGTTTGGAATAACAATGTGAGTTTGCCTCCCTTGCTTGTCAAGTCATGTTTGGCTAGTTTTGTCTGCTTGGTCGTGTCTGTTTGGTCCAGTTCCATCTGTCTAGTCCAGTCTTTTTGTTTCGCCCTCGTCCGTCTAAAAATATATCCCGAAAAATTGGTCGGTCTATACAGACCAGGCCTGGCCAAATGTCCAAATGCCGCGAAGAATTTTACAAAAAAAAATTTCTATTTTGCATCTTAAAAAAATACATATTGACAAAATTGTATGGCACTCCATTATGCCATACAATTTTGTCAATATGTATTTTTTGTCAAAATGATTTTTTTATATAGAAATGGCATAAAACGGCGCAAAATAAAAAAATAGTATAAAAAACTCGTTTATAAGGCGATTTTCGCTACGCTCGTCGTTTTCTAAACATGGAAGCATGTTGCAAAACCGCGCTTATTGAACTCGTTCTTTAATATACTAATTAACCGTTTTAGTGCTTTACATCGATCACATCGATCGGCATTACTCGCAGATATATGAACGAAGCGCTATCGCGCTGCATGGCACAATCCGACACGGAGCCAGCCTACTTCTTACAGCTGATTCTGATTTTTTTACAGATTTTGAGGAAAAAGCAATATCATCAGCTACACTTAAACCTACACTCTGGTTAAGATATGTTGATGTCACATTTGTACTCTCGCCTCACGGCAGAGTAGATACATTCCTCATCCATCTTACCTCCCAGCATGAGCAAACTAAATTCACAATAGAGGTAGAAAAACATCATTCATCCAGGATACCAACGCATACAGACACGAGAGATGATTCCTTCGACTCCCCCAGTATGACATCCGATTATATCCACCCTCAAAATACAATCCCAGACTTCTCATCTAAACAACCTAACACCTCAGATACATCTACGACCAACAAAACGAACAAACAAGTGAACCGAAGCACCGCAAGCAACGCGCATGACCTGAATTCAGATTGCTATAAATAGACGCGTCACACGACAGAGTGATGAGCTCAGTATACGTCTCACGTTTAGCCCGTAAGAACGTGTATATCTCAAGAAACGACGAGAATCAGGTTCTTATCAGAACCAACCCTCAACACAAACGCGGAATCCCCGAGAAAATAAATCAACGCATATTTCTATATTCTTCTTTGAAAAAACCAAACAATATTGTTTTGTCTATGCAAATGTAGATGCAACGGTCGTGGTATACAAATAACTAAATAGAAAATTATTCAATACAGCCCGCAGTCAAATTTTCATACGCGGTTAATCTGAGATATGGGGCATCATCACTGAAATATATACTAACTGGAACGAGCGCTGGCCTCTTGGCTTGTGCGGCCCGAGTGAGAGGTCCCAAGGACTTCCCGTCATCCTTGTCTAGCCAACAGTGTAGTCGAGAGTGCGGAGGATGTGATACAGTCAGAGCGAAAAGCTAGTTGTATTGAGTTGTATCAAGAAAGAGAGTGAAATCGAGTCAGAGTGATTTTCCTTTTAGACTGTATTAGACGAAGTCAGAGCGATACAAGAGACACTCTTGTGATGCTCTCTCACGGCCCGCACAAGCCAAGAGCGCTCGTTCCAGTTAGTATATATTTCAGTGGGCATCATACGTTCAGCGCCCTCTGTGCCAAAATTTAAAATAACGGAAAATGACATAAAACCTCCAGTGGCGCGTAAAAAACGCCAACGCAGCTACAGAAAAAAAATGGATGGCTAGATTGGGTTATATTAGAGCAGATAAATCAAGACCACATATCGCGCGGCAGCGCGACCCCTCGATCCGAAATAAGAAAAAAATAGTTTAAACCACAATTTCTATATACCCCCTTCAAATTTATTTTCCCTACCCCTATGTGTTTTGCTGTGTTTTGCACGCACACAATGCGTACATTGAGTTGCCTATTTATATGATGCACCGTATCTTAGATTAACCAGACAATCTATGATTAAGGGTAAACACCCTAAATCAGTGTTTCCCAAACTTTCGATTCACGTGTACCCCTTTCAAATATTTTTTAACACTTCGTACCTCTTAACAATAAAAACTGTACCGGTCTATTTTAAGTAATATAGAATTTCCAGATTGGTTTCAAAGATTTATTATATAAGCGGATAAAATTAAGGTTTAAAGAGATTTAAATTCGCGAGATAAAGCTTAATTTTATTCGCTAGTGTATAGAAACTTTCTTCAATTTTGCTTCTATTTAATGTTTTTTTTTTAAGCGAAGCATGTTGTTGGATCATTAGTGTATTGTTGATGAAATTGTTGATTCATGCGTCAAAATTTGGTTTAGAGTATCCTGTTTTAATTAATTTGTGTTTTTTAATCATAAATGGATACATCCTAAGAATTATTGTTCAATACAGACGCAATTGCAGAAAGATTACTCACGCGGAAATCAAGACATTTATACAAAACATGTGTAATAAATTTTGTGATTGGATATCAAAAAAGAGCACCAGCGAAGTCAACATTTAGGGTTGTGTTTACGAAGCTCACTAGTGATTTATTTTGATGCGTTGCTATGGATACTTTTATTTCACTAGCGAAATAAAATGTTTATTTAAGTAGTGATTATACCACTGTTTTATTGATCCGCATCTAAGGAATTAAACGTGACTTTTTAAGGTGAAATTGAATAAAAATTATTACACATATTAGGAAAAATGTTATTCTTTATGAGTTCATTGATCAAGACAGTTTCTGCTTGTTTTTATATACGTAAAAACAATCTGCAATTATTTTATCGTGAGCAGTTAGTAAAATCTTTTGGTTGTATTGTATTAATTAATTGTCAAAGATGTTGAAGAAGAATTGTTTGCAGATTGACAGATAATTCAAGAATTCAAACACTTTATAAAAAGTAATGTTTGATTACACAATTTTTTTGTAATTTAAATATTGTTATTTTTCTTCTTATTTCCACTGTGACACACACAAAAAATGAAAATTTTGGAACATAGTTTCGTACGCCTTTCAAACCATTCGCATACCCCTTGGGGTACGCGTACCACACCTTGGGAAACACTGCCCTAAATAAATGAAATTTAGATCTATTAAGTTTAAATGAATCTAGACAATTCTGACAATTTAGGTAATTTACACAATTATCAGATAATTTAACATTGGTAAAACCATACTCAATAATAATTGTATAAACTCAATAAAGTCGGAACACAGCCTGAATATATTAATATATTCAACCTTTCCGGAACTCTATAACATTATATATAACTATAATAATGTTATAGATATATTCAGGGTATGTTCCGACTTTATTGGATTATCAGATAAACTATGTCAAACTAGACAATAGACTTTAACAAATTCGACTTATATTGTCTAGTCATGTATGCTTGGACTATTTGGCAAGCCCTGCTCGTCTTACCTGTTGAGTCTTGTCTATCTAGCCTTGTTTGTCTAGTCTACACTGTCGACTCCAGTCTGTATGTATGGTCTAGCCTGTCTAGTCTTGTTTGTTTAGGCTAGTCTGTCTATTCTTGTTTGTTTAGTCTGGTCTGTCTAGTATTGTTACTTTAGTCTAGTCTGTCTATTCTATCAAATCTGTCTAGTCTTGTCTGTCTAGCCTTGTCTGTCTAGTTTATATACTCTAGTCTGTCTAGCCTTTTCTGCCTAATCTTGTTTGTTTAGTCTATTCTGTCTACTTCAGTCTGTATAGTTTTGTTTGTCTAGTCTATTCCGTCTAGTTTCGTTTTTAGTCTAGTCTTAAATGTCTTGCGTTGCTTGTCTGGTCTAGTCTGTCTGCTCTAGCCTGTCCAGTCTTGTCTCTTTAGTCTCTTTTGTTTAGTCTAGTCTGTATAGACTTGTTTGTCTAGTTTAGTCTGTACAGTCCGTCCAATCTGTCTAGTCCATCGAGTCGGTCCAGTCTCTCGATTCTGTTTAGCCTGTCCAGTCTGTCTAATCTAGTCTAGTCTGCCCAGTCCAGTTTGTCTAGTCCGTCTAGTCCGGCTAATCCGTCTAGTCCACTACGTGTACCACCTTGTGGTAGGAAAACTTGACTCAGATAGTCTTAATATCCAAACGATTTACGATAGCCTTCAAGAACTAAAAAATCTGCTAATTAAACATAATAGGAAAAAAATTGATGTTCCAAGATCCATGGGAGCGGAGTGGGCAATGGAGTGAAGAAGGCAATGGAGTTTACCTTGGCAGATTCCGAAATAGAAATAAGGGTATTCATACCAAAGGATAAAGCGACTGCGGTATCGACTCCCAAAAAGCAGACAACGCAGTACATGCGAAAGCAAGCTACGAGACAAACGGAGGCGGTCTTCATAAGAGACAATAATAAGACCTACGCAGAACTGCTAATGAAAATTAAAACAGGGATAAACATCGAAGATATAGGACCAGACATTGAAGGCATAAGAAAAACAAAATCGGGAGAAGTATTACTGGAAGTAGAGGCAGGTAAAGCAAAGCTACTAAGAGATGAAATAGCTAAACGAATGCCAGATGTTGATATACGAGCTAATAACACAGACGTGACATTGATTATAAGAGACCTAAATGCCACCGCTACAGTGGAAGAAATTGAACGTGCCATTGAAAACCAAATTAAGATAGGAGATACAAACAAAGTTGTAATCAAATATCTAAGACCAGCATACGGGGAAAATCAAATCGCGACAATAGTGCTACCAAAAATGGAGGCCTAAAAAATCCTAGCATTAGGAAAAATAAAGATTGGCTGGATAAAATGCAGGGTCAAAGAGAGGATTAACCTAAATAGGTGCCACAGATGCTGGCTCGCAGGACACAAGGCTGTAAATTGTCAAGGACCGAACAGGCAAGAGCCCTGCCTGCAGTGTGGAGAAGAATGTCACAAGGCATTCCAATGTCAAATGATCCATTCTGCCCGATCTGTAACGAAAAAGGTCACCGAGCAGACACTCGACAATGCCCGGAATATAAAAGGGCACTGTTGGAGGCCAGTAAGAAAAGAAACAACTAAAAATGACCAAGATACTCCAAACAAACATGAACAGGTGCCGCGCAGCCCACGATCTGCTAAATGCCGCGACATTAGAATTAAAAGTAGATTTCTTGGTCCTAAGTGAACCAAATAAAAACATCGTGAGCAATCCGGAATGGTTCACCGAGGAGAAAAAGGACGCAGCTATAAAAATCACCAATAAAACAATGATAATGATAGACTCGGGTAGTGGACCGGGCTTTGTATGGGTGTAAATGCAACAATTTAAGCTATACAGTTGCTACTCTTCACCAAATAACACACCCGAGCAATTAACAATGTGCCTTGCCGCCCTCAGTAGTGATATAAGAAACTCTCCCAAAGAAAACTCGTTGCTGGTGACTTCAATGACAAATCCCCATACTGGGGATCCCTCAAAACAGATAATAGAGAAAATATAGTAACCGATTGGACTGCCGAGACTGACATGTACGTCCAAAACATAGGCCCAAAAAACACTTTTCAAAGAGGAAAAATGGGCTCTATAATAGATCTCACCTTCTCTACGCAAAACATATCGAGCGAAATCACCAACTGGAAAGTTCTCGACGAAACCGTTAGGGATCACAAATATATTACACACTCCCTGGAGAGCAAGGCGTCCAATAAAACAAATCAGGCTAAAAGATGGAACATCAAGAAAATAGATGAGGAAAAATTCAATAAACAACTAACGGACGACATCAACAACAGAAGAACTTACACAGCAGAAGCGCTCATTTGAAAATCTGAAGAGGGCTTGCAACGTTCCAATGTCAAGGAAAAAACCGCACAAAAATCGTAAACAAATGTACTGGTGGAATAATGATATCGCAAATAGCAGAGCAAAGTGTGTTATAGCTAGGAGAAATTATCAACGGCAAATGAAGAGACCTGGTGAAGAAAAATTCTCAATACAAGCGAAGCTCAAGTACACAATCGCCAAAAGAGAACTCAAAAAGAAAATATCCAATTCAAAAAAGGAACATTGGGAAAAACTATGCAAAGAGATTGACGAAGATGTGTGGGGAGATGCGTACAGGATTTCCATTAGAAAACTAAAAATCCACCAGCCAAACCTCCAACTCCAGGCAGACAAACCACAGGAGATTATAAACGCGCTCTTCTCGATCTATGATCAAGTGAGGTGGAAACAACCGACTGTAACAGATGTAAGATAATTCTCAGAAACGGAAATGAGAAATACTTCCAACCATCTCCGCATCGATAGAGCACCGGATTACCCGCTGAGATAATAAAAAGGACAATCCAACTACATCCGCAATACATACTAAAAATTATAATGACTGGATCCTTCACCAAATTGTTGAAGAAAGCAACGTTAGTGCTGCTAAAAAAAGAGTACAAGCAAACACAAGAGCCACGATCGTACAGGCCAATATGCCTCCTAGATACAATAGGAAAACTATTAGAGCATTTCCGGCAAGGAACTTTCTGAACGGCAATTCGGGTTCAGAGAAGGTAGATCAAATTATGACGCCGCACAGGCAGTTATAGATATAGCAGCACAAGCAAGAAATGGCACACGACGAACACGGCGAATGTGTGTTCTTTTAATGCTGGACGTTCGAAACGCATTCAATTCTGCATCTTGGCAACACATTATGGATGAAATGATAAATAGAGACATGCCACCCTATCTCTCACGGATTATAAGGAGTTATCTCAGAGAGCATAGTGTTAACAGTGGTGTCTTACAAGGATCTGTACTAGGACCCACACTCTGAAACATCGTCTACGACGGGGTGCTTAACCTGGCTCAAGCGGAAGCAATAACAACAATAGGTTTTGCGGACGATCTGGCGCTTGTCGTTACAGCGAAATCTGAACAGGCATTAATGGAAAAAGCAAACGCAGCCATAAACCGCATAATCAACTAGATGACCAACAAGGACCTGCAACTGGCACCGGAAAAATCAGAAGCCGTTCTCTTGACTGGAAGAAGAAAAGTGCTACCAATGTGCTTTAAAATACAAAATGTAGTAATCAAACCCAAGGAATGGGTAAAGTACCTAGGCATAATAATCGATAGGCAAACAAACTTTGGTGGGCACATATTGCAAGAGCTGCGGAAAAAGGACTAAAAATAGTAGCCGCACTGGAAAAAATAATGCTTAACGTCGGAGGACCAAAGAGCAGCAAAAGAAAACTGCTCAGCTCGGTAGTCCACTCAACCATGCTATACGGAGCTCCTGTGTGGGCAAACGCACTACTCCAAACAAACAAGTTCTTGCAAGCGTCCAAAGGAAAACTACAGCTCTGAGAGACCCTACTTTGGAACCCAGAAAATTAGTAGATTTCATGCTAGAAAACGAAAATAACTTGGACACTCTAACCAAAATGTTTCGGATATTTTGACATAAAAAGAAAAAGACGAGAGACATACTACAGAGTGGAGAAAACTCCGAGAGGCGCAGCTACAATCATGAGCAAATATAACAAAAAAACCATATTCATTTCACCAAGACCAAAATACAAGGAGAAAACAGAAAAACTAGGGCGAAAAAAATCCGTCCGAGCTGCCCACCCTGAAGGAATGCGCAAGCGATACCGGGGTGGCGTTCTTTTAAGAGAAGTGGAAGAAGGTGTTTAGTGAGTGAGAGCCTCACACACAGGCTGGTAGAGCTTCCCCCAAACCACATAAAAAAGTCCGTCTAGTCCGTCTAGTCCGTCTAGTCCGTCTAGTCCGTCTAGTCCGTCTAGTCCGTCTAGTCCGTCTAGTCCGTCTAGTCCGTCTAGTCCGTCTAGTCCGTCTAGTCCGTCTAGTCCGTCTAGTCCGTCTAGTCCGTCTAGTCCGTCTAGTCCGTCTAGTCCGTCTAGTCCGTCTAGTCCGTCTAGTCCGTCTAGTCCGTCTAGTCCGTCTAGTCCGTCTAGTCCGTCTAGTCCGTCTAGTCCGTCTAGTCCGTCTAGTCCGTCTAGTCCGTCTAGTCCGTCTAGTCCGTCTAGTCCGTCTAGTCCGTCTAGTCCGTCTAGTCCGTCTAGTCCGTCTAGTCCGTCTAGTCCGTCTAGTCCGTCTAGTCCGTCTAGTCCGTCTAGTCCGTCTAGTCCGTCTAGTCCGTCTAGTCCGTCTAGTCCGTCTAGTCCGTCTAGTCCGTCTAGTCCGTCTAGTCCGTCTAGTCCGTCTAGTCCGTCTAGTCCGTCTAGTCCGTCTAGTCCGTCTAGTCCGTCTAGTCCGTCTAGTCCGTCTAGTCCGTCTAGTCCGTCTAGTCCGTCTAGTCTTGTATGTACATAACGTAGGATGTACGTGATCTAGATTAAACTTGACAATATGAACAAGCTAGATCAATCTATATTCTACGCAGAGTTTAGATTAATCTAAAGAATCTAGATCATAACAATATATTTATATCAGCATATAGACAACATAATATGTAGACTAGAAACTAAGTAAGTTTGTTTTGTTTTCTTAGTAGATACTAATTACTTTATTACGTACCAAAGCTTCGATTTGTTTTGAAGTTTTAAGACGCTATAAAACAATGCACACTGCACAAAACGTCCGCACTCAATCGGAGTTCACCTACAACTAAGTTGTCAACACACCTCCAATAATAAGCAGTTAAACTGCATGTGATAAGAACTAGTTTTCTTTCAAGTCACCGTTAGATATTCACAGAGGAGAATTTTTACCCATGAAAATTTAGTACGTAGATTACGGTTTTTATCGTCTGTTTACTAAATAGTTTCGTCTTTTTTTTAGTTTATTAAAAGTCGTATAAAATTCGTGTTTGTTTTCGTTTTCGCATCGGGCTGTCTATAAAAAACGAGTCGGACTAGGCCGAGGATTTTCTAAACGCAAATGTTGCTGTTTCGTTAGCTCCCATCCTTCTTCCCAAAAAAAAATGACGATGTAATTAAAAACTGCGAGAAAATAATTGGATTAATTAGACTATGGCTTATAATTACGTCTAATTACGAGCCATTCGGTAACGATGGACTTCCTCGGTTCAAATTAATTTTGGCAAAGAAAAACAGTTTCATTAGTTTATCAGAAACAGAAAAAAGTTTCAAATTTAAGAAAAATGTTTGTGATTACTAAGTAGTTCAAAGTACATTCAAAGACTATACTAGATCAAACTGCATAATATAAAGAAATTATAGATTGTTTTTATCTATCTAGAATCTAGATAATAGAACTTTTCACGGTTAGTTAAGCGCATGAGCGTTAGCAATGTTTTAAAGGCGGGAATATGAGTTATATAAGTTTCGGGCACATTTTATTATTTTGGTACTTATTAACCCCACCACCGCAATATATTTGATTTATCTGTCCGCTTCGCGGCGGGCAACCTAATCTAACTGGGGTAAATAAATATTAATAAAGTTATAAATAAAAAATTAAAAATGTTTTAATTTTAAATAAAATGTTTTATCTACGACCAATATTATAATTGCCCAATATTGTACAGTTCGTGGATTATGTAAATTCATCATACAACACACGTATGTAACAGTCCGCGATTAATGTTATTTAATGATTCAATAACACACTAGTGCGTTTTGTTTACGATTCGTTGATTGGTTGAGAGCTGCTACTATCGTTTAATATAGGCAACCCAAAGCATTTCGTTATTTGTCAAGCAATAATTAAACGTCAAACTAATCTAACATAAACACTATATATTTTTTTTAATTAAAACTATTTGAATTAAAATAGTGTCCAGTGAAAGTGAAAAAGAAAATAGTACTCCGTCCGAAATTGTTGAAAAAGCGAAACAAGCCGCCCACACTTAGCTAACGATTAAATCTCGGGATCGGACTTATGGATTTATGGACTGGAGAATGAAGCATAAAGTTAAATCGTTTTCAGAAAATGTTGCGTTATCATGCTTTGATGAATTATCTTAAACAATGAAACTATCTTCACTTTGGGCAATGTATTCAATGGTTCGGACATCAATTACTATAAAGCATGACATCGACATTTCAAAACATTCAAAGCTTTACTAAAGAGAAAATCTGACGGATTTAAAAGCAAGAAATCAAAAATTTTCACCAATCAAGAAATTAACAGTTTCCTCAATAATACGCCGGATAACAAATATTTATTGATGAAGGTATTCATTACTTTTTTTTCTTATAATGCTCTCTAATGGGCATAACGACATATTTTTTATATAATTTTAGGTTATTCTTATCATTGGCATATTTGCATATCTTCTAGAAAACAAGAACTACGATATATCAAACCCTGCCATACATAAAACACTGGAACATCTCTGATCCTTAAAAATCCTGATTCTAAAACAAAAACTCTTTTGAGTTTCTTTTGTGATACCTCAAGAATTTTACCAAGCCTGCAAAAAATACATTAACATCCGCCCACAAAAAATTGGCGGCATTTAAAAATGTAGCGGTGATGGCGTTAATACGTAAGTACCATTATTTTCACTGGTTTCTTCACTGGCACTTTTTGGACGTATGTGGCGTAAATTGACGCATGCGCACAAAAAAATCAACTATGAAAAGGTCTAAGGACAATTTAGAAAAAGAAGACGATGTAGACAATTTAGATCAAATTACAGTCAATATCAAGATACAATCGAGATCTGAATAAGTCTACTCAATTGTTACTGTGTCTATACTTACATTGAGTAGATATATAGATTAGTCTAGCCATTCTAGACGTATAGTATAAAGTAATATCTAAGACTAGATAATATGCGGAATTTAGTTCAAATTAAACCCTTCTTTCAGTAGATTGGTTTGATTATTTGGATTGGTTAGGATTGATTGCTAAGATAAGTCCCACGCTCAAATCCCAGGGCGCGAGTATGGAAATAAGCCACCGTCCTCCTGTGCATCGCTCTGGCAAGCCCATCACAGTAATCTTTTTTTTAATATTGGGGACGTAACGTAGCAAGCACGCTGTTTGCTTGACAAGTGACCCCCCCCCCCCCCCCTGAAAAGATCGACAACAAGGGAATGTTGAATAAAACACCTCCCTCAAAAATTGGCTCACCAGCCCTGTTAAAAACTGTAAGAGCTCCCTATACTTGTGCCTACGATCTAGACACGAAACAAAGTCCACTAGGACTGTAGCACCACAGGAAGATTGTAGATTAGTAAACAAATAGAAAATGGACTGGTGCCTAGTAAGACAAAAGTAGGCAAAGTAGCAGGCAAATATCTGTTGTGTTTCAACATGAGATTTGTTTTGTATTCTTAAATAAACTTAATAATATTATAGAGCTACGGAAAGGTTGAATATATTTATCTATTCAAGCTATTTTCTGCTTTAATAAGTTGGTATGATTGTATCTATAATTAGTTTGGTTTCACTCCAATATTCAATCATCAATTAAATCAATAACTGATATAAACTGATAATAACTGATATATAACTGATAATAAATTTTATAATTCAAAAGAACAAAGCTGCACTGATGAGAGATAGATCTCGAGGCGCGTCTGCAGATGGCTATTCACTTGGGTTAAATAGAAAGAGGTGAATTGGTAAAACCATACAACATTATAGATAATCAGATAAACTTAATAAAGACGGAACAAAGCTTGAATATATAAATATACTCAACCTTTCCGGAACTCTATAATACTAATGAGTCTTTTTAGGACTACCAAAAACAAATCTCGTATGAAATTTGTCAGTTATTCTATAGCTTTCTATAGAATAAATAAATAGCTATTTCTATAGAAAGCTATAGAATAACTGACAAATTTCATACGAGATTTGTTTTTGGTAGTCCTAAAAAGACTCATTAGTATTATAGAGTTCCGGAAAGGTTGAGTATATTTATATATTCAAGCTTTGTTCCGTCTTTATTAAGTTTAGAAAGAGGTGATCTTAAAAAACCGGCCAAGTGCGAGTTGTGACTCGCGCACCGAGGGTTCCGTACAAATCTTTAGGAGGACCTAACTGTATGCAACCCATATACTTCTGGTGCCTGACAATACCACGCAACACATTAGTGTATTTTCATAAGTTTCTAATAGAAAATTCTTGCCAAATTTCATGATTCTAGGTCAACGGGAAGTACCCTAGGTTTTGATTCCCTTATGAAATCGCAAAATATGCGACATAAACGGTCATATCTTTTGATCGCGTTAACTTACAAGTTTGATTTTTTCAAAGCTAAAAGAGACCGCAGAACCGAGTATTTGATACAAATTTCAACTTGTTACCTCTACGCGTTCCTGAGAAAAATGGTATTGACAGACAGACAGACGGACGGACGGACAGATAGACAGACAGAAAGACAGACAGACGGACAGACAGACAGACGGACAACAAAGTGATCCTATAAGGGTTCCGTTTTCGGTACGAAACCCTATAAACAATGTTATTCATTCAGTTTTTGTTTTGACAAATATGTTTTGTGGTTCAACATGAGATTTGTTTTGTAGTCCTAAATGACTTAAAAATATTATAGAGCTGCGGAAAGGTTGAATATATTTATATATTCAAGCTATATTCAGCTTTATTAAGTTGGTACGATTGTATCTATAATTAGTTTGTTTTCACTCCAATTTTCAATCATCATTTAAATCAATAACTGAAACTAAGTTCAGGTCTTTCAACACACATGTCATACAAAACCTAACCTCGACAGCCTGGCACATGTTTTAAAACTAATGTAAGTGTATTCCATTTTATAATTCAAAGGAGCAAAGCTGCACTAATGAGAGATAGATCTCGAAACGTGTCTGCAGATAGCTTCTCTTAGGTTAAATAGAAAGAGGTGATCTTAAAAACAATGTTACAATGTTGCCTAGTAAATAGCAGACAAATATCTGTTGTGTTTCAACATGAGATTTGTTTTGTATTCTTAAATAGACCTAATAATATTATAGAGCTACGGAAAGGTTGAATATATTTATATATTCAAGCTATATTCAGCTTTAATAAGTTGGTATGATTCTATCTATAATTAGTTTGTTTTCACTCCAATATTCAAACATCATTTAAATCAATAACTGAAACTAAGTTCAGGTCTTTCAACACACGTGTCATACAAAACCTAACCTCGACAGCGCGGTACATTGTTTTCAAACTAATGTAAGTGTATTCCATTTTATAATTCAAAAGAGCTAAGCTGCACTGATGAGAGATAGATCTCGAAACGCGTCTGCAGATGGCTATTCACTTGGGTTAAATGGAAATATGTCATCTTAAAAATATTATGATGAATGTTATTCATCTAGTTCTTGTTTAGTGGCACGAAAGTGGACTGGGGCCTAGTAAATAGCAAAAAAATATCTGTTGTGTTTCAATATGAGATTTGTTTTGAAGTCTTAAAAAGACTTAATAATATTATAATAATAATATTATAGAGCTACGGAAAGGTTGAATATATTTATATATTCAAGCTGTATTCCGCTTTAATAAGTTGGTATGATTGTAACTATAATTACTTTCTTTCACCCCAATATACAGTAATGCATACTGGTCTTGTCTATAACCAGATTTTGTGTGGTAATCTACACAATGGAGTATCTATAATCCTGGAGGGCAGGAAGGGCTTAGAATATTCATCCCGGAATAGTGTGGGATAAAAGGACCCATTGCAGGTTTTGTGATCATTGACTGGTCGTAATTGTCGCTGGACTTCTGTTCTCCCAAAACTGACCCAATTTCACAAACGTCGATACAAATATTGAATTTATAGTCTAGTCTATACAACGAGACTAGATTATTAAAAGTATAATCTATATGAAACCTTGTTGGTCTTCAAGGTTTCATCTAGATTATACTTTTATAATCTACACGGAAAAAAGTACACTCTAAAAATTACAGTAGCATCGGCCTTTACGAATTTAAAACTGTAAAAACTAACAATTGCTTTTTTTAAATTACAGTTTCCGGTATTGTTAGTAAATAAGTTTTAAAAATTACAGTGTGCGACTGCAATCTCTACAAATTTGTATTCGTAAGGCCGCTGGTACTATTTGTGGCAGCTGCTACTATTAGTGTAGTCTCGTAATATAGGCTAGACTACAAGTCTAGTCTACAAAAATCAAACTAGATTACTAGAAAATGACCCTCACCACTCAAAACTCAAGTCGTATTAAACGTTTAGATTGATATAACTTCTAATTTTTAGAAAACGTGAATTTTTCAATTCAGAGTAAGAATGGATTAGCACGTAGTAACGATCGCAACCGTCCTCTTCATTCAAACTAGATTAGTTTTTTTTGTCTATTTGGTATAGACAATCAATGGGCAAATAAAAATATCATTTATACATGTAAATACAAGACAAGATATAAAGAATCTTGGATAGACTAGTCTAGTGTAGACAAATAAGATTAATGCAGATATGGAACAGAGCTGTTGAAAAGTCTTGATGAACTAAACTAGGTAGACTCGGGTTTCGAGAATTGTCTAGATGGCCAAGTAAGGTTTATTGTGTGGTATAAACAGGAAATGCGCAAATGGCACAAATTCCATCCAAAAATTCTATTTTCGCGGTCGAATTATTTTTACATGCGCGATTTCGACCTCACTGATTTATTTTCTTTATCATTTCACGCGACTTGGTCCTTGATATTAATAATGGACAAAAATTCCAGATTTCGAAGATTTTCAAAATTTTGAAAAACAGAACTGCAATTTTGACCAGTACCTATCTATATTGATACTGTGTGTCTATATAGATATAGATACTTGTCAATATTCATACAGACATTGTGTCTAAATTGATATAGATACTGTGTGTATATTGATTATCTGATTTTCGATAAATTTCGAAAATACAAAATAGTTTATATATCTATGTCTATATTAATACAAATATAGTGCCTCTTGATTATAAAATTTTGAAAATACAGAACTTTCTGTGATTTTATCCTGTGTCTATATTGACCCCGTGTATCTACACGCACACACAGCACTACTGCCCATTGGGAATTACAATCCAGTGTCATTTTCAATCCGGCCGGATCCGACCGAAATTCGGTTGATCCGATCAAGATAATTTTGCCTTTTCGTTCCAAAATGGACTGTTTCCAGGGTAATCGAGTGAGTGTATTATATAGGTACTTACACACACACCCACATATTTATAATTAGACAAACAATTATAAATCTAATATAGTGTAGTTCACTCTGGAATTTCACTGATTTTAGTATTTTAACTTTATAAAATCTAACATAATAAACTTTTCTATCTACTGAGATTACAACAATTAGGTTTACGAGCATTCTAACAAGTCTTATTCTTATTTTATGACAGACATCATTTTGAATCTGTCTAATGAATGGCACAATTATCACAAGAATGAGTTTATAACTATTTAATTTAATCAATTAACTATAAATAACGTATTTGCCGGTGTATTAGACGTACCCTAACATTTAACCTACTTTTTGCCTATAACGCGGATCTAGTTTTAGAGGCAATTTTTTTGGAAAAAGGTGTGCGTTATACACCGGAAAATACGGTAATTACTTTAAGTATACATTATTTATTACAAAATCAATTTTGGTGTTGAAAAAACCATGTGGCGCTATGCGCACCACGCATTTAAAGTACCTACTCCGTAGGATCCGGTATATTGGGACCGGATCCGGCTAACGCTTAGTGATGCCGGATCCTCCGGATTACCGGATCCGGTTTTCCCGATTGCAATCCCTACTGCCCATGTAGAGCCTTGGCTTCTTCAACAACCGCCTTCCATCTGTCTCTTTATAGCTGTTATAGTCCAGTTCTTTATTCTCACTTCTTCTAGCACCTTATCTTTCCATCTTGACCCAGGCCGTCCTTCAGGTCGTCTGCCCTCTGGTGTATTTGTAAACACAGCTCTGGTTGTTCTTGTGTTTTGCATTCTCCAGACGACGCCCACCCATCTAATACGTTGCCTTTTAGTCGAACCAACAATCTTGTTCTTGTAATAGTTGTAACTAAATTAAATAACTATTGTAATTAAATGTAACAGTCTTGTTCTTGTAATAGTTCTTTTAATTCGAAGTTCATTCATATTCTCCATCCATTTTCCGTATCGTCGTTATTCTATATTGATATAGATACTGTGTCTATATTGATTTAGATACTGTGTCCATATTGATACAGATACTGTGTCCATATTGATGTAGATCGGTGTCTCCGTGTGGGGTTTTTGCTAGTCGCCAATCGGGCCGCCTCCCAGGTGGCGGATACGGGATTGCCTACCAGATAAGGTGGGTACCTGGGAAATCCAATACCAGGGGCGTAACAAAACTAGCACTGGAAGAGGGCTACAGCGACTCCCAGTACTAAGATGAGGCCAAAAGGAAATGATGTTGAACTTTCTCATCACATGGACTTCCACAAGCATGACTGGAGCAGTTTTATTGGTTGTAGTACTATGGCGTGGGAGGAAAAGAGGATAATCTTCCCCAGGACAAATTATCATTTATGCAGGAACAAACACAAAGTACGGCCCACAGTAACGGGCAGGTCTTAAATGGCCGAAGGGTGCTAAGAATTTCCCGGTTCCAGCTAAAAGAAAATATCAAAAAAATCGCAGCCTGGAATGTAAACAGCCTCTATGAACCAGGAAAAATTAACAACCAAACGCAAGAAATACAAAGACTTGAAGTCTCCAATACCAGGGGACTTGACTTGAAGTCAATATTATGGGCATCAGTGACCTGTGGGCAATGTGTACCTAGTCAATGTTTGTATCAACGTTTGTGAGAATGGGTCAGTTTTGGTAGGACAACAGAAGTACAGCCACAATTACGACCAGACGATGATCACCAAACCTATGTTATATCAATCTAGACACTTAACCACAATATGTACTACTCAGGTAGCGACGAAACAGACAAACATCATAGACATGGAGTGGCTGTTGTGGTGGACAACAACACTAAGAAATTTGTATATAATTTCCTGCCAATCTCGGAAAGAATCACGCTCTTAACTTAACACCAACCCAGTAAAACTAAACATAATTCAAGTGTACGCCCCCACGGCGGAGAAACCGGAAGTTGCGAAGAATTCTACATATGCTTAGAAGCAACACTGAAGCATACCAATAAGGAAGACAAAAACATAATAATGGGCGATTTTAATGTAAAAATTCGAGAAGGCAGGTACGAAGACAAAGTTGGGTAATTTGGTCTAGGTATTAGAAATGACAGAGGACATAGACTCGTAGAGTTCTGCCAAAACAATAAGCACATACCTGTTCGGGTCCCTTTTTATGGTTTTGCAGCCTATAAAAAGAGCGTATGATTGTCAATAGCGCGGTCAATTAATTCCGATAGGTGTTGATTGCGCGCATCGAATTAAAAAATCGCGCAGCGATTAGGATTATAATTAGTGTAAAAAATTGCGATTTGAGTCGCAGCGCGAGATAGTACGTTTAGCCCGGCGAGTGTGTTAAGAGAGTGCACGTTTTATCTCGGCCGGCATGCGACCACGCCCATTTTGTTGATGGGAACTTTTCGGGGTTCTGTCCATTCTAGAAGATCTGCACTGCAAGGGTTCTCCGCCGAATAGCCTTCTTGTTTTCATTATCGGTTCCGTTTCCTCCTTTAAATTAGTTGGCGACAGGAGGATCGTTTCAACAGAGCAGGAAATGAAGACATTTTGTAATTAGAAGTTAAGTTGCAAAACCACCCCGATTTGTTGTTCCATATTTTAATTTGTCATTGTTAAATACAGTCCAAGCATTCCAACAAATACATGGTTCCAAATGCCGAAACGCCGTCTATACACCTGAACATCCCCCAACACAGACCAGGTCACATTCTTAGGAACCGAATTGATTTCATCCTAATCAACGAAAGATTTCGCAACTACATCAAACGAGTAGCCGCATAATCGGGAGCAGTCGTCGCTTCAGACCACAACCCAATTATAGCAAACTCACTCTAGCAGAGTAACTTCGGCGAGGATCCTCGCCGAAGTTGTTCGAGGCAAGGAACTACACGGAGGAGGCATCTACACTCTTGCCTTACTTCGCGAGGACCTCAGTGCCATGACCGACACCGAACAGGTAGTAGCTACTGCTGCACCTATTTGTGCTTTTAATTATGTTGTCCCTAATATCTGATCCCAAATAACTGGTTTCCTTTGAAAAGCCTCCAGGAATTGTAACTGGAGTTCTTGGGACCAATTGCTCATGATTTTTGATATTGTTTAAATTAATATTAGATAAAATTTAATAATAATAAATAAAAATGTTTTTAGTTTTTAATCGTTCAAGAAACGGTTGTGAACTAACCCACCTGCATACAGCTGACTAAATTAAAGGACCAAAACACGAGGAAGTAAACACGAGAGTCTAGACGTGATACTCTCCCTTCCTCGTACTCGCGCCTCGTGTCCCTTTGACTCAGGTACGAAACTCGGGTACTTTGACTCGGGTTAGCCAAGGCGATGCGAGGAAGCACAAGGCGGACCGAGTACCCTGACTACACTCTCGTTCCTCGCTCAACACCGTGCTACTTCGCGAGAGTGTGGAACGGGCATTAAAGTAAAAAAATAATCGACATTCACAAACTAACCGTAGAACCAAAGGCGAAAACCGCATATTCCCACCACATAAACACAAAATAAAAGAGGGACAACAACTGAATACAGTCGAAGACATGGTAATACCTCAAAGAAGTGATAACATCAACAAAAAAACAGGACTGGATGATACAAGATATCATTCTGCTGATAGAACAACGCAGAGGGCTAAAAACTGAGCAAAAACACGCCGAGTATAAAGTGATGCATAAGAAAATACGCAGGGCAATCAAAATAGCCAAGGAGTCCTGGATGCAGAAAAGATGTAAAGAAGTAGTATTCCTGCGCATCATTCACACCAGGCTATTTAATAAACTTGAGGGGCTAAAGCGTATACACTCAGTTCGGATTTAAGAGCGGCACCGGTACACGAGGAGCAACAGTCTGCCTAAACACATTGTTACAAAACTGCTACGACAAAAGAAAGGACATCTTCCTGTGCTTCATCGACTTGGAAAAGGCGTTCGATAGTATGAACCACAAACGTCTCATCGAATATCTAAAAAGAGCTGATATAGATGAAAAAGACGTAAGAATAATCCAAAACCTGTGCTGGCAACAGTCAGCCAACGTCAGAATCAACACTTAACGGCAGAAGAAATCGAGATTAAAAAGACGGGTACGTCAAGGATGCATAATGTCACCAATGCTACTTAATCTCTACGTCGAACAAATATTCTCAGAAGCCTTCGATGATCTAGATTCTAGAAATCGGAATAAAAGTGAACGGTATCACAATAAACAATATAAGATACGCAGACGGCATAGTGATCATAGCAAGCAATCAGCAAGACCTACAGATACTAATGAACAACATAAACAGAAAAGGGTCAGAGGCCGGATAAAGAATGAACATATCCAAAACAAAATTCATGGTTATAAGCCGTAATAATCAGACAGGAAAGAATTACGAAAACACTCGAAAGAACTACGAGCACGAAATACCTAGGCGCACTAGCAAACGGCAGATGGAATCCACTTCGATAATAGTTCCACATGATTAAGAGTAGGGTAGAACAAGCCAGACAGGCATTCAACAAACTATCATCCCTTTCTATGCGATAAAAACCTAAATTTAGAAATCCACCACAGAATGGCCAAATGCTACTTTTGGCCAGTTCTACTGTATGGAGCAGAAACCTGGACGATAAAAGTAGCATCCATTAATAAGAGAGGCGTTCGAGATGTGGACACTCAGAAAAATGCTCCCTATTCCATGGGTGGACCACATTACCTCCCTATTCCATGGGTGGACCATATTACAGCAACTCCTCGTTGTTGCTGAGAAGGGCAGGAGTGGACAGATTGCTATTCGATACCATAAAGCAGCGCAAGATCGGGTATCTATCTGGTTCACATACTAAGGGGGGCAAAATATCGAATTCCCTAGTTCATACTCGAACGAATGATAGAAGGCAGAAGGGACATTGGACGTAAACCGCTATCAAGGCTTAGGAACATCAGGAACTGGACCTGAATCAAAAAGTTTGGTGTTAACCAGCAATAAACAAAACATTAACAATTATTCAATAAATGAGAATACGCCAACGCACATAGGTGTAAGGCAACAGAAGAAGAATGTGTCTATATTGATTATCTGACGGTCTTGATTGATTATCTGTTTGATAGAAAATACTAGACAGCTAAGACTTAAAAAATAATAGACAGAAAAGATAGAAGTGATGGAATTACCAGAGCCATACCAGCATCGAGACTAGTCTAACAAATCTTGATCCCCAAACCTTGATTATCAAAACTAGTGTATTAAATTTGACTATCAGTTTGACCATCATTCAAGTGTTGAATATCAAGGCTAGTCCATAAAATCTTTACCACCAAGTCTTGAATATCAGGATTAGTCTAACAAATTTTTACCACCAAGTCTTGGTGATCAGGATTAGTCTATCAAACCTTGAACACCAAGCTTTGATAATTAAGGCTAGTCTGTCAATGGAAGACATTTTTTCATAATATCCAAATCAATGCTTAGTAGACAAGATATGAAGAATAAAGAATAAATAGAATAAATAGTAGAATTTATTTATTTTTAGAATAAATAGTAGAAATGCATTATTTCTAATCGTCGAGGTGATGTAAATTGAGTGTTTATGCAAAAACCATTTCTTCGCGGCTTCCTTCCGGCTGGAATTGATTTATGATTTTGTCTAGTGTCTATATTGATATAACGAGTTGGCCATATTCGACGAAAAGATCGGACAACAATGTAACTTTTGACAGTGATGCCAGATCGACTAATGACATACCGCGTTTGAAGCGTCAGTCTAAAGAGATTTGCGTCATGGAACAGTACACGCTACGTGAACGCTCTAAGATTGTCCAATTTTACATTCAAGAAAACAAGTCAATTGTGAAAACGCAACTTGCATGGAGGAAAATGAATAAAGTGAAAAGTGCGCGTTCTGCAACCACATTGTATCGTTTGTATGATAGATTTACAACTGGTGCGGCACTTACTAACCCCAAGCGTCCAAATAAAAAGCGAGCAAGTCGATCAGATGATAATATCGCACTCGTACAGGCCAGTTGGCAAGTCTTCAACTACATCTCAAAAACTACGTTCAGGGCAGTTGGGCATAAAACGATCCAATTTACGTCGCATTTTACGTGTCGATTTGCATTTGTTCACGTACAAAATTCAATTGACACAACAACTGTTGCCTCCTGATAAGCCACGTCGATTGGAATGGGCTCAAAAAGTCATTGAAATGGCTGAAGATGAGAAGCATTTTTGGCAGAAAATTATCATGAGCGACGAGCGCATTTCACGTTAAACGAAACCGTAAACAAACAAAATTGCTGTTTCCGTCGAAAACCCACAAATTATTGATGAGGAGCCTCTCTACCACCAAAAAGTTACTTTTTGCTGCGGTATTTGTGCTAATATGATCATCGGGCCGTACTATTTCGATGATGATGACCGAACATAAACCGTCAATCAGGTTCGTTATAGGACAATGATAACCGATTTTTTTATGCCAATTGTGCGTGATAATGGTATGGATGACTTCTGGTTTCAACAACAAGACGGCGTCCCACCGCAGACTGCTCGAACTACAATGGTTTTTTTGAAGACATTGTTCCCAGGCCGTTTGATGTCGCAAAATTCTGATTTTGACTGCCGCACAGTGGGATAAAATCCAACACACCAAATTTGGTATGGAAGGGTTTTTTGGGTCGCTGATTACGAATTTGAGTTCCATTTTTTCAAAAACAAAATGGCGGATAAAAATTGTTTCCATATTGCGAAAATTTGACAGGAACGAGATTTTTGGGGCACTGATTACGAATCTAAGTTTTATTTTGCCAAAAACAAAATGGCGGATTCAATATGGCGAACATTTTCCTTAGAACGATTTTCCTTAGAAAATGTTCCCCTATTGCGAAAATTTGACAAGAACGAGATTTTTAATATATAATAGTGAATGGATAAATGTAGGCAACACTCAAAGGCATGGAGCGATGAAATCCCGAATTTCAAATTGTCTTCAGATATTGGCCTTTCCAAAATGCAGTCTATTTTATTTAATTCTTTAGAAGTCGCATGGCAAAGATAAGAGCGAAGGCTTGATCCATTCGTAACTGCATTACACACTTTTCCGTATACCATTGTCAACGACAAAGTAAAGTTTACCGTGACTTCTTTACCATTGATTATAGATTGAAATGGAGAAAGATTTTTGGATTCTGCCTCAATTTCTTCGACTTCTCTTCGAGTTACTTCCGTAGTTTCATGCAAAAAAATCTCGTTGACAATGGTCGTGGGTTCTTCCAAACAATAATTTTAGAATCCGCTTCTCCGCTAGCAGACGATAATTACAATGGAACAAGCGAAGTACAAAAATTTCATCCCCTATTTTCACCCTTAGGGGTGGTACTTTTTCTTTCAAATTTAAATGGGACCAATCTTGAAGTATACCCACCCAAACAAAAAAATTATTTTCGACATCTGTTCATAAATAACGGAGTAACGAGGTAACAAACATTAAAAAAAAAACATACAACCGAATTGAGAACCACCTCCTTTTTTGACGTCGGTTAAAAATAACATTTATCAGTTATTTAGTCGGTGCATTTTAAAATATAAATGTGAGAATTTCTCATTTTCTTAATGGTTTGATCAAAAATTATACTGAAGACAAAGTAGCAGCTAGTAGCAGCCAATTCTTGATTTTCTCAAACAATAAATGTCTAATAAAGCAAACCTGAGCAAATTTTTTGCCCTCATTTTTTGTATCTTTCCATAAACTTGAATCTTCGCGTTCAAAACGTTGTAGTTTTTGCTATGAATTATTCTTAAATACTTGCTACACAATAACAATCTATTTACAGCCAATGATGTATTTAAACTCTACATACCACTCTGTTAAATTCGAAAAAAATTTCAGCGTTTAATACACAATCAAAGTTTCACTATTTTCACTACACATTCAACTGCTTCGTTTGATATGAAAGTTTGGGTTTGTTTTAAATACCTGGTTCTTTTAGTTACCGAAATCCGATGGTCCCAAGGGTTCTCTAATGAGATGTATTCTTGGAATCGGATTAAAAAATTATTATTTTACGGGTTTTTGGCCAGTTTTTTGGGATTTTATCCCACTGTGTGGCGGCCGCGTTCAGCAGATTTAACGCCTGCATACTTTTTTCTGTAGGGCTATTTGAAATCATAGGTTTATATCAACAAGCCACCGTCCCTAGAAGAGCTGAAGAACTATATTCGTCAGGAAATTATCGCCATTTCGGCCGAAATGTTGACTAAAACCATGGAAAATGCTGCAAAACGTGCGCAAAACGCCATAGACGCTCAAGGCGGCCATTTACGAGAGAACGTATACAAAAAGTGATGTAAAAAATCTCCTTCAATCCAATGAAATGATTTTCAACGAGAACAGCAAAGAATATGTTTCTTCCATGATTAAAAAAAAAAAACATCTTTTATACACATGTACGTGTGTACGTCGAATATGTACGCCAACCCTGTACATACTGTGTTTAATTTGATACAGATACTGTGTCTATATTAATATAAATACTGTGTCTGCATTGATATAGATACTGTTTCTCTATTCATTTAGAAACAGTGTCTATATTTATACAGATACTGTGTCTATATTGATATAGAATCTGTGTCTATATTGATATAGATCCTGTGTCTATATTGATATTGATACTGTGTCTATATTGATTGTTTCCATTCCTCGAGGTGATGTAAATTGCGTGTTTATGCAAAATCCATTTCTTCGCGACTTCCTTCCGGCCGGAAGTCCGGAAGTAGTTGTGTAATTCGAAGCCTCCCGGTAATCAAAATATTTGCATAAATGTGCGACCGAAACGGATTTATGCAATGCCACCCAGTCACCAACACAAACTAATTCTAATATCATCTAGACGGGAAATAATTTATTATGCGTTAATTCCCATCGATTTTACAATTCAACGCTCGTTAAGTGAACTTTTTCGCTTTAATAAGCAATACGCACTTAAATTGTTTCATTAAGTCTATAGTGATAAATTGACTATTTACTTGGCTGCTATTCAAAAACGTTTTTCTTAGTTTTCTCATTGAATTTTCTCTTGGTAAACTGATACATCAAAGCCTTTTATTTAATGTCGACTATTTATGATAATAGACTAACCTGAGTTGCGGCGTTTTAGTAAATCATATAACATATATAGAGGTAAACTAATTAACATAATAATGACAGCCATAAGATTTATTTGTAAAATAGATAACTAATTTTTAATTGGGTAGAATTGGTAAAACCATCCTACGTTACAGATAATCATACAAACTTAAAACAAACGGAACACAGCCTGAATAAATACATAGATTCTGCCTTTCCCTAGATCTATAACAATTACTGAGGCTTTCTAGGACTACCAAAACAAATCTCATGTGAAATTTGTTTAGGTTATTTTATAGCTTTCGGTCCTTCTTCATTCAGTCTTCTCAGATTCAGTTTTTCTTGAGTGCCACGAAGGTGGACTGAAAGCTATAAAATAAAACAACTTACAAATTTCACATGAGATTTGTTTTGGTAGTCCTAAAAAGACTCAGTAATTGTTATAGAGCTCTGGAAAGGCTGAATATATGTATATATTCAGGCTGTGTTCCGTTTATTTTAAGTTTGTAATTTTTAATTTTTTTATTAAAAAAAAAGCTTTAGATATAAATATTGGAAAATAAGGCCGAGTCTGCACTACGGTTTTTTTCGCGAGCGGTAACCGCTATAACTGATCGAGAAACAGTACGCCATGGGAAAAATCAGTCGCGGGAAAAACCCGCAAATGAGGCCGCTTGTATTAGCTTACTTGAGTCACAAAATCACGCGATTAAAAACCGCGGCGGTTTAGCCGTAGTGCGGCCTAAGTCTAAGGAATCTAAATGTTTGAGAGGCATCTAAGAAGAGTTAAAAATAAATTTTATTGATTTAATATTGGTGAAACCATACTAGTTATAGATACAATCATATAAACTTATTAAAGGTGAAGTGTACTCTAAATAAATAAATATATTCAAACTGTTCGTAGCTCTATAATATTAACCCTTTGCGGTCCGCGTCATTTCTGTTGCGAGAACTCAGCAGGTCCGCGTAATTCATAGCATGCGCCTAGTCAGTCGTAGTTTAACTGCCATGGCGTCAGGACGAGCAATAACTGAAGAATTTAAAGAAAAATAGCTCGAAATATGTAGATTCGTCCATTCTCAAATAGTTACGCCAGTCACTCGGTTTCAGTGACAACTCATTTAACAAAATAATATGAGATAACTGATATTTCCTTTATTGTCAAATATAAATATTATGAGCTGTATTTGTGATGATGTCCCTGGTTGTGATATTACTAATTTTGAATGAAACAATAAATAACATTGTTTAATAGTTTATCAACTTAATATACCCCTATAATTTAGGTTTTACAATTTATAGTTTTTCATAGTGTGATAACGCTTGAAAAAAATTCCTAAGTGACTCCTGGGGTTGCTTGGATAAGTCTTACAAAAACAAGTTGTTTAACGTCTTCCACCTTCCACTGATCGATTGGAGAACACGATACAATCTTTATTTGAACCTTTCGCAATTATATAGAGTTTTCCATTCATCCGATCATCATTACTATACTTGCGGCAGCCACCCGATGGAGTAACAAACTTGCGTGATCTTCACGTGATTTTCGAGGGATGATTCCTAATTGGTCAGTGCAAACGCTTTTGAAGCGTAGATCACGCAGTCGAAACCGATATCATCAAAATCCTACCTGATTCTGAGAATTTCGAAGCCAAAATCTTTATTAACTCTGCTATATCTGAAACGTCACGTTAGTATTTGTATTTGGTTATAGTATTGAGATTTATATTTACAAAAGTAAAATTTGCAAAGCAGTGTAAATCAGGCTTTTTACAACGTCTCTAAGAACTATCACGTGAACGCCGCGTGATCACCCCACGGGGTCGCTGCGGCAAGTATAGAGTGTGATCGCCTTTTCGTCTCGTCATGAAAGTTGCCTACTAGCTGTTTTATCAAGCATATCCAATATTGGTAATGGGACATTTCTTTGCGACCTTGCTTAACAGTTTTATAGAGGATATAAGAATTCACTATACATATTTGCATTCCCCAAAAAAATAATTTTCGCCACCACTTTAAGGCCTTCTTCAAAAAAACAGTAAATGGCTGCATAATGGTCAGTGCGATCAATACCCCCCATTGAAGATGTGTAATTCAACACAACCTGTTCCTTTTCTAATAATATCTCAGCACTACCTTGCAAGATTCTTTTCGTTCAACAGATCCAGCATGATCCCAAGTCGAAAGAATAGTCACAACTCTCGCTGTTTTTGGGGATCATTGGCTTCATCGTTGAGGTTTTTTGGGGATCCTTGGCTTCATCTCTCCAAGCTAAGAGCATTGTGTTTTTTCCCCTTCTGTATGCAATGGATTTGCTAATTAGCATAGCTAATTTAGGTTTCTTCATTTCTATGGGAATACCTTTTCTGTTTGCCATGATGGTTGCGGTTAGATGACACTTCAATTTCAATAGTTCTTCAGCTAATGCAATGCTGGCGAAGTATCGGTCGGTGAATAAATGGTAATCAGTGGCAGTTGGATGCTCGCTCAATAACTTATTATATAAATGCACTGGAATCCTAGTAGATACTTGAAGGTCCGGCCTCATGAATGACTTTGTTGTTATACTTCCAAAATAAGGTAAAATCGAATATATGCACCCAGTTGCTGTATCAGACAAATCATAAACGCGGATTCCTCACTTTGTCGGCTTTTCGGAATGTAAGTGATAAAAGATATCCTTCCTATTGATTCATCCACGCAGATGCTTTTCCCTGGGGTCAAATGTCTAAATTTTCTATGAAACCACTGATACGCTGAGTTTGCTTTTGGATCCCCGTTTGTGCTGTCAGGAGGTGTACTTCGTACTCGTTCCACTATGTAGCATCAAAAAAAAAAAAAAAATCTGTACCTGGTGAAAACTTCCTCGAAGAATAGGATTTTGCTTAAGGCATCAGAGGACCAATAGTCTTTGATATTTCGAGCTGTCATTGTACCCATGTTCACAATAACGCCAATGAAAGTCCAAAATTCCTCCTTCTCAACATCTTTCCATGTGTCCTAAATGGATATGCGTACTCATTCGTTTTTGAAACTAAATCATCCACGAGTTCGTCAGTGAAATATAATTTGAAAAATCCAGTTTTTGAACTATCGGAGATATCAAAATCGCTGTCATCTTCACTCTAAGCTGAAATAAAATGTTCTTCACTCTCGTTCATATTCGGGTGAATCGAAAGGGTGGCAATTAATAAAAACGTACGTGAGCACTATAACATGTTTGTTTAACAGTAGGACTTTGTTGACTGTAGGAAGGGCTTCTTTTATGTGCGCATTGTAGTGCGCTATGAGTCGTACCCGTCCAGTGGATTCGGTGAGCAGTTCAGTGGGGGTCCTCTGGCTGCAGAGCCAAAGGTCCTGCCACTACCCGGACACATGTCCCCGCTAAGGAGACAGCGGACCGCAAAGGGTTTTAAGTCTTATTAAGATTACAAAACAAATCCCATGTAGAAACAACCAAAATTTCCCTTGCTAATACCACGCAGGATATTGAATTATACAACAGATATTTGCATGTTATTATCAGCCTCAGTACATTTGCATGTCCCTGTAACTAAGTTCATGTCTTTCTCAACAAACGTAATATTAAAACCTGACCTCGCCAGTCATGCACGAGGTGTTCAAATAAGTGTATTCCAATTTATATTGCGATAAATATCGAAACGCGTCTGCAGATACACTTTTCAGCTATTCGCTTAATTTAAATAGAAAGAAATGATCTTAAAAACACTGTTATTTATCTCGTTTAGTTACATAAAAATGTATTGGGGCTGATAATAACATACAAATGCGTGTTATAATTCAATGTCCTGCGTTTCATTGTCCAGGGAAGTAGTTGTTTTAACATAGGATTTGTTTTGTTGTCTTAATAAGACTTAATATTATAGAGCTTCGAACAGGTTTTATATATTTATATATTCAAGCTACATTTAGCCTTGAATAAGTTTATTTAATGATTTAATTTAATGATTATTAATTATAATAATTTCGATTTCATTTAACTAATCATAGATTTATAGACAGAAAAACCAAAGCTTAGGTTTCTTGTCCAAAGAGACCTAACTTAAACTAACTACAGATTGATAGAACCAAGTCTTGGATTTCTTGTCTATGTAGACTAATTATAAATTTATAAACAGACAAACCAAGCCTTAGTTTTCTGGCCTATGTAGACTAATTACAGATTGATAAACAGAAAAATCAATCCGAAGTTTGTTTGTTTGTCTGTTATTTGATTTTTACTTCAACAATACTAACAATTTTGGACATGGTCTGTCTGTTCAAGTCATTTTCAAGTCATTTACACTTGAAAATGTCTTTCATCAGTCGAAACTCGAGTGGTATTAAGTCTTCTTCTTCTTCTTCTACTTCTTGGAGATCTGTCGATCTGTAATTCTTTTACTGAGAGGTAGATTGCCAACTATATCTCTATCCTTTAGGTGGTCTCCCGGGAGGTCTTGCGCCGGGCGGGTTGTTTTCTAGGACTATTTTCGGACGTCTGTTCTCGTCCATCCGCCTTACATGGTTGTACCACTGCCTCTTACGTTGTCTTCCCCATCTCACAATATCTTGTATTTCGCATTGTTCTCTGATATTTGTGTTTCTTACTCTGTCTCTTCTTGTTTTCCCCACTATTGTTCTCAGTGTTTTCATTTCGGCGACCCTTAGCATGTTTTTCGTCTTGTTAGTGTCTACGCGGGCTTCTGTACCGTGCGTCATGATCGGTCTGAAACAGGTCTTGTAGATTCTAATTTTGTTATCTTTGCGCATGTACGTATTTGGTCAGACTATATCTCGTAGGCATCCTGATAGTGCGGATGCTTTGTTAATCTGGCTCCTCAGGTCTTTAACTGGGTCGTGGGTGCTTGATATGCCTATGTCCAGGTATTTGAATTGCATCACCTGTTCTATGGGATTGTCCTCCACCACTAGCTTACATCTGAGCGGATCTTTCGCGATTGTCATAAAATTGGTTTTGTTGATAGAGATGTTCATATTGACTTGGCGGCTTACTTGGAAGAACTGGAAGAGTTGTATCTGTGGGTCGTTTGGTATTAAGTGTTTAGATTTATATAGGATCTTTCAATAAAAGGTTTCATATTGATATGTAAAACAACGATTATTTTTAAGCGAAATCATCGGATGTGTAATTAATTGTAAAGAGGAGGTTATGCCATTAATAATGGAAAGCAAATTTGGCCAAATAGCCGTCAAGGATATGCTTGCAGGACCATATTCTTTTCATTACATTTTCCATCACCAATTCGAATTTGCGGCTGTATGTCCTTGATCAACTTCACGATCAACAATTCTTTGAGATCTTGAATGGATTGTGGTCCGTTGGCATAGATCTTATCTTTTACGTAGCCCTGAAGAAAAAAGTCTAAAGATGTTAAATCACAAAATCTCGGTGGCCAATGATCGATGATTATGATCGCCTTTTCGAAATATCACACGAAGAAAATTTTCACGCAAAAGAGAGATGGTATCGTTACTTGTGTGGCACGTAGCGCCGTCTTGTTGATAATAAACGTCGTCCACATTAATATCTTCCAATTTGGGCCATACAAAATCATTAATCATCGTTCGATAGCGCAATCCATTCACCGTTGCTCCAGCCAACAGTTGCTCCAGCCTCTTTTTCGAAAAAGTAAGGTCCAATGACCCCGCCAAAGCAAAAACCGCACCAGCCACACGTTGAGGATGGAGAGGCTTTTCAACAATAATTCTTGGTTAATTGATATTTCGTACTATAGCAACGTTTATTTTAAAATTTACTTTGTAACTAGTTTCGCCTTTTGGGCATCATCAGACAAAATCTGGAAAATAATTATTACAAATAATAATTTATTTTCAATAAATAATAATAATTTGTAATAATTATTTTCCAGATTTTGTCTGATGATGCCCAAAAGGCGAAACTAGTTACAAAGTAAATTTTAAAATAAACGTTGCGATAGTACGAAATATCAATTAATCAACATTCCGCACGTGGATCATCCTCTTATACTCTTATAATAATTCTTGGGTTTTCCGAGCCCCAAATGCGACAATTCAGCTTGTTAACAACGTAGCCTCCGTGGTGAAAATGAGCCTCATCACGCAAGATGATTTTTCGATGAAATTCTGTATGAGTTTGAGATGGATTTCAAGCACCCAAACGGCATAGACAGTACGTTGTTTGTGGTCGGTAGGTGTGAGTTATTGTGTTATCTGAATTTTAAAAGCCTTAAGACTTTATGGAAAATACGATGTAACGTCGTTTGTGGAATGCCCAACTCCAAAGATCGACGAGAAATGGACAAACCTGGTTTTTCCTCAACACTATTGGCTACGTGGCGACGTGCACGAGTTCGATTCTTGACATCAATAACTTGTCCGAACAGCTCAAACTTTTCCACCAGTTTCACAATTGCTGCCCGAGAAGGTGCTTTACGCCGACTCAAAAATGCTTTACTTGTGCGAACTGTGACCACGAAGTTTTCACCATTTTTTTAGTGAGTTTTAATAATTGCCATGAGATGTTGAAGCGTTTATCGTTTCATTTTTATTAATGGCGCAGTTCTTACTTGTCATCTGTCAAGTAGTTACAGGTTGACTCATGACCACTGTTAAAATGGCGGGCTATTGAAAATGAAACCTCTTATTGGAACACCCTTTATAACTTCGCAAGTTATATAATATTTTTACAAAATTGGTAGTAAAAACATAGATGTTTGTAATTACCAAATTATTGTGAAACCATACACAACCGAGACAAATAGTCTGTTGTTCATCAATAGATTCCAAACTAGTCAACAAAGTGATCTATTTAGAGAATCTAAAACATTCGTACGTCTGTAATCCTTAGTATAATAGATGTTCCTTTATCATCTTATCGGTGAATTTAGCCGGCGAGTGTGTGTTGGGGTGAGTTGTCGGCTGAGGGGACGGTGCAGAAAGAGAGGTGTGCGAGTGGATGCTCTGGCGTGCTCTGCGGGAGGTCGGGTCAAGGTCGGAACGAATCTATTGATCCCGCCGCGGCAAGCACACTGCTGGATTTCCTGCGAAGGACCTCCGTCGCACGTGGATTCGGACGCAACGCCAAAATGCGAAAATTCGAAAATAGATTTTCAAGTTTACGACGTCGCCGGACGTTTACATTGTCGACGTCGCGACGATCTAATATTATTTTAGGCATTTTAAAAAATGAAAATAAAGGTAAACAAAGTTTGGACTTGGAGCATATTTCTTGATTGATAACTGACATTGCATAATCTCTTGCTTGAAAGACTTGCTTGAAGACAATAATTTAAGAAATTTTGATGTGTCTATCAAAATTGTCTAAATTTATAATTTAAAGACATAACTGCCTGTCTTTCAGTTATAAATTAAAAAATCAAATTTGTTATCCAAAATTTGTCTATATTGATATAGATAATGTGTCTATATTGATACAGATATTTATCTATATTGATACAGATACTATGTCTATATTGTTATAAATACTGTTTCTATATTGTTTCTATATTGATATAGATACTGTGTCTATATTGATATAGATTCTGTGTCTATTTTGATATAGATACTGTGTCTATATTTATGCAGATACTGTGTCTATATTGATATAGATTCTCTGTCGATATTGATATAGATATTAGGCCAATATTGATATTGATAGGGTGTCTATATTGATTATCTGATTGTCTGCGTATTTTGAAAATACAAAACATACTGTGATTTTGTCCAGTGTCTATTTTGATACCGTGTATCTATATAGTCTATATTTATATAGACATTGTGTCTATATTGATATAGATACTGTGTTTATAATGAAACAGATATTGTGTCTATATTGATATAAATACTGTTTCTATATTGATATAGATACTGTGTCTATATTGATACAAATACTGCGCCTATATTGAAATAGATTCTGTGTCTATATTGATATAGATACTGTGCCAATATTGATATTGGTGTCTATATTGATTATTTGATTGTATGAAAATCTTGAAAACAAAAGAACTTACCGTGATTTTTTCAATGTCTATATTGATACCGTGTGTCTATATAGTCTATATTGATATAGATACTGTGTTTATATTGATACAGATACTGTCTATATTGATATAGATAAAGGTCTATATTAATATAGATACTGTGTCTATATTAATATTGATACGGTGTGTAGATTGATATAGATACCGTGTCTATATTGATACAGACACTGTGTCTATATTGATACAGACACTGTGTCTACATTATATATTATTAGTCTAAGTTGACAAGAAACAAGAAACCTAAGCTTTAACTTCTCTGTCTATAAATCTGTAATTAATCTAAGTAGACAAGAAATCTAAGCATTGATTTCTCGGGCTATAAATCTGCAATTAGTCTACAAGAAGTATACAAGAAATCTAATTCTTCATTTCTTTGTCTATAAAACTGTAATTAGTCTAGGTAGACAAGAAATGTAAGTCTTAATTTCTCTATCTATAAACCTGTAATTGGTCTATGTAGACAAGAAATCTAAGTCTTGGTTCCTCTGTCTATAAATCTGTAATTCGTTTAGAAATTTAAATCTTAATCTGTAATAAGTGAAGTTATCACAAACAATCTTATTTTATTACTAGAAGGATTGTTGACTTACCAATATCATGGTCCAATAAGGGTCGTCTGGATGGAGAGCTTCTGGGTTGCGGCGGCTGTTTGAGGACGGCGAGGGGCACGAGCCCTTCGGGGACGGCAGCAGACTCGTGGTCGGTGCCCCTGGTGGGCATCCGCACCAGGCAGTAGTCCGGCCGCGCCACGCACACCTCCACCACTTCCACCTGCTGCCCCTTGGTCACGCTCAACTCCTGCGGAGTCGTCGCGATGAAGTCACTCACCACCCACGTCATCTCCAAAACACCAGCCTGCAACAAAAAGAAAAAATAATTAAGCAATAAACTAATAAACTAAATTTAGAATAGCTCTTATAATATAGTCCAGATATATTATTATAATAGTTTGGTCGTTATATTAACATTCTCTAATTAATTAAAAGTCTTAAGTAGTCTAAATCTTACGGAAATTATCTTATACAAATAAATCTGTAATTAGTCTAAGTAGAGTAGAAATTCAAGTCTTGATTTGTGTGTTTATAATCCAGTCCAGATATAGATATAATAATGATTTGGTCTTCTCTACAAAGTTTTCTTTAATTAAGTATTAGTATATTACGTAACGAGAGTTGTAAGAAGCATATTACGTACGAGCGGAATAGTTACGCACGACCCGCGTAGCGGGCAGGGCGTAATTCCGCGAGTACGTAATTATTAAGAATACGTAAAATGTCAATTTCCGTTTGAATTGTGGCACGGGGGGCGCTGAACGTACGAGCACGTAGTAGCGCTATCAACCAATCAACGAAGCGTAAACCAAACGCACGTGTGTGTTATCAATCATAACTTATCATTAATCGCGGACTGTTACATACGTTATGATTTACAATATACATTTACAATAGTGGTCCTAGATAAAAGGCTTAAGTAGTCTAAATCTTACTGCAATCCTCTTATACTCTAGTTGAGATATAGATATAATAATGATTTGGTCTTGTCTGCATAGTATTCTCTAATTAAGTAAAAGTCTTAAGTAGTCCAAATATTACTGAAATCCTCTTATAATCCAGTCTAGATATAGATACAATAATGATCTTGGTCTTGTCTACATATTATTCTCTAATTAAGTTAAAGTTTAGAGTGCAGATCTTGCTCTAATCCTCTTATAATCCAGTTGATATATAGACCAAATTTAGATTTAGTCTAGTCTTGTTTCCTAATTTATAGAGCAAATATTGTTATGTTTACTTTTTCTGTTTCGTATTGACATTGGAGCGTTGATTGATTCAGTGACTAGATCGCCGCACAGACGCAATTATTTGGGTCAACAGTGCCGGTTATGCAGTCTGCAAACTACATAATTCACGACTAATTACCGCCTACTTGACGAGTTACGTAACTCGGCTTCAGTTTCTAATTAACCTTAACTAACAAATCTCGATAAACTCAAGTCCTCTGAATTAGTTGCGAATACTGATTAAAGTTAGGTTAGTTTTGATAGATTGTTAAGTCTTAAGTATTCTGGTCTGATCGATTGTTAAGTCTTATCTATTCAACGGTATAAACGTAATCTTATCTATCTTTTATTGAAAAATCTAATCATGTCTATATTGTGTTGAAAAATCTACTCATGTCTATCTTGTGTTGAAAAATCTAGTTTTATCTATCTTGTTTTGAAAAATCTAGTTTAATCTATCTTGTGTTAAAAAATCTAGTCTTATTTACCTTCTGTTGAAAAATCTAGACTTATCTACATCGTGTTGAAAAATCTAGTTTAATCTATCTTGTGTTAACAAAATCTAGTCTTATCATACATCAAATACATATATTTAAGTTAAAAATACATACATCATACATCTTATAAAAATACATATATACATCTTATCTCTCATGTATTGTGTAGGGCTTCACACGAGAGTCTCGTTTCTGATCTAGTCGTTGCTCGAGTTCAAATTTATGAAGAAAATGTTATGCTCGTTCTGGGCTCCGACAAGTTCGAGTTGCGCGGATTCAAATTTATGAAGAAAATGTTACGGCTGCCCAGAACGAGATTAGAAACGGGACTCTCGTGTGAAGCCCTAGTATCGAGAAATACAGACTTATCTATTTTATGTTGAAAAATGAAGTCTTATCTATCTACTGTTGAAAATATTATTCTTATCTATCTGGTGTAAAAAATTAAGTCTGATCTAGCTTATGTTAAAAAATTAAGTTATCTATCTTGTGTTCAAAAATCTAGTTTTAACTACTTCGTGTAATCACCCCCACAAGCTATATAATCTTATAATCTGGATCATTTAGTCTTGACTATGGAATTTTAGTTGTCTAATCGAATCTATATAGAGCAATTCAATTATATATAGATCAAGTCGCCACTAACAAAACTACTATAGAATATAGATAAGTGTAATTAGTGCTATATTGTGGTGGAACTTTTGGGTTTGGGATAATTTATCAAATGAACAATGAGCGATCGCCGAAGAGATAGACGTGTCGGCCTATCGATTAGTTATAAATAACACGTACGTTGACACACACTAACACCATCATGTCTGTCCCGTGTGGCTGTGTACTATCGATGACACGGCTGTCGATAGATTACAACTCAATCTAATTCAAGTTTTAAAAGAAAAAACGTTTAAATTCTCTCAAGAGTTTAGTCTGTACATTTACATGTCTAGTTTTGTCTGTCTAGTCTCGTTTGTCTAGTCTTGTATGTCTAAAAAAAACCAAAAAAAAACTAACGAAGAAAATAGTAAATTGTTTAAACACGAATTTACGCTTAAAAAAGGAATTACGCCAGCTATTATACAATTCCAAACAAAGCCACTGGAAGAAACTGTGCATGGAACTGGACAAGGACACATGGGGAGACGCGTTCCAAATAATAAGAAGGAACTTAAAGATTCGTCCTCAAAATCTCCCAATGTCGCTGCAAAGAGCTCGTCAAGTCGCGGACGTATTATTCCCAGAGCATGCTCCCTTTGACTGGCTACAACCAGAAGTCAGTAAATACGCCCCACTTCACGAAAGAGGAACTTTCTATTGCGAGCAAGCGCATTAGAAACGCAGAACACCAGGCCCCGACGGTATACCACCTGAAGATAACAGCTGCACGTCAATCCGACTTCGTCCTGAAAGTCATGAACAACTTGCTAACCGCAGGAAACTTTCCAACTAGATGGAAGCGTGCGAAGCTCGCCCTCATCAGGAAGGGGGATAAACCAATAGATGATCCCACATACTACAGGCCTATCTGCTTACTCGACGTATGTGGGAAACTGTTAGAACAACTTTTACTAACGAGATTGAAGGAAAAGCTCCAGACAGGAGACGGATTGTCAAAGCACCAGTATGGGTTCAGGGAAGGACAATCCACCATCACGGCCCTAAAAGCTGTACTGGAAATCGCAGAACAGGCCAACAGTGGGTCCCAGAGAACCAATCAAATGTGTGCTCTCCTAACATTCGATGTTAGAAATACGTTTAACAGTGCATCGTGGAAGCATATTATGAACTGTTTAACAACTAGAGGCATATCCACCTATCTATTGCGGATGCTGCGAAGCTACCTCAGTGGGAGAAGCATCATACTGCAAGGAGATCGACGGACTAAAGAGAGAAAAATTAGTAGTGGTTTTCCACAGGGCTCGATATTGGGACCCACTTTGTGGAACAAACTATACGACGGAATTTTGACAATGAGGCTTTCAGTGGGTGCAACTATATAGCACTGATGATATACTATAGCAGATGATATAGTACTGGTCGCCAGAGCCAGAACAGAACAAGAGTTGATGCAAAAAGCAAACCATGTAACATCCCTAATCAGTGCGTGGTTGAAAGAAAAAAAACCTAGCACCAGAAAAAACTGAAGCTGTCCTCCTCACGGGTCTGAGACAACTTAGCCCCATATTATTTAAAGTGGAAGAGGCAATAATAAGGCCAAAAGAGACCATCAAGTACCTTGGAACAACCATTGACAAAAGGCTTTCGTTCGCTGCACACATAACCGAAGCAGAAGCAAGGGGTTTAAGAACACTGGCAGGCATACAACAACTCATGCCAAATCTGGGGGGGGGCAAAGAGTAGTTCGCGCAGAATTCTCAGCTCTGTAGTGCAGGCTACCATGCTGTACGGGCCCCTATATGGGCCTCTGAACTAAAAAAAGAAATTAACCTGCAGAAGCTCGCACAAGTTCAGCGAAAAATGGCACTACGTGTAAGCAGAGCTTACAGAACAGTTTCAGGAGTGGCCGCGCAGGTTATTTCAGGTGTATGACTCAGAGGGCGACAAATAAAGTAAACGACTGGCCAGACAAGAACTCCTCGAGAAATGGCAAGAAAAGTGGCAGTTAAGCGAACGAGGAGAGTGGACGAGACTGTTAATCCCGGAGATACTTCCCTGGATCACCAGAAAACACGGGGAAATTAGCTACCATCTAGCCCAGCTCCTCTCCGGCCACGGATGTTTCCAGGACTATCTGCACAACATTGGCAAGGCATCTGACGACCTGTGTGTATACTGCGGGGAGACGGACATCCACACAATATTCGATTGCTGGAGGTGGGAAACAGAAATAGAAGAAGCGCAAAAAAAACTGGGAGAATCAATCCATCCGAGAACTATAATCGAAAGTATGTTGAAAGATGAGTCACGGTGGAGGAACATCCAAGGGCTGATTCATAAAATAATGAGCAAGAAGCAGGCCGATGAGATCAAATCGAGGAACAAAATAGATTAAATTTAAGCCATCCGTCACTCTTACAAGCGGGCCCAGAGTATACGGACGCGTTCCAGGGGGGCCAGTTGGCTGGCTAGGTTAAGTTACCGCCAGCTACGCACCCCCACCCCCCCACTCCCAAAAGTCTTGTATGTCTAGTCTTGTATACCTAGTCTTGCTCCCTAAGTTCCCTCCTCTAAGTCTATCTAGTTTTACCTGTCTAGCCTCGATTGTATAGTCCTGTCTGTCTACTCTTGTCCAAATAGTCTTGTCGTTCTAGTCTTATCTGTTTAGTCTTGTCTGTCTACTCCTGCCTTCTACACTTGCCTGTCTACTCCTGCCTGCCTAGACTTATCTGTCTAATGTTGTCCATCTAGTCTTCCATCTCTTGTCTTGTGGGTTAGTCCATTGTGGATTGTCTACTATTGTCTGTCTACTATTGTCTCGCTACTATTGTCTGCCTACTATTGTCTGTCTAGCCTTGTCCGTCTAGTCTTGTCTGCCATATTTTGTCTGTCTAATACTGCCTCTCTAGCCTTGTCTGTCTAGTCTTGTCTGTCTATTCCAGCTTCTATAATCTTGTCTGTCTAGTACTGCCTCTCTAGTCTTGTGTCTAGTCTTGTCTATGTAGTCTTGTCTGTTTAGTCTTGTCTGTCTACTCATGTCTGTCTAGTCTTGTCTTATAGTCTTGTCTGTCTAGTCTTGTCTGTCCAGTCTTGTCCGTCTAGACTTGTCGGTCAAGTCTTGTCTGTCTAGTCTTGTCTGTCTAGTCCTGTCTGTCTATTCTTGTCTGTCTAGTCTTTTCTGTCTAGTCTTGTCTGTCTAGTCTCGTCGGTCTAGTCTTGTCTGTCTATTCTTGTCTGTCTAGTGTTGTCTGTCTACTCTTGTCACTCTAGTCTTGTCTGTCTAGTCTTGTATGTCTAGTCTTGTATGTCTAGTCTTGCCCCTCTAGTCTTGTCTATTTATTCTTGTCTGTCTAGTCTTGTCTGTCTAGTCTTGTCTATCTAGTATTGTCTGACTAGTCCTGTCTGTCTAGTATTGTTTGTCTAGTCCTGCCTGTCTAGTCTTGTCTGTCTAATCTTGACTATCTTTTTTTGTGGGAGGGGGGGCGTAGGTGTTGACTATCTAGTCTTCTCGATCTAGTCTTCCCTCTCTAGTCTTGTGGTTTAGTGTTGTCTGTCTGGTATTGTCTGTCTACTATTGTCTGTCTAGCCTTGTCCGTCTAGTCAAATCAAATCAAAATCATTTATTTCATTATTAACGTTAAACAATACACTCAATGAAATATGTCAAAAGAAAAAGCAATGCCGAGAACAAAAGAAAGAATGGGTTCATAGACAAAAAAACATACATATAGGAAAATTAATAGATTGCCTATAACACAACAAAATATCGTGACTAATATATATATATATATATATATATATATATATATATATATATATATATATATATTTATATATATATATATATATATATATATATATATATATATATCTATATATATATATATATATAATAGTTCAAAAATTCTTGATAATTGGAAGGATCTATGTCCTTAATATACGTAAAAGGGTCTCTTTTTAACTTCCTTGTATTATTAATTAGTTTAATCTCCTTTGGCAGTCTGTTGTAGATTTTCAAGATGCTGTAGGGAGGGCTCCTTTCCGTCATCGATAGGTTATGTCTTGGGTATTCATACAACTCTTTATTATATCTGGTATTCTGTGCTATCGGTTCCATAAAACGTTCAAATAAATATTTATGTGTAAATGAGAAAATTACACTTTCGTATATGTATATATAGTATATTTAACCCGAATAGGTTAACAGATTCGCTGTTTTAAAGTGTCCTCTACAAGACTCCCGAAAGGGTGAGCTAAGTATTATTCGTAGATCCTGTTTCGGCACTCTGAATATTTCCTGAATGGATTCGGTTTCCCCAAAAAATTATTGCATACTTAATGTGTGAATAGAAATTAGCGAAATAATTCTCATGACAATTGGATCTACATATCGACTGCGCACTCTTATTGCGTAAACTGATCTTCTTTACTAAAAGTTGGTTAATGTGACTTGACCATTCCATAGTTTTGTCGAAATGAATGCCCAAATGCCTGACCGACTGTTGCATTTTTATTGAATCACCTTCAATAAATATCTCCTCTGTGTAGGTGATTACGGATCTTTTTGTTTTAACCCTTAAAGGCTACAATGAATTTTTATACTGCTAAGACTACAATGGATGTAAAAACACCCGGATTTAATTATTGGAATAAATAATATAATTAAGAATATTTCACTATTTTTTATTATCTATCTACTTAAATTATGGATCGTATTCTTTGATCTTTTGATTTATAGTTTTAATTTCTTAAAAACAAAAACAATTTAAACTGCGAGTGAAAAAGGGATTCTCAAAATTGTATTAATTTTGAAGAGGTATGGAAAAACTTATTATGTTCTTTTAATCAGTCTTTACATTTTTTAATAATCACAGATAAGCCTTTAATTCGGTATTATTTATCCTTATATCTAAAAAAAACATATGAAAATTGAAAATTAAAATGAGATCACTTAAAACAAAATGAGTGTATCTCGAGACCGACGATCGCGCCCAACCTCTGTTACCGCGGGTTTGAGGGTTGTTGTCGACTTAGGAGAATACACGAAATCTCAAGGCGCTGCATTAAAAACGAAAAAAGATACAGGCACAAAATTAAGTGACCCGGGTGTAAAAATACCGTAGTAGCCTTTAAGGGTTAAAAGTGATTACCTTGGTTTTCTGGCTATTTAGGATTAGTCCATTTTCAGTGAACCAAGATAATAGTGCAGACATAACAAGATTCGCATTGTGAGTAATATCCTCTATAGCAGTGATCCGCACTACGCGGCCCGCGGGCCGCATGAGGCCCTCGGAACGATTTTTGCGGCCCACGGCTGTTAGGGAGATGAATAAAAACGTAAATTTAAAAACGTAAGTTAGGAATGGGCATTTAATGGGCATTGTGAATGAAACACTGACTCGATTGCAAGGAGACTTCAACAAAATTGTAACGAAAATGATGAGTATTGTTTTTTCGCAGGATCAAAAGTTCAATATGTATATTGAAGAACTGTCAAAGGGTGATTATTCCAGCTTGCCTTCAGTTAAAACTCTGTTTGATGAAAATCCAGATGAAAAGCAAGATGTTTTTGATTTAATAAAGCTGTTGACAAACCTAAAAGATGTTTATTATTAATTACATTTTTTACTTGCGGCCCTCAGGAAAATCTGATAAAAACAATTAGGCCCTCTAAAAAATCCTAATGAGGACCCTGCTCTATTGTCCTATTTATTATTAGTACAGAGGTGTCATCTGTATAGTTCACCAGTGAATGTCGCGGAATGAATGGAAATTGGGCCAAATCATTTATATTTAATTATAAAAAGTAAGGGACCAATGGTACTTCCTTGCGGAATCCCCTGTTTATTAACCTTGGAGTAGACTTCAAAGCAACGTAAGCTGTTTATAGCCTGGTGATGTGAATTCTATTATGTAAAAAGAATTGTAGCCAATTCAACGCGGTTCCACGAACCCCATAATTAAAAAGTTTATCTTTTATTAAAGCATGATCCACTTGGTCATAAACCTTACTAAGGTCGACTAGTAAACCACACGGTATGTTTTTTAATTCCAGACTATCTGTTATCCCTGATATGATTTCGTAGGATGCTGTTATCTATGCGTTTAGCCTTAACGAAACCATGCCGTTGCTGACCTATAATGTGATGCATATTAAAAATAACCGGCCAAGTGCGAGTTGTGACTCGCGCACCGAGGGTTCCGTACAAACTTGTAAGTAAGGTATCTTTAGGAAGACCTAACTGTATGCAACCCATATGCTTCTGGTTCCTGACAATACCACGCAACACATTAGTGTATTTTCATAAGTTTCTAATAGTAAATTCGCATTTTTCTTGTAATTAAACTACATAGTCCTGGACACTAAATGATGCAACAACAAAATAGCTTGAAGCCTTTGAGATGTGGCTATATCGACGTATCCTGCAAATATCTTGGAAAGACCGGGTAACAAACATTGAAGTCCTCCACAAGATGAAGAAAGAGAAGGAGATCATGGACACCATCAAAACCCGCAAGCTCCAATATCTAGGCCACATCATGCGGAACGAGGACAGATACGCCCTATTACAAGCCATCATTCAAGGCAAGATACACGGAAAACGAAGACCTGGACGGAGGAGAATTTCATGGTTGCAGAATCTCAGGGCGTGGTACGGGAAGACTTCGAACGAGCTCTTCAGAATAGCAACCAATAAAGTGAAAATAGTCATGCTCATCGCAAACATCCGAAATCGGATATGCACATGAAGAAGAAGAAACTACATATTTACGGTTTTCAGATTTTTCCCTTTATTTGTGCTGTAAGACACCGCTTCTTGCAAATTTCATTATTCTAGTTCAACGGGAACTACCCTATAGGTTTTGATTCCCTTGTAAAATCGCAAAATATGCTACATAAACGGTCATATCTTTTGATCGCGTTGACTTACAAGTTTGATTTTTCCACAGCTGAAAGAGACCGCAGACCCGAGTACTTAATACAAATTTCAACTTGTTACCTCAACGCGTTCCTGAGAAAAATGGTATTGACAAACAGACAGACGGACAGACAGACAGACAGACAGACGGACGGACAACAAAGTGATCCAATAAGGGTTCCGTTTTCGGTACGGAACCCTAAAAAGAGAGTAGTAATCTGACGCAAACCAATTTTTCAAAGATTTTTGAAAACGATGACAAAGATACTTATTGGCCTGTAATTATTAATAATAATATATAATATTAATAGTCTAGTCTGCCTGGTCTTGTCTGTCTAGTCTTGTCCGTCTAGTCTTGTCTGTCTGGTCTTGTCTTTCTAGTATTGCCTGTCTAGTCTTGACTGTCTAGTCTTCTCTGCCTAGTCTTCTCTATCTAGTGTTGTCTGTCTAGTCTTGCCTGTCTAGTCTTGTCTATTTAGTCTTGTCTGCCTAGTCTCGTCTATCTAGTTTTGTCTTCAAGTCTTGTTTGTCTAACCTTGTCGGTTTGAGTAGTTTTGTCAATCCAGTATTATCTATCTATTCTTATCCGTCAAGTTCTGCATGTTTTGTATTAGTATCGTCTATTTTATCTCCTCTGGCTAGTCTTGTCTTTCTAACTTCTTGTGTTATTGCTAATTTGTCTGTTAACTGAAGGTTAATTAGAAACTAAAACTTAGTAATGTAATCTAGTTCAGTAGGCGATAATTAGTTTTGCAATAAGTAGTTCGAATAATGTAGTTACTATTGGTAGTTGGCTCAAACCTAGTTCAAACATTCAAACTAGAAACATTCAGATTTAAGTGAGCTTAATATTTTATTTAGATCGTCTATATGAGCGATCCTTAACCGAGTCGCGAAAATTTGGTTAGTTTTTTTTTGAAATCTGATCAAAATGGTTTGTGATTTGCGAATTCTGTATCAAAAATATTTTCCATTTATTTTCTATTTCTGTTTACAGAAAGTAATATTTTTTTCAAAAAATATTTTAAGTTAAATATTTAAAACCCACCTGGCAGTCAATTAAAAATGGACCGAGACAAAAATTAAGAATGCTGAGGGAGCCACGAAAAGAATTGTGGATTTTAAGGAGGCTGCGAGAACGGTTTATCGATTTTAAGTGGAGCGCGAAAAAAATTTAAGGATTTGCGGGGCCGCGAAAAAAATTTAGGTATTTTCAGGGGGTCGCGTTTAGAACCACTGCCCTATACCATAATAGATCAACAATATAAGACAAGCAAGAGAGAAAATATAACATTAAACAGACTAGGCAGATTGCGCAAACAATACTTTTTTTAAGGTGGCTAGGGGAAGCTCTACCAGCCTGAGTGCAGAGCTCTCATCCGCTAAACCCCTAGTCCACTTGGCGATGTTGTTTTTCCACCCCGGAATCATTATTATCTTCAGGGTGAAGACAAAACAATACTAGACGGAATAGACTACACAGACAAGTTTGGACAGACAAGACTAGGCTAAAGCTAAGATTAGGCAGCCAAATTGGGCAGTCAATACTAAACAGTCAGGACTAAACCGAGAAGACTTTGTCTCCATCTATTTTTGTTAATCTATAGAATAATAAATCTGCTATAGATGACAACAATCTATTTTTGATAAGAGAAAATTAATACAATCATCCCTGACTTATCGGGAGTGAGATTGACGCGAAACTCGATTTAAAGGGCTATACCACTGTGATACATTCAAAAAAAATTGTTTTTGGTCTTATTTAACAGTTCATACTTTCAAGTATATCCAGTGAAAATTTCAAGGCCGTAACTCTAATACTCCCCGAATGGCAGCCTTCTAAAGCGCAACCGCTCGCATCGAAAAAATTCTGCACCTGGAGGCGATACATTTTTGGATTTGGAGGCAATAAATTTTTGGAAAACTTATTTTTTTTATATTTTTCACTTAGTAGATCTTTCTTTTCTGAATTCTTCTGAATTTTTCTGAATTCGTATGATTTTTTTCGGATCTTTCTTATATTTTTGAAAAATATTTTTTCGATCATTTTTTGAAATTGGAAAAAAAGTAAAAAAAACAAAAATCTGGGAAAATTTAGGCGAATTCTGAAAAATCAATTCATTTATTTGAAACAAAAAAAGAATAGGTTGTCCAAAAATTTGTTAAAAAACATTCAAAAAAATCCATTTGTTAAAAACTTTTCAACATTATTATTATGTAAAAGCAATGTTTCCGACATCTTTAATATATATATGAGATTTTTTTCAGATTTTTTGTCGTATTCGGAAGTATATGAGGTTGAGAAAATATAGGCCGCCGAACGTCCTTAACTTTAAACGCGTTTTTCTCGAAATGGCATTTTTCAAATTTGCCCCTGTTGTAACTCAAAGAGAAATTATCCGATTGACTTCAAATTTGGTCTGAGTACTCTTGAATATATTTACTATACCATAAACTAGGATATTTTTGATTGGATGAAAATTGACGATTTGGCATTAAAAAAACGATCATTTGTAGGCAAAAAAACTTACTTTTTTTCATAACTACGCCATTTTGTTGGATTTTGATATTTTTAGATAATCCTAGTTCATGGTATACAAAATACCTTCTAGTTTAACGACAAATTTTGTTTTTCGGGTTCAGCTACTCAATCGGCTTTAAGGAAGGGGGCAGTGAAGGAATTTTTTTTGGCGCTTTCGTAGGCTAAGTCGCTTGGATGTTAATATTTTTCTATGAAAAAATTATGTAATGAAGGTCAAATATAGCCAAATATGTTCTTAATTTCCTGAAACATTTAATTCTTCCTAAAAATTCGCGAAAATTACCCAAATTTTCAGCGGTCACAGTGGTATAGCCCCTTAACGCGATTTATATTTTTATCTACTCGCACACCAAAACACTTTAATAAGTAAAGTATTGTATGTGAAGAATGCATTATTATAATCGCGTGTAAATGTATTCATATCGTGCGTAAAAGTTCAATGTAAATCAAATGTAGCTTCATTATTAAACGATTTCTGTTTGTTGTTTCTATGGCAACAACTCGCGTTATTACACAAAAAGCATAGACGTATTGAAAATAAATTTTCTGACGAAGGTATATTAAATTTTAATTAATTTGTCATATTTTTAATCAAGAAGTCTCGACTCGACAGTCTAGATTTATCTGCCTCTAATATAGTTTAACCTAATCTAGATTAAATAGGTTAACCTAGATTACGCCGACAGCGACCAAATAGAACTCCCGTCACTGTGCGTTTTTATTAGTTTATTGTATTATCGCTCCTAAAGGCGGAAGAACCAACAACAAGGTCAACGGCATAGAATGGAGAAGGTAAGACGGAAAGGTAAGTGTATATCCCTTGTCTAACAGCAATGATGGTGGACTTTGTTACTGAACAATCCGGAGGAAAAATAGTCCCCAATTCGGATCTCCGGCTGGGGAGAGTTTCAAAGCGTGTAGTTAAAGACAACACATCTCAAAATAGGAACATGGAACATAAGATCCCTTAAAATCTGTGGGAAACTAGAGAATGTAAAAAAGTAAAATCAAATGAAAAATGAAAAAAAAGACTATCAGAGAACAGAGAGGAGTGGAGGAGAAGAATTGCTGCCAACCAGTCTTCGGATTGAGAAAGAGAGAGAATTTTTGACGCCAAGGAGGCGTTGAACGTTCTAACCTTATTGTGTACACGATTTGAAGTATTTTGCTGTCAAAATGACAACTTTTCAATATAATCGGTAAGAAATAAAAATTTGTTTGTATATTCAAGAGTATTTTAACATTGCAACTCATTAAGTTCAAACTTCACAACTCATGCACAAAAGCCCTTCTTCACACACTTGTATCATAAATTACTATCAAGCGCGAATTTTAAAATTAAGGTACAAAGATAACCAACACTTTGTAGTTTTTTTTTTAACTATTTAGCGTTTATTTTTATAAGGAATTATCAAATTATTGACCATTTAGGACAATACATTTTTTGCTTTTTTTGCATATTGTTTATTAAATTCGATTGGCACGGTTTCGCTTAGCGCGGTAATTTCTGGCAACCCAATTATCGCGCCAATCGGGGGATATCCGATTATAGATAATAAAATATAAAAAATAGACAATAAAATTGTATATAGACGGATGTATTTTAATTACTGATCTAGTTTAATTAGGGCCGACGCACACTGAGACGGATTACGAATTTACGGCGACAAAAATAAAACCCAGTTCATTTCAATTTTTTGTCTCGCATGTTACCTTGTGATGACATTCTGATGATTCTAATATAAAACTAATCTATATTAGATGTACACGATTAATTACAAATGCAAATTTAAGTGGAAAAAATATATTTTTTTTTATATGACAAAAGTGAACATTTTTTTTCAAATTCACAACCGTCGTTGACACAAAACTTATCCAACACGTATTGTACTAATCGTTTATTACACTTTAACGAAGAAAACTTATAAAAACTTTCATCTCTTTATACAAAAAATAGTGCATTTCTATTCAACGTTCACTTTTGCAAATGGTGGTCATCACGACTATCTGGAAAAAAAGGTGTAATTCTCAGTAAGGTGGATGTGGACGGGATTTTTGCTTTTCTAGAATTGTCAATGTTTGTTTTGTTTTACAAAATATTTAATTTAATGGAACTATGCGGAACTTTTTTTTTAAATCAATTTATTGCATTTTTTTTTTATTGCATTTATTGCATCAATTATTATTTTTTATTAAAAAAATAATAATTTAGGATAGTCGTTAACAAAACTATTTTTTTAGCCGTATTGATTAAAACTTTCTACAAATTTGATATTATTGCATGTAAATACACACTTGAAAGCTATATTCTCCCTATTTAAAAAGTTCACCATTTTTTAACAAAAACACAAAACAGACGTAGTTACTTTGTTAAAAATTCAGCGCAACTAATTCCTTTTTGGTACCTAAGGGACAAGAGCGATGTTTAACACGTTTCCACGCCCAATGGAATTGAATTTTCCCATTTATTTGTTTATAGTATTATGGATGGGTTATCTAACAATACATTTTAAGTGGTTTTGCTTAATTGTGAGACATTGTAAAATTCTATTTCTGTCGCCGTAAATTCGTAATCCGTCCCAGTGTGCGACGGTTGCAGTGAAAACAAAGTAGGCCGTGAAAACAAATTAGGGATTCTGAGGGTGCCACGAAAAAAAATTGGCGATTTAAAGGGGATCGCGAAAATTTTTTAGGGATTTTGAATAATACAAATAATAAGGAATATGCAAGTGATTTAAATTTTCTTGATATTTTTTACCCCCGATACTTTCCGATCTTGACATTATACCTATACCATTATTTTCTCATCTAGTTTGTATTTAATTCCATAAAACTTATATACAGTGTATACAATGATTTCCTAGAAATTATAATCTTTGAAGGAAAGATACAAATGTTACTATTTAATAATACCATAAAACTTAAATCAAAAAGTCCAAAATATGCGAGCGAAATTCAAATTTGCGAAACGCATCACCATTGGTCAAATCGAAACATACTCTGTGACATGCACGTTATGACATTTATCGGCATTCGATATTCACTGTTCTGTTTTGCTGCGAAATATTTCTGTAGTGTTTTCCATTACCTAGTGCGATTTTGGTATATAGTGGTATTATAAATTATCAAGAACAATGACTGAAAGTGGTTTTGTTAATTGATGCATATTCCCTATTCTCTACATCAGCGGTCACCAGACTTCGACCGAATTCAGACGTGTAAACATTTTGATCCCTCTATTTCCTATTATTAAATTCAATATAAACAATATTTGCTTTCACGTGCAATGTCAATTAATATTCAATATAGACTAAGATAATCCAAAGATAATCTAAGAAAAGATAATCAAAACAGTCTTCAATAATATTTTTCGTCAGACCACACAAAAAGCTCCATTAGTTCATTTAGTTAAAAACCAATTCTCAAAAAGTTTGTAGACGCCTGATCTACACCTGATATACACTATTATGATATACACTACAAAACTGGCATGATATTGAAACCTGGTTACATTGATTAAAACTTATTATTATAGAATAGCGTAGGCGATCATGTTTGCGAAGCAAATATAATCTGTTGTTATCATTAGACTAATTAGTTGTGTGCAGCAAGTACTAGATATTGCTATTATTACCAGCGGGACGAATTAATTCGCGCGAGTGCGGGGAAGGCGAGTTTTAATTGCAATTCGCTCTCGGATTTCCTCGTTAATTAAATTCTCCCGGCGAACTTCAAATCGCGAATTTGTTGAGTATACATCCGACAAATGTATTCATAATAACTCGTTATTTTGATTTTACTGAAGCGAATTGTACTGCAATTCATACACCTGGAATTTCGTTTGTAAGAATTCATTCTGTCTAAAATGTTTTACACTATGAATTTACATTGGAGTCGATATAGATTAAAGACTATATAGACTCTGGGAAAGGCGAGTTTTAATTGCAATCGGATTTCGGATTTCCTAGTTAATTAAATTCTCCTGACGAAGTTTAAATCGAAAATTTTTTGATTATGAATCAACAACTTGAAAATTTGTTGATTATCAATCAAAACAAATGTATTCAGAATAAATGGTGACAAATAGACCTTTTCATAGTTTAATTTTTTTTGTACGCATGCGTCAATTTCCGACATGTTTTCGGGCACTTTTCTGACTGTATAACCAGTGAAAATAACAAAATGTACCCGAAACCAACCGTAAAAAGGTCTATTAAGAGTGTCCTTATTTTAAACTGCGATTATCAAACAACGAAATAACTTGTACACCGAATTTTTTGTTGAACATTTTAGAATAAAATCTAAAGTTTAATAACAAGTTAAATGCTTAACCCGAAATTTGCAATTAATACTCAAAAATTACATCGATTAGATGACTTCCGTTTGCTTCGATGAATGAGATCGATGCAATAATAAACGCATTGCACGCTGGTACATTTCTGGCGAAATCTCGCCAATAACTTATCGAATCTTTCGTTAAAAGTCTTCCAGGGTATCAGGTCGGTTCTGATAAACTTTAGATTTAACACGACCCTATAAGGAATAATCCAAAGCCGACAAATCCGGAGATCGAGGAGGTCACAATTGATTCCCACGCTGGGAAATCAGACAGCAGGGAAAGAACCCACACACTCATAGACATGTTGGATAAATGAGACCTTGCACCATCTTGCTGATATCAAATATCGTTTATTGATAATCGGAGTTGAGACATGGAACGTTTGTAGGTTCTTAGGGTTAACCCACGTAACACTCTCATAGACATGTTGGATAAATGAAGCCTTGCACCATCTTGCTGATATCAAATAGGAGTATCATTTATTGGTAATCGCAGTTAGGCGATTGCATCTATTAAGTACATTTGTAGCACCTTCACATGACGTTCACTTTGATAAATACTACGTTTCTTCAAAAATATAGGCTCACAATACTTCAAATGAGCATACTCCACACCCTACAGTTACCTTTTGAGAATGCAGCTCTTCGAATATACCTTGAGGATTTTTGGCAGACCAGTAACGTAAATTTTGTTTGTTCCCTCGCATCCAATTGAAAATGTGCTTTGTAACTCATAATGAGTTTGTTGACAAAATGTATACCCTGTGCCCAAAATTCATCGACTGAATTCTAAACGTGAGTTTCGGTATATTGGAAGAAGTTTTTTGGCTTTTTACCAATTGTAAGGCCGAAAGAGTAGATCTTTCTTTTAAATTGTTCTTACCGATTCACGCAAAATTCTACTTGCTGTGATACATCGCACGGATTGATGGCATGTTCTTCAATTCTGTTCCTAATTTGCAAAGTATTGACTTCTGTTCCAGCAGTTTTCTTCCTCTTTGCAATTTAGTATCTTTAAGAGAATTTGTTTGGTGATATTTCGACACATCTTGACATTGTCCTGCAATTTGGCGACGCTAGAAAATGAAACTGTTGTCGATACCACCTCCGAGTTTGAATAATGGAGTTCGTTCTATTAAAATGCTCTACACAAATAATACTTTGTTCAATCCGCCACAGCTCCGCTCCATTTCGAAATAAAAAACTTGAAGGTTCAATGAATATTAGACAGTTAAAATTATGGAAAATAAGTCATTAATTATTTTATTATTTATTAAGTTATTATTAACTAAAAACAGGACACTCTTAATTTGTCACCCTTTAGTTCGTTATTTTGATTCTCTTTAAACGAATTGTTAATTAATAGTATATTTTGCAACTAGGGCGGTAAGTTGTCAATTGGTCACGAGAGCGAAATTGGGCGCACGAGAGAAGTAAGTGCGCACATTCGCTCGAAAGGGCAATTGACAATACCGCCCGTGTATTCTCTTCGAAAGAATTGTTAATTAATAGTATATTTTGCAACTAGGGCGGTAAGTTGTTAATTGTCCACGAGAGCGAAATTGGGTGCACGAGAGAAGTAAATGCGCACATTCGCTCGAGAGGGCAATTGACAATACCGCCCGTGTATTCTCTTCGAAAGAATTGTTAATTAATAGTATATTTTGCAACTAGGGCGGTAAGTTGTCAATTGGCCACGAGAGCGAAATTGGGCGCACGAACGAAGTGAGTGCGCACATACGCTCGAGAGGGTAATTGACAATGCCGCCCGTGTTGCAAATAATATTTTTTATTACTCATGCGTGGGGACGTATCTTACAAGTTTGGGATCCAGGGGCCATACAAAAAAATAGAATCAAAAATAAAGAATTTGCTTTTTTAATTGTCTCCGGTGGGGTGGATTTGTCATAAGAACTCTCATCAGTCTCCGGTGTCACCAAAGAATTTACACTCATTTTAAACGTTTCCTTTAATTTTAATTTTGTATTGAAAAAAAATGTCTGTCACTCTTACGTCATTTTTTGAATATTGAGGTCTTCATTGTGTTTATTTTATTTTTTAAATTGTTTTTTTTTTAATGAAACTTAGCGATATTCAATATTTGCGTGCGTTGCCCAAGTTATGTGGTAATACAACCAAAGTAGTACTTTTAACGCAAGAGTTATAAAAAAATATAAAAAAAGATTCGTTTGTAAAAATTCATTCTATGTAAAATCTTTTATTCTATGAATATACATTGTACTCTATATAGATTACGATTAGACCAAGATATTTTACTCTGCTATCTCTAATAAAATATGGAAAATGAATTGACATTTTAAATTGTTTCCGTCATTTTTTGTTTTTGGCAAAACTAGTGTAGATATTTTTGTTTACCGTTTTTAGTAAACATTGAAGCTAAATTATGGAAATGTGCAAAATCGAACAATACGTAGAAAATTCATTCTGGCAAATGTTGCATTTAATTTGGTTTTTGTTTGCAGAAATTCAAATCTTGTCTAAACTCTACCTACTTCTAATTATCTACAAATACTAGACTAAGCTTGTAGATATAGACTAAGCTTACTTCACTAGCCTTAGGGAATAGGGAATATACATGTTTCTTTTATATTTTTAATTCTCTGTTTACATATAACGGTGTAAACAGTGAACAGTGAGAGTGTTTTACAACATAGTAAAAAATATAAATACTGTTTCAAAATGCTGTAATTTTTTGTAAAGTAATTTTATGTAAGTTTTTCCATTTTCTGTCTATAATGGACTCATAACAGCACTCATATGCGTGCGGTTATGGCTCGCCGAGTGCTGTTATGAGATATTTTTTTTTCAAGGTTGGCACTGAAATTCAGATCTGTCAGTGTCAAATTTTCGGCGAGATAGTTTTGAGGTTATGATGTGTGGAAATCGCGAATATACAAATTTAATAAATTAATTAATGCGATATAACACATATTAAATTCAAATTCTGTCCATCAATCGTACAATTATTGTACGTATAATTTATTAACATTTATAGTGACATTGGATGATTCTAAAGCAGTAACACTCGCAACCAGGGACATTATATATAGTTAAGAACATCTAGGTAAGTTGATATTTGCTTGTTCAGACCAAAGCATTGTCCACACTTCTTTTTTAAGGCTCCTTCAGACCGGCGTGGAGCGTATGCGCCGCAAAATTTCCGCAACGAAAAATTCGGCAATGTTGCAAAATTCGAAATGGCAATGAGCACATCAAAACGCGATTTTTACGTGCAAATAGCAGTCATGATGTCCTCAGAGCAAGAAGCAATGCTATTTTAAGCATTGATTGCATAAGATAAAATTTGTTATTTTGTATTTATGTATTTTTAATTTCTAAAACACATATTAGTAGTTAATGATACAAGTGTGTGAAGAAGGGCTTTTGTGCATGAGTTGCGAAGTTTAAAGCACGAGCCGAAGGCGATTGGTTTAATCGCAATAAGTGTACAGAAGCCTTTCACGTACGAAAATACTGTTGAATCTACAACAAAATTATTGTTTCTTACCGATAATATTGAAGAAATTGAAATTTTGACAGACAACATACTTCAAATCACTGATCAAAAACTCCAATAAGGTTAGAATGTTCAGCGCCCCCGTGGGATAAATTGCTAACTAGTAAAAGTACACAGTAACGGGAACACTATTTGGTCGTTGTCCATGAGTCTAGGCCCTCACCTCCACAGATTTTGATGTTGACCGGTTTCGATTTTTAATTTTCCCGCCTGCGACGAATATTGAATTTTCCCGCGCACGGTGTAGGAACGGGAAATGGATCGGCCGGATGTGGAAAACCGGAAATGTGAAACCTGAAGTGAGAAACCAGAAACGGAACTCGAAACCGGAAACGGAAGTCGAAACCGGAAACGGAAGTCGAAACCAGACCTCACACCCAGAGTGAGGTTACATAGACCACACACGTGGGACTACATAGACCTCACACCCAGCGTGAGGTTATATAGAGATGTCTATGTAACCTCACGCTAGGTGTGATGTTACATACACCTCACACTCCCATGTGTGAAAAACCAGAGGTGGGAAACCGGAAACCGAAGTCGAGATTGGAAGTCGGAACCGGAAGTGTCAAGGTTAATGGAGGTGGGGGGCCTAGAAGGAACCATCTTTCCCTACTTCGATGTAATCTAGATTAACCTAGATTTAATCTAGATTGGATTATGATTACGTGCCATAGTAACAAAAAACATAAATCGTTTAATAATGAAACTGCATTTGATTTACATTGGACTTTTACGCACGAATTGGATACTATTATACACGAATAAAATAATGGCATCCTTCAATATACAATACTACAACACATTAATAAATACAATAATGTATTTATTAATGTGTTCAATATGGTGTGTGAGTAGATAAAACTCATTTCAGAATTAAACATGGGTTCATAAAATCAATGTGATTACAGAGATCACCATTTCAAAACACAGCGGCAGCGAAACTAACGGCGCATGCAACGTCCTTGTCCTGCAACGCTGCAGTACCGCGACTATGACGGAAATCGCGCTTTTTGATCTGAACATGTACATAAGCCGCCGTGTCAGTCGGTCCGTCGCGATACGGCACCGGTTGCGGCAGCGAAACTTCAACTCCGGTTTGTGAGCACCTTTAAGGAAGCGTATTGCAATTTTCTGAATTTGAGGTGGCGTAGAAGATAATTTCTCACCAATTTCAATTTTAATCTTTAAATTAATTTGGAAGTGTCAGTGAAATGTCATTTATCATTGTCACCAACCACCATAAAATCTTCTAAATACGTATGGGCGATTTTTTTTTAGAAATGGCATAAAACGGCATAAAAGGGCGAAACACAGAAAAAATACTATAAAAAAACTCGTCCGTAAGGCGTTTTTCAGCACTAGAAAACTCCTTACTGAACTTTACGCTTACTGAACTTATCCTTTAATATACCATTAAAAAATATTTAAAATAACGAATAATTTCGAGCTGTTTAAACGTCGCCATTTCCCCGCGCTCTGTTGATGACGTCAAATGTTGTTGTCCTCTAATTTCTACGCGGAGCATAGGGCCTCTACAAAGGCCTTCCATCTGACTCTATTCTGAGCTAGGCGTTTCACCTCGTCCCACGTTTTTCCTGCGATCTTTAATTCTGCGTCTATGGTCCTCCTCCATATGGACGTCCCTTTCTGCGAGAACCCTGCGGGTTCCATTGTAAGGCTTGCCTAGTGATGTTTCCTTCGTCTCTCCTCAATACATGTCCCAACTATTTCCACTTGCAGTGTTTTATTTCTCTTTGTATCTCTCGTTGGTTTGTCAGGTGCCATAAGTCTACATTGCGTATTGTATCTGGCCAAAAAATGCGCAGTATTCTTCGTAGGCATTTGTTTATGAATACCTGAAGCTTATTTACTATTGTTATGGAGATTTTCCATGTTTGGCACCCGTACAGCAAGACGGATTTCACATTTGAGTTGAATATTCTTAGTTTTGTTCGTGTGGAATACAGTCTGGAGGTCCAGACCGGCCTGAGCATACCAAATACCTGTTTGTCCCTTTTTATTCGGTTTTGAGACATCGGTGGTGGTGCCGCCCTCATTAGTAATTATGCTTCGCAGGTACGTGAATTCATATACATCCTCTATTTGTTTGTCATAAATGCGGAAGGCGCGGGTATTCTTCGTGGCGGCTCTAAGCGATTTGGTTTTGCCAATGTTGATTTTTAAACCTGCTTTGGATGCTTCTGCAGAGAGACGGTCGAGTTTGCTCTGCATGTCGGCGTAAGTGTGTGCCAAGAAACAGATATCGTCTGCGTAGTCCAGATCTTCCAGGAAGGAGTTTAACGTCCATCTAATGCCCTCACTTCTTGAAACTACTTTGTCCATTATTGATTCTAACAGAATGTCAAATAGTGAGGGCGATAGTACGCAGCCCTTTCTGACTCCCGAGCTGATGGTAATGTCGCTGCTCTTAGCAGTTTGGTTTTTTACATAGCACGATGCGTCCCGGTATAGTTCCTTTACTAGGTTTATTATCTTTTCCGGTACCCTCTTTTCTTCCAGCGCTTTCCAGACTGCATTATGATAGATGCTATCAAAGGCCCTACGGAAGTCGACGAAGACCGCGTATAATGTAGACCTCCATCCCATGGACTGCTCTATGATGATTCGCATTGTGTTAATTTGATCGACACAGGATCTATTTGGTCGAAAACCCGCTTGTTCCTGACGCAGACTGGTCTCTATGGAGATGGATAGTCGATCCAGTAAAATGTAAGAAATTATTTTGTTGATAGTGTTTAAAATTGTCATCCCTCTCCAATTGCCACAGTCTGTAAGATCACCTTTTTTGGGGAGAACGACTATGGCTCCATTCATGTGGCACATTTTCGGACTCCCATGCATCTACTATTAGCGGGTGGAGCAGTTTTGTTACCACCTTTAGGTCTGCTTTAAGTATTTCTGCTGGAAGGTTATCTGGGCCAGCACCCTTGTTGTTCTTAAGGTTCTTTAATGTTGTTCTGACTTCTTCTTCACTAGCTGGGTTAGGATTCACGTTCCGGACCGGGAGATTTATTTGATGGTCTTGTGGAGGATGTGGGGGGTGTATGCCGTCCTCGACATCACTTTCTTCCGGGTTCGGCTGTCCGAGTATTTCTTGGAAGTATTCTTGCCATCTTATAAGTTGATCTTCTTTGTTTGTCAGCAATTGTCCCGCTTTATTTTTTATTTGGTGTTCTCTTTTGAAGTTTTTATTAGCGAGTTTTTTTGTTATGAGATAAAGTTCTCTTGTGTTGTTATTTCTTGCTGCAACTTCGGCTTTCAGTACGAGAACTTCCGCCCATCTACGTTTGTCTTTTCTGGCGCTCCGTTTTACCTTGCGGTTTCTGTTCCAGTAGCTACGAGTCAGTTCGGCCTTCTCTTCGTGGTTAGAGTTTTGATTGATCAGGGCTTTTGCTGCCTTCCTGTGTTCGATTAGTTTCCATGTTTCCTGCGAGATCCACTCCTTTCTGCTCCTTTGCTTTCTACCCAAGGTCTTGTCGGCAGTATCTAGCAATACTTTGTGGACTGCTTTCTATTCTCGACGATCTTCCTCTGTCATGTTAGTGGTATTTTCTTGTAGTTGCGTCTTGACCCTGGCTAGTCCTTCGGTTGTTTTAAGCTTGCTTGTATCGAATTTGATGCTAGCAGCTAACGTTAATTGTCTTTTTGGTGTTGCTAACTTTAGTTTAAACGTGCCAACGACAAGGTAATGGTCGCTGGCCATATCTGCACCTCTCTTGTTTCTTACGTCGCATAGTGATGTTCTCCACTTTTTTTGAATGATACCAAATTGACCTCATCAATTTGGTTTTTTGTACGCTGGTCAGGAGATATTCAAGTCTCCTTGTGTACCCTCTTATGCGGGAAGAGCGTGCCGCCAATTATCAGGTTGTGTTCCAAGCACGTATCGACCAGCATTTCCCCATTCTCGTTTACCATTCCGATTCCATGGTTACCCATTGCCTGTTCTAAGTTGGTGCTGTCGGAACCATCTTTGGCATTTAGGTCCCCCATTAGTATGATTATGTCGCCCTTTGTTATCGAGTGTAACGATTTGACGATGACTTCAAATAATATATATTAATAATTTTCTGCCAAAATACATAGAAAGTATCCTAACTAACTTTACAAACCGTGAATAACATTACATGTGATTAGTTTTAGCAATAATATACAGTGTGTGTATGCAATTTCCTTTAACATTTGTTCGTTTTAAATAATAAAAATTATAGGTTATGTTTTAGGATTAAATACAATAGAAACGAACTTGTTTACATATTATTTTACGTCACATTTCGCTTTAACCACTGGTGTTTTTATTATATAAATTTGAACTTCTCTTGCTTCTGCACTTTTATTTATTAATTTTAAGTAATAAAAATATAAATATATAATAATATTATTAGTTAAAAATATATTAATTAATAAAATAATGGTAGTTCAAATGTCCGGCCAATAAAGATTCGGAATAAAAATATTTGAACGAAATAATGAACATATTCTTAATGCAAAAATGTTATGTCCATACTCTACAATATTCCCAGTGTAGATTTTGGCATTGGGCAACATATTTGTATAGAAATATTTCCATTTTGTTTGCGGATCGGGGGAGGCTAAAACTCCGCACAAAAGAGGCAAACACTCGCCGAAAGCCATTAACGACATCCACACCGAAAAAAGGAAATCAAAATCCGTTTCACGAACGTATACAATTTCCACGGCGAAATGGAGAAAAAATCCGCCGGAGAAATTTCTCTCAAGATTCTCATTTCTCTCGAGAAAGACAGTTCTAATAATTGTTCCTGTCCTACATCAATTACACTAAAAGCCTTATTGAACAACTCTTTTAATAAAACATAAAAGTCTATATTTCATATTGGTAAAACCATACTAATTGATACAATTCAAATGTGGAATTCACTGGTGACGAATAGTTTTTAACTCCACATTTTTTTTTTAAATTCCACATTTGAATATAACCCCTTACTGGACATTAATCATATAATATAGATACAATCATATAACTTATTAAAGGCGAAATGTAGCCTAAATATATAAATATATTTAACCTGTTCGTAGCTCTATAAAATTAAGTATTATTAAGACTACAAAACAAATCCCATGCTGAAACAACTATTTCCCTTGCTAATACCACGCAGGATATCGAATTATACAACAGCCATTTGCATGTTATTAATGGCCCCAGTACACTTTCGTGTCACTAAACAAGTGCAAGATAAATAACATTGTTTTTAAGATCATATCGTTCTATTTAAACTAAGTGAATAACCATCAGACACGTTTCGAGATTTATCTCTCATCAGTGCTGCTTTGCTGTTTTTAATTATAAATTGGAATACACTTGCTCGAACTACACTTACTAGGTGTTCAAGTATAATATACAGATTATAGTCATTACTGAACAGTAAATCTTAACCAATCAGTTAATTGTGCCCATAATTATGAAAGTGGTCTAAGTCAAGATTAAAAAAAAAAGAGTATATCAGTCAATTCACACAGCATTATTTTAAACTAAATTTATTCAATGCAATTTTTACGATATCGTCAAAAATGAACCATTAAATTAGTGGTTGTAATTGCACCAATATATGTAATTCATTGTTAATAAGGGTGTTAATAAGGGATCGTCCATTAATCACGTGAGGCTCGATAGGGGAGGGGGGTTATGAAAAATCACGAAACATCACGAAGGGGGAGGGGGGTGTAGTGAGATATCACGTGTATTTATTTTTGCATTGAACGCGCGATTTTTAAACCGAAAAGCGGCAGGTGACTCGATGCCACTACCAGTAGAAGTCTTTGATTTTGACGCCGAAAACATGCGTAAATCGTTGCCGCGTATGTTTTGTCTTAAAACAATATCTACACTAGGAGACAGTGCTGGATTTACCAGCAGACTGAGTAGGCTGGAGCCTATGGCGGCAGATTTTAGGGGCGGCAAATTTGAGGCCAACATTTTTTTTGTCGTATAGAAATTAAAAAGATTTATTTTTATCTACCTTAATGTAAATGTTATTAGGTGCACACAAACAATTCAACATGTAATATGTTTCACCACATATTGTTAAATTATTTTTTTCTACAATTTAGCGTAGTAGTTGGTCCGAAGCAGGATCGACGGGGCCGAGCCGTTACGGGCATACGCCGCGTAGTGGCATTGTGTCTGAGAGGGACAGATATAGAGCGGCGATACAAACGAAAAAGCCGCCGAAAAGAAAAGCCGCCTCTGTTGATTGAGTCATGCAATTTTTTATATGTATTAATATTTCTTCGGTTGTGTGCTATAGAGGGGAAAATGCCACCTATCTTCTGAAAGGCTTTTGGTAAAACCAGATTTTGGTTAAAAAGTTGTTAAAAAACATCACGTGATTAATGGACGACCCCTAATGTGGTGTGAAATAACTAATAAACTCATTTTTTTAAATTTTGACTTTAACTACTTTCATATTTATGGGCACAATTGTTACTTTGAAATAATTTGTACTTTTGTATTTTTTGAAATAAATGTTAACAGACTAATTATTTAATACCAATAATAAGTAGCAATTATCGATATAGTTAAGTTAGTAATAAATAATAGTAATTATTAAGTAGTAATTATAAAGTTAACTAGTCTAGTCCAGTCTTATCTGTTTAGTTTTGTCTGTGCTGTTTTGTTTATTCGGCTTGTCTGTCTAAGTCTCTATGTATTGCTAAATCTACTCCAAACTATTATTGTTTGAGTTAAAAAAATAAATCGAATGTTTATGGGCTTCAAAGAGGTTTGAATAAGTGAGAGTGTAAATGTTATTGGAATCTGTTGTGGAGTGTATAAATAGAAAATGGGGAGTGTGAAACAAAAAAGAAATAATAGTAAAATATCGAGTTTGAACTTGTGAAGCGTGGGGAGAAAGTGTGAACGATGTGCCAGCGGCCAATTAGCGCGTTAATTCGCAACAATTGATGGTCTTCATTTTCCATATTTCTCTTGTGTCAAGCCGTCGGTGGATTGATTATTCCAAACGCAAAAAAGTAGTGATTATTGAAACCGTATTTGGACTCGCCAAACATTTCTCTAGCCAGCCGGTTTTTATTGTGCATGTAACTCACATAACGTTTCAAAACCTTTCAAATTAATTTCGTTCGAAAAAAATGTTTTCTTAATTGAACTTTTACTGACACTACCAAATTTAGACATAAACGTTAGCAATTTAGCCAATGCATTAACACCAATAAAACCTCTATATTTTGATCTAAATAATATTTCATTTAAGACAAGATTAAACAAATAAGTCCAGCAAAGAGTAGACAGACAATACTAGACCGGCAAGACTAGAAAAGTGGCTCGCCATCCACGATAAAAACTGTAATGGCGGGTTTACGATGAACTTAATGCGACGCGACGTGAGTAAAGTGATCTTTACGTTAAGGTATGTTTGTGAAATTACAATCGCCATAACGTGCCACAAAACAGTGTGTATGAAAAGTGACTTTTGACAGTTAACAACTTTGGTACTTGAAAATAAATTCTGTTGTGAGGTATTATCAATGTTTCAATGTTATTTATTATAAACTGCCAACTTTTCAAACTGAACATAATGAACGTAACAACACAATGGCAAATGCCACTCTTTTGAATGTATTCGAGTGCATGCGCGCAAGAATGGAGAGCGTTGATTTGGCTGAAAGAATCACGTGAACAGACTGGAGGCAACGCTAACGAAAGATTTCATATTACGTTAAGTTCGGATACTTCACATTACGTCAATCTTCCGCATATAAAACAATGTATTCTAGATTTAAATCACCTCTCGTGGCGTCACGTTAAGTTCATTGTAAACCCGGCATAAGGGCTCCCAATACTTGTGTAAGATCTAGACGCAAAAACACAAGTGTAGGCAAAGGGAGGCGGACCAGGTCCTGCTTTGGACTGTAGCACAAGTGACTAGAAAGACAAGATTCGGCAGAGAAGACTACACAAATGGATTTTCTATTTGTTTTCTGCCGCATCTGCCACCGATTTTACTGTGTGGTTTGGAACCCATGACCCAGAGATTATTAAATTAATTTACTTAATATTAAATAACGCTCTATTTTAGTCAATTTTTATCGCAAAATGCGTAATAAATAAGACAATAAAAAACATTTAAACAAAAAACATGGTGTAATGTTTATATTTATCGAGATTATCGCGGTTTTCTATCCGCGGTTTAAATGCAGACAGTTTTTGTTGCACGTTTTTTCGTTTTTTCGAGTGAACTTGCAACTGAAAAACTTTCGTACAATTGAGAATAAAACAAACAAGGGAAAACGTTCCGCTTTTCGCTCTCTTTGGGTCTGTTCGACGAGTTCCGAAAGGTCAGGACTGTCCATTAGTGGAAAACTCTGTAATAAATTGCCCCAGGCTCCAACCCACAACAAAATCCTCGATGACAATTCAAAACAAAAAGAGACAACTAAAAAAGAAACTAGTCCTCTAGTCTTATTTGTATCTAGTCATGTCTGTCTATTCCTGTCTGTGTAGTCCTGTGTTAAGTCTTCTCTGTTTAGTCCTATCTTTCTAGTCTTGTCTGTCTAGTATTGTACAGCTAGTCTTGTCTGTCTACTCATGTCTGTCTAGTCTTGTCTCCTTAGTCCTGTATGTCTAGACTTGCCTGACTAGCCATGTCTATGTAGCCTTGCATGACCAACCTTGTCTATCTAGTATTGTATGCTTTATCTTGTCTTTCTAGACTTGTCCGTCTAGTCCTGTCTGTTCTGTCCTGTTTGTCTAGTGCTTGTCTGGTCCTGTCAGTCTAATCTTGTGTCTTGTCTTTCTAATTTTATGTCTACGTTTATTAGACTAGTCTTGTCTGTCTAGTCTTTTCTGTCTAGTCTTGTCTGTCAAGTCTTGTCTGTCTACTCTTGTCTGTTTAATCTTATCTGTCTAGTATTGTCTGTCTAGTCTTGCACGTCTAATCTTGTATGCCTAGTCTAGCCTGTCCAGTCTTGTCTGTCTAGCCTTGTCTGTCTAGTCTTGTCTGTCTAGTCTTGTCTGTCTAATCTTGTCTGTCTTATCTTGTCCATCTAGTCTCGTCTGTCTAGACTTGTCTGTCTAGTCTCGTCTGTTCAGTGTTGAATGTCTGGTCCTGTCTGTCTAGTCTTGTCTGTCTAGTCTTCTATATCTAGTCTTGTCTGTCTAGTCCTGTCTGTCTAGTCTTGTCTGTTTAGTGTCAACTGTCTAGTCTCATCTGTCTAGTCTTGTCTGTCTAGCCTTGTCTGTCTAGCCTTGTCCGTCTAGTTTTGTCTGTCTAGTCTAATACTCAATTAGTGGATTGGTTAGGACTAACACAGTTTGCTCGTAATTAGTAGACTAAATAGAGTAAACATAGATTAAAACTAAAACATTCTCTCTAGATTATTAACAGAGCGAGAGATTCTCAAAATTTGATATTCTACAAATTGAGTTTTCGTAAACTGTAGTCTAATACTCAATTAGTAGATTAGCTAGGACTAAGATTGTTTCCTCGAATTTAGTAGACGTAAGAGACTAAGCATAGATGACAACTAGAATATCCTATCTAGATAACTAACAGAGCTAGAGATTCTGAAAATTTTATCTCCAGATAGTGTTTTTGTAAACTGTATTCTAATACTATATTAGTGGATTAGTTATGTCTAAGATTATTCGCTCATATTTAGTCTTGTCTGTCTAGTATTGTCTGTCTAGTCCTGTCTATCTAGTCCTGTCTGTCTAATCTTGTCTGTCTAGTTGTGTCTGTCTAGTCTTGTCTGTCTAGTCTTGTCTGTCTAGATTTGTCTGCCTAGTCTTGTCTGTCTAGTCCTGTCTGTCTAGTCATGTCTGTCTAGTCTATCTAGTCTAATCTATCTGGTCATGTAGATTGTAGTATGTAGATTGTAGTATCTGGTCTTATCTGTCTGTCTAATCTTGTCTGTCTAGTCTGTCATGTCTCTGTCTGTCTAGTTTGGAATGTGTCTGTCTAGTATTTTCTGTGTCACTACTGTCTGTCTATTCTTATCTCTTTACTGCCCATAAAGCTCCAAAGCAAAACTTATTTAACTAGATTAAGATTAATCTGTGAAATTTACCAATGCATTTTGGCTAGGCTGTCGCCTTAAGAGCCTGGCTTGAAAGGAGCTCGGGGTGTCTATTGTGTGTTGCCTGGTGAGTGCCGGATGCTGTTGAGACACGGAGCCTTGCCTGAACCAAGGTAGCGAGATTTTCCGCTTGCTCTTCTGCGCTTTAGGCAGGACACCCGAACTGCCCGGACTCGACATCACAACAGGAAGAGTGTTGTCCGGACGCTTTGGAAACAGGTTCAGAAATTCGCACTGGATTTTTTACGCCACGGTCTGCAGGGGTAAACGCAATAAAATGTCATTACGATAAGAATGAGCAGTTTAACGAGTGGCGAATTGAAATTTTAGCACTCGCGATAAGACTTTTTGTTCACAAATTTCCAGAGAAAAATATTTGTTTTTTATTTAGGAATGTTTGATTTGTGCTCGGGTTCGATCCCGGCGACGGACTGACAGCTCCGGTCGGCCCGGGAAAGGAAAGCGCCGGTCCGGATTAGTCCGGGACGCCGTCGACCGCAAGCGGCACTCACGCAACTCTTCACCATCTTTCTCTCTCTCGCCCCCATCTCTGCGCTTCAAACGACTCAATCTCTCCCTCTCTATGTGTGCTTTACGCGTTTTCTAATACCAACACTCTTTTCCTTTCATCCTTTTCTTGTTGATTCATCGGAAATTTCAAATAGATTAGATAAAGTGTACAGAAAATAGTAATAATAATAAGAATAAAACAAACGAAAAGTTATTATGACTCACAACTACGTGCCAATAATTATTAGACTAAAGGTTTAAGTTCAAGCGATTATACTAACTTTAGCAGGTGATTAAACTAGACATATCAAATAGACTACACAGATCAGATAGAATAGACTACACAAATGAGATGGAATATATAACTCAGATACATTATTAGATGCGCAAGAGTATATGACTATTTACAAGAGAATTGTGATTTTATGATTTTTTGGGGGTTTTGTAACGATTTCAAAACTTTGCTTGCAAATTTTGCATTCACGATGTTATCAAATTTTTTGCTTTTGTTTTTTTAAATTTTTGCAAAATTTTGGAAAAATTTCATACGACTTTCCTTGAAGTTAAGTCTCAAAATTGTCAAAAGAAGTCAAAATTGTAATTCAAAATTTGGGAAACTTACAATCGGGCTTTCGTGAACCGAGGGCCAATCAAACAAACGATTTAGCAAAAAATGTCCATTTATATCAAAAACAATCTCTTATCTAGTCGGTTATTATTTATATAGCCTCATTTGACTAGTTTTGTCTGCCTAGCCATATACGTTTACTTTTGTCTAACTAGTGTTGTATGTCTAATGTTGTCTATCAATTGATGTCTATCTTGTCTGTCTAGTGTAATCTTGTACGTCTGTTTAGTCCGTCTAGTCAGTATAGTCCGTCTAGTCCGACTAGTCTTGTCTGTCTAGCTTGTCTGAATAGTCTTGTCTAAATAGTCTTGTCTGTCTAGTCTTGTCTGTCTAGTCTCGTCTGGCTTGTCTTGCCTGTCTAGTCTAGCCTGTCTAATCCTGTCTGTCTAGTGTTCTTTAGTTGTCTCTCTTTAGTTTTGTATGTCTCATCTTCTCTGTCTAGTCTTCTATGTCTAGTCTTGTCTGTCTAGTAGTATTTGTCTATGCTTGTCCGTATAGACTTCTCTGTCTAGCCTTGTATGTCTAGTCTTGTCTGTCTAGACTTGTCTGTCTAGTCTTGTCTGTCTAGTCTTGTCTGTCTAGTCTTGTCTGTCTAATATTGTCTCTCTAGTCTTGTCTATCTAGTCTTGTCTGTCTAGTCTTGTCTGTCTAGTCTTGTCTGTCTAGTCTTGTCTGTCTAGTCTTGTCTGTCTAGTCTTGTCTGTCTAGTCTTGTCTCTCTAGTCTTGTCTGTCTAGTCTTGTCTGTCTAGTCTTGTCTGTCTAGTCTTGTCTGTCTAGTCTTGTCTGTCTAGTCTTGTCTGTCTAGTCTTGTCTGTCTAGTCTTGTCTGTCTAGTCTTGTCTGTCTAGTCTTGTCTGTCTAGTCTTGTCTGTCTAGTCTTGTCTGTCTAGTCTTGTCTGTCTAGTCTTGTCTGTCTAGTCTTGTCTGTCTAGTCTTGTCTGTCTAGTCTTGTCTGTCTAGTCTTGTCTGTCTAGTCTTGTCTGTCTAGTCTTGTCTGTCTAGTCTTGTCTGTCTAGTCTTGTCTGTCTAGTCTTGTCTGTCTAGTCTTGTCTGTCTAGTCTTGTCTGTCTAGTCTTGTCTGTCTAGTCTTGTCTGTCTAGTCTTGTCTGTCTAGTCTTGTCTGTCTAGTCTTGTCTGTCTAGTCTTGTCTGTCTAGTCTTGTCTGTCTAGTCTTGTCTGTCTAGTCTTGTCTGTCTAGTCTTGTCTGTCTAGTCTTGTCTGTCTAGTCTTGTCTGTCTAGTCTTGTCTGTCTAGTCTTGTCTGTCTAGTCTTGTCTGTCTAGTCTTGTCTGTCTAGTCTTGTCTGTCTAGTCTTGTCTGTCTAGTCTTGTCTGTCTAGTCTTGTCTGTCTAGTCTTGTCTGTCTAGTCTTGTCTGTCTAGTCTTGTCTGTCTAGTCTTGTCTGTCTAGTCTTGTCTGTCTAGTCTTGTCTGTCTAGTCTTGTCTGTCTAGTCTTGTCTGTCTAGTCTTGTCTGTCTAGTCTTGTCTGTCTAGTCTTGTCTGTCTAGTCTTGTCTGTCTAGTCTTGTCTGTCTAGTCTTGTCTGTCTAGTCTTGTCTGTCTAGTCTTGTCTGTCTAGTCTTGTCTGTCTAGTCTTGTCTGTCTAGTCTTGTCTGTCTAGTCTTGTCTGTCTAGTCTTGTCTGTCTAGTCTTGTCTGTCTAGTCTTGTCTGTCTAGTCTTGTCTGTCTAGTCTTGTCTGTCTAGTCTTGTCTGTCTAGTCTTGTCTGTATAGTCTTGTCTGTCTAGTCTTGTCTGTCTAGTCTTGTCTGTCTAGTCTTGTCTGTCTAGTCTTGTCTGTCTAGTCTTGTCTGTCTAGTCTTGTCTGTCTAGTCTTGTCTGTCTAGTCTTGTCTGTCTAGTCTTGTCTGTCTAGTCTTGTCTGTCTAGTCTTGTCTGTCTAGTCTTGTCTGTCTAGTCTTGTCTGTCTAGTCTTGTCTGTCTAGTCTTGTCTGTCTAGTCTTGTCTGTCTAGTCTTGTCTGTCTAGTCTTGTCTGTCTAGTTTTGTCTGTCTAGTCTTGTCTGTCTAGTCTTGTCTGTCTAGTCTTGTCTGTCTAGTCTTGTCTGTCTAGTCTTGTCTGTCTAGTGTTGTATATCTAGTCTTGTCTGTCTAGTCTTGTCTGTCTAGTCTTGTCTGTCTAGTCTTGTCTGTCTAGTCTTGTCTGTCTAGTCTTGTCTGTCTAGTCTTGTCTATCTAGTCTTGTCTGTCTAGTCTTGTCTGTCTAGTCTGTCTAGTCTTGTCTGTCTAGTCTTGTCTGTCTAGTCTTGTCTGTCTAGTCTTGTCTGTCTAGTCTTGTCTGTCTAGTCTTGTCTGTCTAGTCTTGTCTGTCTAGTCTTTTCTGTCTAATCTTGTCTGTTTAGTCTTGTCTGTCTAGTCTTGTCTGTCTAGTCTTGTCTGTCTAGTCTTGTCTGTCTAGTCTTGTCTGTCTAGTCTTGTCTGTCTAGTCTTGTATGTCTAGTCTTGTCTGTCTAGTCTTGTCTGTCTAGTCTTGTCTGTCTAGTCTTGTCTGTCTAGTCTTGTCTGTCTAGTCTTGTCTGTCTAGTCTTGTCTGTCTAGTCTTGTCTGTCTAGTCTTGTCTGTCTAGTGTTGTATGTCTAGTCTTGTCTGTCTAGTCTTGTCTGTCTAGTCTTGTCTGTCTAGTTTTGTCTGTCTAATCTTGTCTGTCTAGTCTTGTCTGTCTAGTCTTGTCTGCCAAGTCTAGTCTTGTCTGTCTAGTCTTGTCTGTATAGTCTTGTCTGTCTAGTCTTATGTGTCTAGTCTTATCTGCCTAATCTTGTCTGTCTATTCTTGTTTGTCTAGTCTTGTCTGTCTAATCCTGTCTGTCTAGTCTTGTTTGTCTATTGTTGTCTGTCTTGTATTGCCTGTCCAGTCTTGTCTTTTTAATTTAGAAATATAAATATTGTCATGTTATCAAAATGTGGTGACATTCTGTTTTAAATTAAAAATTAAAAAAACAGCTTTGGAGAAACTTATTGCTTGTAAATAAAACTAAAAGGTCGAGGGAAATCTTCCATGCTTGAACTTTTTTAAATGTTTTACAAACTTAAGTCACTTTTTACGCAACCTCAAGTATACAAAAATGTCAAAAAATAAATTTAATTACCAAGTCAAATTACCAATTTATTTAGAATAACTATCATTGCTATACTAATTATTGATGTAAATAGGCTAAACTAATTGACTTGACATCAAGATTAATAGATAAATTTATCGTAATAACATTTTTAAATCAAAACTTTTCAAATCTTCGGATACAAGCTAGAATGTGAAAAAAAATCGTGTTGAAGCAACTTACTATTGTAACAACTTTATATTAAAACAGCTTCACATTCAAACAACTTTATACTGAAATCACTTCGCGTTGAAACAACTTCGTGTTGACGTAACTTCATATTGAAACAGCTCATGTTGCAATAACTTAATTTTGTTCAATTCTTGAGATAAAAAGCTTCAATGTTGAAAAAACTTCGTGTTGAAACTTTAATGTTGAAGGAACTTAATGTTGTAACAACTTTATATTGAAACAACTTCACATTCATTCATTCATTTCCGATTCCGAGACACCAGTGTTTACATTCAGACCCTTCCTTTCCAATAGTTGGCAGCGTCTATCGCCCTGCTATTTGCCACAATTGCTCCTCCATCGTGCATGTCTCTCCTATGTTAGGACATCTGAGAAGGTGGCTGTCGCTCCGAAGCCCCCGGCATTCACACAGCTCGTCATCCGCAGGCATTCCCCGTCTCATCCTGTACGATTTGCAGCGCGTCACTCCTATCCTTAGTCTGTTCAGTGATTTCCATGTCGCACATGATAAAAGTTTTCGCGGTGGCAGCTCCTCTCTGAGTTCGGTACGCAGGTGTTGTTCTTTCTATGCGACGTTGTTTTTGGCATGCTGCACTTGTTGCGTATGTTAGAGAAAGTTCTTCTTTGATTTGAGTCGTCGCCTTTCTGTTGTTGGTCGTGTAGAGGGTGTCTATCTTCGATCTGCTTCTGCCGCTCTGTTTCGGATGATACCTTACGTCTGACGTGTGCTGGAGCAATTCCAGATAGATGGTACAGCTTCTTGACAGCTGTCGGTCTCAGGCAGCCTGTTATAATCCTGCACGTCTCGTTTAAGGCCACGTCGAAATGTCTTGCGTGAACCGAGTTGTACAACAATGGTGCCACGTACTCGGCAGCGGAGAAACAGAGAGCAAGAGCCGACGTACGCAACACGTCAGGTTGCGCTCCCCATGTTGTGCCAGTGAACTTCCGGATGATATTATTCCTAGCACAACTTTGGCCTTTGTATTCTGGCAGTGTTTTTGGAAAGATAGTGTGCGGTCCAGTGTTACGCCCAGGTACTTTGGAGTGTCGCATGTTTCGAATTCTTGTTCTCTCCATGTAATTTGCAACTTCACATTAAAACAACTTTATACTATAACAACACGGCAGAAACAACTTCATATTGAAACCACTTCATGTTGAAACAACTTCATGTCTAAGCATCTTAGTGTTGTAAAAATTTATATTGAAACTACTTCACATTTAAACAACTTCATATTGAAATAATACCGTGATGACGCACCTTCGTGTTGAAGTCAATTCATATTTAAAGAAATAAAGTTGCAATAACTTTAATTTTTTACAGTGATGTTCTAAGTTCAATATTTATTAAGCAGAGGAAATCAAAAACTGAATATACTGAATATAATAATACTAGTCTAGTGACTAGGGTTCGGAAACCCGCGGCTCGCTAAAATCATGCGGTTCTTTTTATATGTTATATGGGTCTTCGGCCCGTCCAAAATATGTATTTTAACCCTTTGTTGCCCAACATAAGTAAAAATTGCAAATTTTCATTTTTTTGGAAAAATATTTTAATATTATGGTTCAACAAAGACTGATTTTTTTTTACATTTTTTTACCAATTAGATTTTTAGATAATTAACCGGTACTTATAAGTACCATTCGTCATTAAGAGAAACAATTTTGTCATTGTTTTTTAAAAAAGTAGCCTGCTTTATTTATTTTTCACTTTATTAATCGAAATAACAAAAATTTTGGATTATCAATTTGAAAAACATTTTGAAATTTGGCTCGTAAACGAAGATAAATCTTGCACGTTTGGAAATGGCGTCAACACTCGTGTGCTCACTATACAAAACTGAATACCACGTGTAAATGACTGACGGTATTTGTTGGGTTAAGATTTCTACGCGATTTATGCATAGTACTCAGAAGTTGTTACAGGCAGATGTAGACAAATATAACTCTGCTTTTGTTTCAAACATATTTTTATATGGTGGTACTTTAGAGTACCGTCAGAAGACATAGGGTTAAGTTTATTGTAACAAATTAAAATTTGATGTATTAAAGCGAAGATGGGCAATGTTCTGCAAATTTTATTATCTCAAAAGAAAATTTATGATAAAGGGTCTTCCAAGATGGGGTTTCATTTTCAATAGCCCGCCATTTTAAGAGTTGTCATGAGTCAACCTGTGACTACTGAACAGATGACAAGTAAAAACTACGCCATTATTATTGGCCAGCATTGTGGAACTGGTGACAAAGTTTGAGCTGTTGGGACAAGATAGTGAAGAACCGAACTTGTGGACGTCGCTCAAGAACAATTGAGAATATAGCTGTTGTAGCCCATAGTGTTGAGGAAAACCCAGGTTTGTACATTTCTCGTCGACCTTTGGAATTGGGCATTCCATAAACGACATTACACCGTATTTTGCATAAAGACTAAGGTCTTAAGGCTTCTAAAGTTCGGTTAATACAAGCACTCACGCCTACCGCCCATCAACAACGTCGTGTCTTTGCTGATTGGGTCCTTGAAATGCATCAAACTGATCCGGAATATCATCGAAAAATCATCTTGAGTGATGAGGCAGTGATGGGTGATTTTCACCCCGGAGGCTACTTTAACAAACAGAATTGTCGCATTTGGACCTCGGAAAACCCAAGAATTATTGTTGAAAAGCATCTCCATCCTCAACTTGTAACTGTTTGATGCCGTTTTTGGTCTGGCAGGGTCATTGGACCCTACTTTTTCGAAAATGAGACTGGAGCAACTGTTACGGTGAATGGATTGCGCTATCGAACGATGATTAATGATTTTGTATGGCCATAATTGGAAGATATTGATGTGGACGTCGTTTATTTTCAAGAAGACGGCGCTATGCACCTCACAAGTACGATACCACTTCGATCACAATTGCCCACCGACATCTTGTGATATAGCACCTCTAGAATTTTTTCTATGGGCTACGTTAAAGATAAGGTCTGTCACAATGGCCCACAATTGATTCAAAACGTCAAAGATGGAATTCGTGAAGTTATCGAGGACATACAGCAAATGGAAAATTTCATGTAAAGAAAATGGTCCTGCCAATGTAGCCGTGGCGGCAATTTGGCTAATATTGTTTTCCATTATTATACCCTCATATACATACCCTCCTCTTTACAATTAAATAAACATCCGATGATTTCGCTGAAAAATACTTGTGTGTTTTTACATATCAAAATGAAACTACCTATTGGAAGACCCTTTAGAACACTTAAAATGATGAGAATATTACATTACATTTTCAGATTTAAAATCATTGCCTATATTTTCTTTAGCATGTAACGACTCGTTACATGCTAAATATTATTACAAATATAACTTTTGGGAATAGAAATGATCTACAGTATTTTTCAACTTTATCATGCATCTCTTCTGTAAGATTTGTTAAGAGATACAATACAATCTACAAGATTTTCTAAATTTATTTAAAGAAAATGTCTCTTTATTTAAAACCAGTTGACGACCCCTGGTCTAGTCCAATAATTGGTTCAACAGGATAAATAGATAAAAGGTTAATTAATCGAAATTGGAATTAACTAAATCATATTAAAACAACACTAAGAATTAGATTAGTCTTTAATCTATGCAAACTAAATTATAGTAGAAATATTAAGTTAGACTAGACAGAATGCTATTTTAGTTAGGAAAGACTAGAAATGTCATGGATGTGAGAAGCCGAAGGGGTGCAGACGCGGACTCCGACCATTTCATAGTACAGACAAAAATGCGCTTGAGAATCAAGAGCATAAAAACAAAAGAACAGCAAGCCACAAATACAGCAAGATGGGAAGTAAGCACACTTGGAAACGGTGAAATACGAACCAAATACCAAACCGAAATGAAAAACCAACTACAACAAAACACCCCTGAAGTAGAAGACAAACAAACTGCCTGGGGCACCCTCAAATCAACTATAGTGGCGGTCACGAAGAAAACAATGGGAAAGAAAAGCAGGACAAAGAAGAAAAAATGGTATGATGCGGAATGCGAACAAATTCAAAAAACAAAAAATAAAGCCAGATTATACATGTTACAAGACAATAATAACGCCAACATAGAGAAATTTAAAACATGCAGAAAGGAGACAAGGAAACTTATAACGAACAAGAAAGGAGCGGCCCTGAATAAAGTACTACAGCAACTAGAGGAGGATGCCAAAAGCAACAATAGTAGGAGATTATTTCAAGAAATATTGCGAATGAAGAAAGGATATAAACTCATAACAAGCAGTATCCTAAAAAGCGATGGGGACGAACTAATAACCGACACGTCGGAAATACTTAAAACATGGAAAGAGTATTTCAACAACTTTCTTAATGCAGATAACAGCATAACAGCAGAGACCACAACATACCAGACAGCGGAAATAGACGTAGAGGAGCCAAGCTTCCAAGAAATAATAGTGGCAATCAACAAACTCAAAAATTACAAAAACCCTGGATGCGACATAATACCAGCAGAATGCCTAAAATATGGAAGAACACAACTCCACAAAGATCTACATAAACTAGTACTAGCCATATGGAAATGGGAAGCCTTGCCAGACGAATGGAACGAAGGTATCCCCATCCATAAGAAGGGAGACCGCACGAAATGTGATGTTAAACACAACCCAAGCAGGCTACGTTTGAAAATATAGTTCACAATTTGTTACTATGGATATATATTTATTCAATCAATATCAATGTAAGAAAAAACTCGTGTTGCTTTTTGCACAATATATGTTATTTAATTCTTTTTGGTGTATTTATTTAATTTCCTCAGGTTATGGGCCGTCCCATATAACCAAAATAGAACCGTAATTAATATATTATTGCAGTCAAAAGAAAAAAAATAGCGAACCGTAAAAAAATTCCACCATGAGTATGTCTAACCTTCAAATAACGAAACTCGCCGGCAGAGAAAATTATTCTACCTGGAAGTTTGCAGTTAGATCATATTTGGAGCACGAAGAATTATGGGATTGTGTTGATCCTGGAGGTCAAGATAAAAAGAGAGACACAAAAGCCAAGACCAAGATAATTTCGTTGGTAGAACCAATCAACTTTGTTCATATCGAAAATGCATCGTCATCTCGAGAAGTATGGCAAAACCTTCAAAATGCTTTCGAATACTCCAGGCTATCAAGAAAGTTGGCTTACTAAAGGACCTAATCAACACAAAGTTGGATAATTGTGCCAGTGTAGAAGAATACGTGAACAAAATAATAAGTACAGCTAATAAGTTACGAAATATTGGTTTCGAAGTAGGAGTCGAGTGGCTGGGAACTCTCATGCTGGCAGGCTTACCGGATAATTATAAGCCAATGATAATGGGTTTGGAAAATTCAAGCGTGAAAATGTCATCAGATTTTGTCAAGACAAAATTGTTACAAGAGGTTAAAGTTTCAGAATCCACAGCATTCCTCACAAAGCACAAACACAACACCACCTCACAAAATAGCAAACCGAAAAGGAAAAGGACCACGTTGCCTATAGTTGTAATAAATATGGACACTATAAAAGTCAATGCAGAAACAATAATAATCAAAAGAATAATCACAATAATTTTGCAGCAATTTTTTCAGCTTACAGTTCATTCAATCCAGATGATTGGTACATAGATTCAGGGGCAACAATGCATATGTCAAGACGCTCAGACTGGATGTATGGTTTACAGACGCCTCCGATCCAAAAGATAATGGTGCAAATAACGAAGCAGTCTCCGTACTAAATATGGGTACAGTAAACATTCAGATCAAAGTATGTATGTACATCAAATCCAGGTGAAAAATGTTTTATTTATTCTTGAACTGAGTGCAAACCTGTTATCAGTCAGTCAGTTAACAAAAAATGTCTATTTATTAGAATTCACTGCTGAGGGCTGTAACATTTATAATGCCAATAGAGTACTCATTGCAACAACAAAATTGTCTACCGGTAATGCATACCGGTACTACGTTTGAAAGTAAGACAGATTTGATAACATGGCATCACTTAAATGGGTGACTTAAATATTGCTGACGTTAAGAGATAAGAGTCATGTGCTGAGGTATAAAAATAACGCTTAAAATTTATTCATCCAATATTCGATTAGAAGTATACAAAACAACATACAATAAATGGATGAAGTTCTACAAACGTAGGCTGCTTGGGTTGTGTTTAACATCATTCCAACAAAATGTATCAACTACAGGGGAATATCGCTACTGAACGCAGCATACAATATACTCTCCAATGTGCCATTGAGACATATCACCGTATGCGGAAGAACAAATTGGCGACTATCAGTGTGGATTCAGACAAAAGAGGTCAACAGTGGACTAGATATTCACAATCCGACAACTAATGGAGAAACACTGGGAATTCAATAAAGACGTGCACCAGCTGTTCATGGACTTCAGACAAGCTTACGACACCATTATACGCGACAGTGTCTGGATAGCCATGGCAAATATAGGTATACCACAGAAAATCATCACTCTCACCAAGTTATGTGTAAACAATACCAGATGTCGCGTTAAAGTACGAAACCATATAACAGAGGAATTTTCGCTCATGAGTGGATTGAGAAAGGGAGATGGACTGTCGCCCCTACTCTTTAACATAGTCCTAGATATGGCTATCAAGAAGACGAACATCACCACGGAAGTATTTTTACTAACCAGTGGCCACAGATGTTCCTGACCTTCGCGGACGACATTGACGCAGTCGGAAGAAGTACTGTCGAAGTAAAGAAAAGCTTCCTGAAAATAGAGAAGGAATGTGCAAAATGGATCAACGAGTAAATAGCCAAATACATGCACATTACCCGACAACCAACCAGGGACATAATCGGTCAGAATATAACGATGGACACCTATAACATCGAATGTGTCAGACGTGTGTGAATGTGTATAATATCCTTATATCGCATAAGGACGAATGCAGAACTCTAGGACCTATACCAAAAGCCGGATATAGTCAAATCAATAAAATCCCAGCATCTGAGATGGGCTGGATATGTCCAAAGAGCATCTGACGACCGACTGATTAAGATAGTATGGTGGCCATGTTGGACCGGAACCGATGGAGGCAAATCGTTAACGTAGCCAAGACCCACCAAGGGTTGTAGTGCTACCCAGAAGAAGAAGAAGACTAGAAATTACTAGCAAGACTAGTCAGATTGTTTTGTAAATGTAATCAAATTAAATTATTTACAAGTAAGACAGAAACAGATTAACCCATTCGAGACGACGATTTTTTTCGAACAAGGTCCCCAGGAGCATTGCACACCGGGTGTGCAGCTCGCTCCTCGGAAAATTTTTATTGCGAGGAGCGGATTGAACCACCATATGTGCAATGTGCAATGTAAGGTAAAATGAAAATTGCAGGAATTAAAAAATAAAGTTTTAAACTAAATGAATCCATAATTTGATCTACATTTATATGTTTTCTTGGAATTATTTTCCGTAGACTATGATCAATTTCATTATCAGACGAGAAATGCAGCGATCGTAAGACATTTTAAAATCTTGTCTAGTCATGAGTTGGGAAAAACAATGAAAACCAAATTGTTCGCTTTGATTCCAATAATTATCAATTATTGGACATTTGATAGTTCCCATATGTAATAATAAACTTATAAACACACCTTGAATTCAGAAATGGTTAAGTCCTTCCATTTTTCTTTTAAACTCATTTCGCCGTACTAGTTTGTCCCTTGGATAATCAAAGAGAAAATGGTATAATCAAATAAAAGTTCAAAAATATCATACGGACTACCTCCGTTTAGTAACTTTTGGAGACCTGGTTTACCCACAAAAGGATTTTTGTAAGAGAACCATCATCTTTCCACGTTTCTGTATCTTCAGTAAGCTCACTTTGATTCTGTTCAATTTCACTTTCAATGTCAGTACAATCGTTCCAATCATTTTCTTTAAAAACCTCATCCTGTGTATCATCTAATAATTCAATATTCACATTCATGTTTTCGTCATTTCCTAAATCACTATCCATGATAACAAAATTTCGATTATTTTTTCTATTTCTTGCAAACATGAAATCATCACTTTCATTATCGCTAGAAAATGACATAACCTGATAAATAATAGTAGTAATAATTATGAACAACCATAGATGCGTTTCTGCGTAACATGAAACGCGTAATATGAAAATTCACATAGTAATTTTTTCCTATTTTTTATATTACCCGCTCGTACAGCAAGCGCAGGTGGTCTAGAAACTCTAGAAGATGTCTGAACTTGGCTCCATATAAGTAAGATAATGTTGAAATGCAGATTCATTTCCTCTTAGGAACACACTGAGTGAGTTATAGTTTACATTTAAATTTAATTCAATTTGAGATTAGATGATAAGTCCATACTGATGAAGCCGAAAGGCAGAAACGCGTTTATATATGTTCATAATTATTAGCAGTATTATTTATTCATTTTTTCATTTCATTTTTTCTAGCGACCCACATGGTCTCTCATAGCAGTTAAATGCAGGAGCGAACGGACACGAATAATGTGCAAATTTTAATTGCAAAGGCAATAATTAGAATCTTTCACTAGTTTGTTGTTCTCTTTATAACCACCACATAAATACACTAGTTTTTGTTTACCGGTTGATACGCCTATAAACGATAATCATTCTTGATAAATTTAAACTCATATTAAAGCGTATTAAATTGTCTTTCAGACGACATATTTCTTTATTTCATCTAATAAATAGTTTCTAAAAAAAGTTAAAAGTTTACAGTGGGCCGATTTCTATACACGCAAGTTTACAACGATTTGTATAGAAAACACATTAATTTCGAAAACTTCCGTTCTTTCTATTGTACTCAATTCAGTTAAATATTTGATAATTCAGTATAGATAATGAACAACTACTGAATATTATCGATTGTAATTTATTTGATTGGGCACCAGTCAAGCCGTGTTTTATGCTTTGTTTATGTTTATGCAAGGATCGACCAGCACAATTGCTTCCTTATCGATCGAAAACATTCTTATTCCGGTTTTTACGCAACATCGCACTTACAATCCACTGATTATCAACAACATTATTACGTAAAGAAGACGATACAAAAATAATAGTAAACGTGTGCCAAACAAGAGATTTTTCATCAAAACATCCCAACTATAAATACATAAGAAACTGTTGGATTCTCATTTATTTAATTAGTTTAAAGCTGTTTTTTGATAATTTGCCAATATAATATAAAACCACAATTTGGACTAAAACTAAAATTGATGCAAAAAAAGCAATTTTGACGTCCAAAGTCTAAAACTAATTAGAGAAATTTGCAAAACCAACTTCACGATGGAACAACTTCACAATCTTAGATCGAAATAACTTCATGTTGCCGAAACTTCGCGCTGAAACAACTTCATGTTGTAAGTATATCAGGTCGAAACAACGTCATTTTGTAACAATATCGCGTCGGAACAATTTCATGTTGTAACAATATCACGTCGGAACAACTTCATGTTGTAACCATATTGCTTATCCAATATGATCCAAGACTGCAGACTGCTCGAGAGAAAACCCAAGTAATCATCGATACATTCTGTACAGCGTAGAAGAAGGCACAAAACAAATACGCCATGGGAGCATTCTAGGATGGAATCTAAAGAATCTTAATAAGAAGAAATAGCAAAAGATTTGGCAATAGAAATAGCACGACCACACAAACGAAGCGCGGATACGCTAGTAGACGTAATGACCAGAGCATGTGACGCCACTCTAATAAAGAAAAGAGGACCACCAAAAAGAAAACTGGGGTACTTACGTACTAACGCCACCGCAGCTACAGATTTGTATAAAATGAATGGTAATATTAGGTTATAACGGAGCAGATAAATATAACCACATATCGCGAGGTAGCGCGAGCCCTCGATTCGAAATAAGAAAAAATATTGGACAAGGGTTAGATTAGGTTATATTAGAGCATATAAATCGAGACCACATATCGTGCCGTAGCGTCACCTCTCGCTGCGGTGGCGTTAATACGTAAGTAGCAAAACTGGTATATTTGTGAAATGATGAAATTGCTAGCATGAAGTCTGCATGTGTCGCTACAAGAAGGTAATTCCAGCGCCAACGAATTAAAAACGAAGGGAATGCCCAAGACCTGAAAAAACTACAAGAGATCAAAAAAGAGAAGCGAAAAACCTAACCTAACCTAACAAACAAGTCAAAACGGGACCACTGGAATAATCTCTGCGAAGATCTTGACAATGATATATAGGGAGACGCCTTGCAAATCTGTAAAAAAGCTTAAAATCCAACCCCCAAGTCTACAAATGACGATGGAGGGAATGCAGGTGGTTTAAGCTCTTTTCCCACATCAAGAGCCCTTCTTTTGGAAACAACCCAAAGTAATGGAAACACCACTATTCAATGAAGAGGAACTGGCTAACTATGTGTAACGGAAAAGCGCCAGGACTAGAGCTGTGATCAAGTGATAAAGACCATCGCCCAGCATCACCCTACGTTTACTCTTAAAGTAATGAACGCTCTCCTAACTACAGGAAACGTTCAAGACTAGTTCTCATTAAGAAGGGAGATGAAGCAAATGGGGAACCATCACCATATAGGTCTCTATGTATACCAGAAGTGTAAGGAAACACGTGAAAATAAAAAAGCGTAGAATTCGTTTACTGAGCATGACGGCTGAAAAACTCATGTAATTTTGCCATGGTCAACCTTTATAAAGAAAACTTAAACAAACCATTAGGGAAATAGGCGGTCGGCGCGAGTAGTGGTGACGCTCGTGGCCTCATGTTAGAGCGCTAACTGACAACTATAGAGTTCTATCTCCAGTGCCGGCCGCATTTATACCAGAAGACAAATGAGAAAAAAAATAATTAGCGCAATTTATAATAACAACTAGGTTTCTGGGCCTATATGTGAATGTGGGCAAAATACATTAGGCCACTAGTAGGCCGCAGTGTTTGAAGGGTTAATACCCGGCATCCACATTAGTTCAAACTTAAAAAAAGGAAATAGGCCTATCTCTCGACTAGGTGTATAATGCATCGTGCTGAAGAAAATGCTCCAGGATGTAAACTGGCCAAGGACAGGATAACGTTCATACAGTGTTCAAATGCGAGTGGGTCACATAAATTGAACTTATTGGTGATCGAAAAAGCGAGGAATCCGAGAGCCTTTAAAAATGTCAACCTCTTAATTATAAAAACCAAACCAGGTGATGGATGAGTTTTCAAGGAATGGTTTTATGAAATATTCGAACCTTGAGTAAAAAAACTCTGAAAAAAAGAAGATGCGGTAAAAAGCTACTTATCTTATCTACTTATCTTAGATAACTACGTCGGTCACTCGGAAGAACACGATTTGAAAAGTTTCGGCGTCATTGTATTATTCTTACCACCAAACGTTACACCCCTTTTGCAACCTAGATCAGAATGGACCAGAATGTCATTTGGACAGTTAAAATCCACTATAAAAAAGCTTTTCTGAGCAAGGTGTTGACAAAGCAAGACAGCGTGATTGTCGGGCCGCAATCACTGTATTGTCGGGCCGCATGCGGCCCGCCGGCCGCGTGTTTGACATGCCTGCTATATGTCTATGTTTTATACTGCTCCAATAGTGTCATATCGGGCCATACGTTTTTCCATGAACAAACCATATTTTTTCTGCTAGACTTTCCCAAACACTTACCAGTGAAAAAATAATCTTTCCAGCTCATATCGTTAAAAGAAGAATTAAAAGAAACATAGACATATAGCAGGCATGTCAAACACGCGGCCGGCGGGCCGCATGCGGCCCGACAATACAGAGATTGCGGCCCGACAATACAGAGATTGTGGCCCGACAATACAGAGATTGCGGCCCGACAATACAGAGATTGTGGCCCGACTAGACATTTCAAAATATTTTTGATACACGGCGGAAGTATAATGTCCAGCACAAATAAGTCGAAATACTGTAGCAAACAGAGTTGATGAAATAGTCGAGATTTTGAGAATTCAGCATAACTACATAATATAAACATTTCAAGCCTACTCTGTTGTAATTGATGAAAGTACAGATATTCGATATATCGCTCAGCTGGCCGTTCTTATTCGCGGATGCAATGTTAATTTAAAATTAAGTGAAGAACTTTTGGGAGTCATTCCTATGCATAATACAACTAGTGAAGCTGATATTTTTGTTGCGCTTTCGGAAGTTTTGAAGAAGCATAAAATACCATTGGAAAAGTTGGTGCGTCTGCAACTGATGGTGCACCTACCATGACCGGTATTACTAATGAAGTTTTTGAGGGATTAAAAGAAGTATTTAAACACCGTAGTGATAATATTTTGAACATTTACATAGTATTTTTCAGCAGAAAATCACCAAAATTATATTCGAGCACGTGGACTTAATCATCGTCAATTTGTTTTATTTTTGGAAGATATATATATATTGTGAATACACCGATCTAAGATATACGGAAGTGCGATGGCTTTTCAGTCATAAAGTGTTAACACAATTCTTCAAATTTCTGGACGAAATCATAATTTTCTTGGAAACAAAAAATTATGAATGTGCTGAATTAAAAGATGGACAATGTATAAAGGACTTCCTCCGTTGATATTACAAGTCATCTTAATCAACTTAATCTTAAACTTCAAGGAAAAAATCATGTTTTTGATAATAATAACGCTATTTGATAATATTAATGCTTTCAAATAAAAATTATTGGCAAAAAAAAACAATAGAAAAAGACAGCTCTTGTTTAGTGCCACGAAAGCGGACTGAGGACTAATAAATAGAATACAAATATGTGTTGTGTTTCAACATAAGATTTGTTTTAAAGTCTTAAAAAGACTAATAATATTATAGAGCTACGGAAAAGATAAAATTTATTTATATATTCAAGCTATATTCCGCTTTAATAAGTTGGTAAATAGAAAAAGAAAACTTATCTCACTTTGAAAGCTGTCAATCTCTATTGCTTAAATCACCTAAATTAAAATTTATAAGATATGCTCACCAAATTAAATTATTAAAAATGGAATTCGATCGAAGATTTCTTGATTTGAAAAGCTTTGAAGTAGATGAAAACTTACAAATAGAATTAATTGATATTCAGTGTGATTCTTTGCTGATTTGAATTTATGGAAGATGGTACTTCAGAATTGTATACATATTTATCTCTAGATCGGTTTCCTAAAATGTAATCGTTTGTTACGCGTATGTTCGGAAGCACTTATTTGTGCGAGCAACTATTTTCTTTAATGAAAAATAACAAAAATGCAGAAAGGTCAAGATTACCCGATCAACATATATTATCAAATTAAAAAATTGCAACAGTTATTCAACCAAATATTGATGACTTGCTTTCCAACAAACGATGTCAAATATTTTCTAAGAAGTAGTATTAAACTGTGATTTTGTTTATTATAATTTTTGTTTTAGTTTTTTTTTTAAATATAGAATATTTATAGTTTCTGTGTAAAAAATAAAATAAATACATAATAAAATCATTCTAACATTCGTATTTTATTAATTTTTTTAATAGTCAAAGCATGCAGCCCCCAACTTAGTACAAAATAAAAAATGTGGCCCGCAATATCATGTGAGTTTGACATGTCTGACATATAGGAATAGACCGAGGAAGAGCGGGTAATATGCGTTGACTCGATAAAAAGAGACCGATTTACAACGGGTCCTTCTTTCTCAGCCATTTGGGAACAAATAATGGATCGAACTGACAAAGAGACGCCTAGCTACATATCTGTTGGATGATAAAAAGTTTCCTAACCAACAGGAAATTAGTGCTGCAAGCCCAAAATGGGAAGGTCGAAATAGAAGTAAGTTGCCGGGTCCCCCAGGGCTCTATATTGGGTCCTACACTGTGGAACGTCTTATACGACGACCTCCTAAGAACTAAAGTGCCAGAGGGCGCCACATTAATTGGATTTTCAGACGACTTGGCGCTGGCTGCAACTGCCAAAAACGAACAAGCAATAATGCGTACTAAGCGTGTAATAGAAATCACTGAAACATAGTGGATGATGACTAAGAAATTAAAAGCCAAATTAAAAAGCCAATTAAAATTGGCGCCCGAGAAAACGGAGGCAAAACGGAGGCAGTGCTACTGACAGAACACAAAGAAAGTTTAGACCAATAAAATTTAAAGTAGGAAGCACATAAATAGTTTCCATACCACATATTGGGTATTTTAAGAGGAGGTGGTGGCCTAGTAGTTAAGGTGTCAGATTCCTAAACCATAAGTCCCCGGTTCGAATCCAGGGACGCAAATATAGAAAAATAAGCCACCGTTCTCCTATAGATGGCTTTGGCAAAGTCATTACATTAGAATTTGCCACGAAAAAAACCCCGAATAGCCCCCAAAATAGTGGCTCCGCCATCCACGTTAAAAACTGTAAGGGCTCCCTACATTTGTATAAGATCAAGACACCAAAACACAAGTGTAGGCAGTGGAGGTTTAGCCCATTTAAGGTAAGGTAGTAGTGCCAAAAGAAGAAGAAGATTATAATTGATAAAGTGCTATCATTCGCTGCATAACGCAAAGGCTGCAGGAAAAGGTGCAAAAACCCTCGCAGCAATGGAACAAATATTGCCAAACGTATGAGGAGCCAGAAACTCTAAGTGAAAGTTACTGGGCACTGTAGCACAATCAGCGATAACATATGGTGCACCATTGTGGGCAAATAAATTAGCAACAAGGAGCAATCTAGACAAATTAGCATCCGTCCAACGGAAGGTTGCAAAGAGGGTTTAGTGCATATCGTACTGTGTCCGGAGAGGCAGACATAGTTATCTCGCGTATTTCACCTATTCTGCTGGTCAAAGAGAGGAGAGAAATAAAAAAAAAATCGTGGAAAAACTTATATGCTAGAAAGAAAGCAAGAATAAACCTCCTTCAAGAATGGCAAGAAAGATGACAGTGGGCTAGGCTGTTAATCCCAGACATAAATACATGGACTAAGCGAGAACACGGAGAAGTCAGTTTCCACCTGACACAATGACTGACTTTTTACACCTGATTAGAAGAGCAGGGGATAGCCTGTGTGTAAACTATGGTGAAACAGACACAGTATACAATAAACTTTTTTAATGTTATAGATGAGAGAGCGAAAGGGACAAAGTTATGAAAAAAATAGATACTGCACTATAATGCACAAACAATGATTGGACATTTGCTGGAGGATATACAGAATTGAAAGAGGGTACAGAAATGTATCCAATATACAATACTATCGACCAAAGACGCAGACGCTATACGAAGTATAGAGAAACAAGTAGATTAAAGCTAGTTTATTTAAAGATAGTTTTTTAAGACACAACAAGCACTCTGAATATATGCCACAAGCGTTTCCGGAGTCATCATCATCAACCTGCCCGTTCCGTCCACTGCCGGACATAGGCCTCCTCCATAGCACTCCATCGTCTTCTGTCTTGAGTTTCGTGAATCCAGTTGTTTGCGATCCTTTTTAGGTCATCGGTCCAACGGGTCGGTAGTCTTCCTCTGGTACGCCTATCGGCTCTTGGTCTCCACTCTAATGTTTTATTCATCCATCTTTCGTCCTTCATTCGACCCACGTGGCCAGCCCATCTCCAATTGAGTTTAGTTATACGCTCGATCACGTCTGTCAATCTAGTTTTCCTCCGTAGGTCCTCATTGGTGGTTTGGTGGTGTAGGGTTAGGTTAGACGGAACGGGCTGGTTGATGACGATGACTCCGAAAACGCTTGTCGCATGGATTCAGAGTGCTAGTTGTGTCTAACTAACTTTAATGTAAGCACCGACCATTGATCTTTCCATTTTTGCTGGGTTATTTTAAGTTTTCTTGCCGTATTAGCGGTTAAAGTTAAGGTTTCCGTTCCATATATAAGGGCAGGCAGAATATATTGGTCATGTACTTTCCTTTTCAGACATACCAGAATTTTGCTTTTAAAGATACGGCTGAGTTTCCCATAAGTTTCCGGAGTGCCTAGTTCAAATTCAAAACAAAAACATATTGCGTTGGAGCAACATATGAACAATTTCAAATAACTATCCTGTGGCACCAACATAATCAAATAATGCGTTTAGTAATCCTGACTTCGCCGGTCACAAATGAAGCTTATTGCCGGGCACAGGTGACCCCATGGCATTCTATGTGTTGATAAATGAAGATTAACAATTTTAAGATTCTTCTAATTTAATATCAAAAAAGTCTGGAATGTTTGTAGACTAAACATATAATGTTCGAATATGGCTAATTGAATAAACTTATGATTATTTTGTTATTGAGGCTGGATAATATAATAAGCGATGAAACTAAATTGAAATTTAACGAGATATATTTTTGCTGTGTCGCAAATTCGTAGGATAATTCGTTTCGAGGGGGCTAGTCGGCCAAACACGTAGTCGCGTCACTGATTGTACTTGTATCAATATTATCACAATAAATTATTTGCTTTTTTATTAGATAATAATCGCACGGCTGTGTGGCGCGACCTTGGCCGAAAGCGGCTTTATCCTATTAAAATAAATCCAATACGCCGTTGCAAATTCTAATTGGCATACGGCCCGCACTACGAAATCATAAACACAAGCTTGTTTATTTTGTTATAATGTTTATCTTCGTCGGAATTTTAAATATCTGCGATAGTAAACTAAAGAAATAAAGAATAAACCCATTTAAGGCCGACTATAAACACCAATGTTAAAGTATGATAATAAAAGTGAAATAAAATTGAATTTATCGCCGCACACCAGTTATTCCGATCTTAAATATCATTTAAATTGGACGTAAAAATGTGTAATTTATAAAATGATCTCTCTGTCAGGTTGGTAAACAAAGTCTAAAAGTCAAAAATTATAAAGTAACAACATCCATCCAAGAACTGTCACAAACGGTTTGTTCCAACAAGTAAAAACGGTTAGCAAACTATCCGGCGCATGCGCATTACCAGTTGTAATATTTGCGCATGCATCAGAGAGTTTATTGACCGTTTTGACTGCTTGTTTGTTCTAAAACCTTTTGACAGTCGTTGGATGGACGTTGCCTAGTTTATCAAGTTTGAGTTCTTGACTTTGTTTCAAGGTTTATCACTACCAACTTATCAGAGAGCAAATCTCTGTAAGTAAAGGAAATGTAAACAGTAGAATTAACAGTAAGGAAATGTAATTATTTACAAGTTTTATTTTAAACATTTTTTTTTTAATTTCGCCTTGTTTTAGGGTTATTCTCGCAGTTTTGAGACAACAAAAACAAGGTATTGACTTTGTTCAAGCTTGATTATACCCAAACGGACAGACTAAAAATCACAAGTTAACAAGGTTTATTATAGGAAATTTAATACTCTACAAATTTTATTTGAAACATTTCTCATCATTTCGTTTATTTTCGGATTTATCTTCGCATCTTTGAGACAAGAAAAATTTAAGACAAAAACAAAATTTAACCTTTTTTAAAGGTTGAATATCACCAACACGAGAGACTTTTTGTCTTATGTTAAATTACCAGGTTTCTTATACAAAATTTAAATCTCTTCAAGTTTTATTCGAATCATTTTTCAATATCTAGCCCAGGTTCCGAGTTATTTCGGCATTTGTGAGACGAGAAAACGTAAAATAAAATCTGTATTATTACTACCAACACTACTTTAAGGAGGATACGGATATTTCTCCATCATTTCTGTCTATGAAGAATGAAATTACATTTTCTGTAGAGTTGTGTTATCTAAGACTATAAATGAAAAGTATTTCATTTCGGCTCAATTTTATCGTCGGCATTATATAACAGGATCTATTAATTAGCGGAACGAAAAGTGCTCATTTTCTAGATTACATCTAATGGCTTCGATAATCTTACGACACGTGAACAGGCGAACACGCCATTTTTATGAAGACTACTTGAGACCACTTACAATTGAAATCTACAAATATTATCACTAACTCATAATACAGATGAAACTAGACGAAATAGACAAGACTAGATAAGTAAGACTAGACAGCCAAGATTAGACAAATAAGACTAGACCGACAAGACAAGACGGAGAAGACTAGACGGACAAGTCTAGACGAACAAAACAAAAGACAATTTACGACTATACGGACTATTTACGACTATATGGACAAGATTTTGATTTTTGACTAGACGAGCAAGACTAAACGGACAAGACGGACAAGACTAGACGGACAAAACCAAAGGAACGAGACTATAGAGATAAGCTCAGGTGGACAAGCCTAGGCAGATAAGACTAAACGGATAAGGCTAGACGAACAAGCCTAGACGAACGCGAATAGAGAGAAAATATTAGACCGACAAGACTAGGGAGACAAGCATAGGCGGAGAAGAGTAGACAGACAAGATTAGACAGACAAGACTAGACAGACAAGACTATCATGAGTGGGACAAGTCTAGACGAACTATTCAGTTCGATTTTCCGAAGCAGATGTTGATAATGTGAGCAGAGAGTTTTCCAACGACTATGGAAGATTCAAAGCCTTAGTGGACTTAAGACACTATTTAAGTAGTGATACCGTGGAAGGATTACTATCAGCAAAAGAAGTTGTACTTTCCAGACCTTTACCAAGTCCATTAAATCCATTAATGGTTGAGTTACCATCATCAAGAAACTTGGGTTTCCAAGATCTAGCTCCACCTGCTCCACCACTGCCAAGAATGATGGCGAATCTTTTAAAAGAACGATTTTAAAGCCAATTTGTACCCGTTCTAAGCCCTGCGGCCCCCAAGTTTGACAAAGAAGTTATACTACCGCTCATCGGGCAATGGATAGTTATCAACTAGCCGAATTGTTTAGAATCCAAATGCGCAACAAGAAACCGAAAACAACAAGGGCTTTCAGTATATCTTTGTTTTTGGGGACTATGATGGAAAAAGATTGCTGGAAAGAAAATAAAGATAAAAATGAAAGACGACACAGACAAGACTAGACAGACTAGACTAGATAGCATTCATTCAGGGTGCGCAACCCGTCCTGTCCTGGGCAACAGCCTCCGCAACAGTCCTGGGACCGACACTGTGGAATATCTACTATGATGAGATATTACGTCTGGACATAGGAGCTGAAGCCAGGCTTGTACCCTTCGCAGATGACCTCGCCATTGTCATCAAGGCAAGGACACCAACGTTATTAGAGGAAGCCTCACAGTATGCAGCAAATAGAGTTATAAACCAGCTGAAGAAAATGGAGATCAAGATAGCTCCAGCAAAGACAGAGATCGTCCTCCTGTCAGGAAGAAGAAAAATAAAAAATATGCAGGTCCAAGTAGAAGACACGATTGTTGACAGTAAACCAGCCGCCAAATACATGGGGGTATACCTAGATAAGGACCTCAGAATTACCACGCACATCCGCCAAACCTGCGCAAAGGCACACAAGGCCTTCATGCTCTTAACGCGCATAACCCCCAACGTGGGAGGACCGAGTGCAAACAAGAGAAGAATCCTAACCACTGCAGTTAGGTCAATAATACTGTATGCAGCACCGGTATGGGCGACAGCGTTAAGATACAAAAGATACAATAATAAGATGGAGAGGATAAATAGATCCATGGCCCTGCGCATTATATCCGGGTACAGAACCATCGCAAAGGAGGCGGCACTTGCTATCGCCGCGCTACCCCCAATCAGACTACAGGTAGAGGAAAGAATAGAGCTGTATATCAAAGGAGTTAAACACAAAACGGAGATCAGGAGCGCGACGCTCGAAAAGTGGCAGACTCAATGGGTAAGATATCAAGGCTGGGCAAAAACATTCATACCCGACATGGCAAAATGGCACGAAAGGAAGTGGGGCGAGGTGGACTCCACGCAGGCAATATCCGGACACAATGGATTCACCAGAACACACAATCTTCCAATGCATGAAATGGAATAATTTGAGGAGGGAAGCCGCATCAGCGTGTGGACCCATACATAAAGACAATGTCGCCGAACGGCTACTAGAAACAGAGGAAAACTGGGTGGCGATTATGAGCATGCTCCACAATATAATGCAACAAAAAAACAGAAGATGAGAGGAAGAGAGAAAAAGGACCAGAAACTCTTTCAAAACTAGGGCGGTAATAGCCGTCCGGGCTGCCCACCCTGATGGAATGCGCAAGCGATACCGGGGTGGCGCATAACTAGGCCAAGTGGAAGAAGGGGTTTAGTCGGTGTGAGCCCTACACACAGGCTGGCAGAGCTTGCCCCAAACCACCATAAACAAAAAATTTAAAAAAAAATAAAAAAAAGGGGGCGCAATTTTTCGGACTTTACTTTTCTTGACGATCCCACTCGGTCATCAAGTGATCTCTTAGTCCCATTTTACGCTGTTCTGTATTCCACCTTTGATAAGTTTGTGCCGCCTCGTTCCTCTTCTTGCTCTACTTATCCCTCATGGTATTCCCCATCGATTATTGCAGGACTTCGTAAGAAACGCACTCTTCATCGTACCTATAAGAGGTCTAAATCAGCCCTCGACTATTCGAGATTTAAAGCCATCAGATCCAAAGTGAAGTTGCAGATAAACTATGCCTATTGGAGCTTTATCAAGGCGGCAGCCAATAACATTTCTGCTGACCCAAAGTGTTTGTGGTCCTTTATTCAATCGAAGAAGCGCCAAAGCCGTATACCTGGTCAAATGTTTTGTGACCAAGTGTCTTTTGACACTCCTCAATCCATTGTTAACGGCTTTGTGAACTACTTCAAGGGAGTATATTCCTTCGTCTATAAGCACCTGTAAGTCGGATATTGCGGGTCTGAATCTCCCTTTGATTTTGGGCTTGCGAACATTTCCGAAAATGAAGTCTTTATGGGTACCGTGGGTTTATATGGCTAAAGTTATTTAGCCATTTTATGTTATGGCTATAGTGGGTTTATAGCTACCCTCAAAAATTCAAAATGTAACTTGACCAGCGGTGCCGACCTAGTACCGGCGTTCTTACTTCGTAATTGTGTCTTACTCCGGGAAGGCAAGTTTCCAGCGATTTGGAAATCTACTAAAATTTGCCCAATCCACAAGTCTGGCTCTCAATCGGACATTAGGAACTGTAGCCCGATATCGATTCTCTCCAATTTTTCCAAAATCTTTGAGTCAATCGTTTACAACTCCATCTTTCCTCGCATTAAGCATATTTTCTCCCCGAAACAACATGGATTCATTAAAGGACGCTCCACGGTCACCAACTTAATAACTTTCACGCAATTTGCTTCATCAGTTATAGAAAGCAGGGGCCAGGTTGACTGCATTTATACCGACTTCTCGAAAGCCTTTGACAGCATTGATTATCGAAAAGCTACATTCTTTTGGCTTTATTTACATCTTTAAAGCTACATTTAACATCTTCATTAACGACCTGACCGCGTCTTTCTACGTGCCACATTTATTTTTTGCACACGACCTTAAAGTCTTCTTGTCAATTAAGCAGTCTAAAGACTGTGCACTCTTACAAGAGAACCTTGACATATTGGAAAGATGGTGCGATGTCAACAAGCTGGCTCTCAACCTTAACAAATGCCAGTTTGTCACATTTACCCGGCTTCAACACCCAATCGAGTTTAGGTATACCTTGAACAACTTTTACTTGGAGCGCTGTGAGAATCAAAGACCTTGGCATTTTATTTGTCAGTAATTTCACGTTTGATCAACACATATTGTCTTCAGTATCCAAAGCGGCGAGAGCTCTAGGTTTCATTATCCGTAATGCTCGCGGTTTCAATAACAACTTGGCGCTGCGAGTCCTCTATAATAGCTTCGTGAGATCCATCCTTGAGTATGGCTCCATTATTTGGAATCCGCACATAAAAAGCACATCTTTGGCTTTGGAGGTTGTTCAGAGGAAATTTTTTAAATACCTCTGGTTTAAGAATTTTGGAGGTCCTCCTCTTATTCATATTGACCACTCATTGTTGCTGAAGGAGTTGGGGTACCAATTGTTGAGCTCTCGTCGCTCTCTGGCCGGTATAGTCTTTTTGCATAAGGCCACTCATGGCGTCATTGCCCCTTCCGAGATTCTCTGGCGGAACATATAATAGTTGTAAGAGACGATCTTATTATGTTTGAAGAACTCGACGAAGAAGGTCTGTTTGAAGAAGTCGAAGAATCTACATTACAATCAGACGACGAATCTGCATTGGAATCAGACGACGAATACCATCCAGATAAAAAAGGTCGAAAATCGAAAGGGATAACATTCCGCTTGATTATAAAATAAAGGTGGTTAATTTGTCGAAAGAGCACCCAAAATGGAGCCTGAAAAGTCTGCAAAGTAACCGTCTTAAGAAAATGCTTCAGTTAAAAATATGGGAGGAACACATTAGGAGAGGTGGATCCACGAAAGATAAATATTCATCAATTGATAAATGGACTTATGATCGCTTTGTGGAAGCTCGTCAATCTAACTAACAAGTCACGACGAGGAATTTGCAACAATGGGCTCTAGCTGCTGCCAGCCAATTTCCGGATTTGAAATTTAAAGCTTCTGAGGAGTGGGCTGTGGTCTTCAAACGAAGACATCGAATTCGACAAAGAAAAGTAACAAAATTTGTGCCGGAGAGAGAAACCGCGACAATGGAGGAGACCCTTGCTGTTGCAGAAAAGTTTCGGCTCCATACACGAGCCCTCATTCCGAACCACGACAAGGATTTTGTCATAAATACCGACCAAACAGGTATTCGGAAAAGAAATCTTTTTTCCATATGAAAAACAATATTATGTAGACAATGAAGTACTTACATTCGACTGTTTTTGTTTAGGGTGCCAATACCAGTCGACGTACAACCGGACTCTCGCCGATCAAGGATCGAAGGTAGTGCTGTTAAACGCAAGGATATAAATAAGATCACGCATACCTATACTGCACAATATGCCATGACCCTATCCGGAATACTACTTCCATCGGTTTTCGTCTGTCTGCAAGGGGCAACTGGCTAATTTGGACCGAGGGTGCAAAAATCGGGAGACGCGTATGCTGAAATGTATATAAACGTTGCCATTAGATCCTCAAAATCTGGCAAACTGACAACAGCGTTGTAAGATTTTTTGATGGATGTGATGAAGCCCTATGCGAAGGAAGAAAAATTTCTGTTGATAATCGATTCTTGGGGAGGGCAAACAAATCCAGCTTTGTATGATGAGATTTTCAGTGGTAAAGACGGTATATCAACTTGCACAATAAAAATAATTCCAGCAAAATGTACTCCATTAGTGCAGCCTTGCGACGTATATTTTTATCGGCAAGTTTATGTTATTATTTAGTATTTTATTAAAAGATTACAAAACTGTGCCTACATTATAGAACAGGACAGAGAAGTAAATTCCTGGGAAGATTGTGTCAAAATTCAGTCTCTCGTTCACCATCAATTGTCGGCACCAATATTCTGCCCAATGTTAAAATACGCCTGGTTTGCAGTCAAATTGTGCGACGACAGGACATCCTTCATGAACGTCAATGAAGTTTGCTTTGCGATAGACTTTTTAAAAAATCCGTGCAAATGCAAAAATACGGCATTTATCACATGCTCAAGATGCGGTAATAATTATTGTTTTCCCTGCTTCTATGACAAACATCATCCAAGTTCGTGCAGTAATACGTCGCTCGAACAGGACGATAGTGAATAGGGTAAAATAAATTTTCACTATATTATAGATGAGGGATGGAAGGGGACAAATAATATAGCGACATCATCAGGTTATACGTGGAGCGATTCCAAGATGCTCGGGAAGTTTTCAGGGGGCCACTTGACAAGTTAACTTAATGGTGCTTGCTACGTCCCGTTAAAAAAATATTTACAATTGATTCCAAAATAAACATTATTCAAGACACATCAATTTGTAAAAAATGTGAAATATTTGAAGAAAAAACGCAAGCACGCTGGCGGGTTCCAACCGGCGACCTCGTACTTTCGAAGGGCGACTGTTAGCGTAGCGCCACTCGCTTGTTCAATTTTTGTTAACGTATAATGAAGACGAACGCACAAAAAATAATTAATTTCTCAATTAATTAATTTCTCGGAAACGGATGAGAATTGCATCTTATTACTTGCACCTGTTATACTCCTGGTCATCACCTACGCGTGTACTAAAAATGAATCGAATCGGTGATTTCTTCATCATACAGTCCCCTTGTAAGTTAATTTAAGCTTTTGAGGTTGCTCTGTAATTGGTTTTGAGTAACTGTTGGGCTGTTGTTTTGAGTAACTGATCTTTAATATAATAATTTAATTTAATTTAAGACTAGACAGACAAGACTAGACAGACAATACTAGACAGACAAAACTAGATAGTCAAGACTAGACTAGACACAGCCTTATCCCTAACGTAATAGCATGGTACGAAAGGTCACACGGACATATGAGTTACCATCTTACACAGGTGCTCACTGGCCATGGGTGCTTCAACATACCTCGAACGGTTTAAAAAAAGGGACACTGCGTGGTGCTTCTACTGCGGTCATATCCCAGACGACGCACAACACACTATCTTCATGTGTACAGAATCAATGAGAGAACGAAAGAGAGAGAGAGAGAAAATAAAAGAACTCGACTCGAGGACACCTTAGATTTTTAGGTCGAGAAGAACAGAACATCATGGAAGTTATGTTAGAAAGTGAGCATAACTTGGATGCAGTACAAGCTTACATAACCGGAATCATGATGGCAAAAGAATAAATAGAGAGGGAATGGATGCCATGGACATGGGCAACTACATATGTGACCAAAAGACCGAAAATAGTTAAGCACACGATTATATAACCAATAAGACAGAAGACGAAATCGTCTTTGGAAGGACATCTTCGAGGAAAGGACAACAAGAAGAAGGAAAAGGGATGCAATTAGAACAAACACCACCACCCACCTGAAGTACCAGGTGGAATGTAGTGAAGAGAGGGGTTTTAGTAGGTAAGCTAGTCTCGAAGAACTCGATCAGAGAGACCCAGACTACACGGGTACGAAGGCCCCGGTGTGCAATAAAACATTCCCCTCCTCTGAAAAAAAAGACTAGACAGACTAGACTAGACAGACCCGAGAAACAAGACTAGACAGACAAGACTAGACAGGCAAAACTAGACAGACAAAACTAGACAGACAAAACTAGACAGACAAGACCAGACAGACAAGACTAGAAAGACAAGACTAGACAAACAAGACAAGACAGACAAGACTAGACAGATAAGACTAGACAGACAAGACTAGACAGACATGACTAGACAGACAAGACTAGACGGACAAGATTAGACGAGCACGACCAGAGAGACAAGACTGAAGCAACAAGAATAGATCTACAAGATTAGATGTACAAGACTAGATGAACAATATGAACATTATAATTTGTACGATTGAATGGATGATTATTAAAAAGTAATTTTACAAATCTGTTATTTAATTTTCTGTTAACATTTGCTAGTTATATCTGAATTAAATTTAAAGAAAAAGAAACTGCATAGGAGTTCAAATGAGGCATCAAATATGCAAAATAATTTCCTCCGTTTTCGCTTTTCCCCATTCGCCGTCCCCTACTCGCATAAGGTAAATATAATTTCCCATTTGCAAAAATGTATAAAACGAAATTGCTACAATTTTCCGCCTTTTGACCTTTAGACGACGAGCGCTTGTAAAAAAGCTAATTTGATTTTTGCAAACGGAGTTTCACTGCAATTTTCGCAAAAAAGGAAAATCGTTAAAATGTAATAATAGTCGACAGATATTTAGATCACTTTATATAATTTAAAAATTACAGAAATTGTTAGAAATCTCGGAAATTTTTAGATCTTAGAAATTTTTTTGAATTCTGTTTACAAAAAATGTTACTAGTTATTGTTAAATTTGCCACAAATATTGATCTAGAATCTCCATTAAACTGACATTTAACATTTGCAGGGGATTTAAAAACCTGGTGTCAACAAACAAATCTGGTTTTCCGAAATTGATAGGAATCAATTAAAATTTTGCAATTGATTAATTGTGGAGTTACTTGTTGAAACTTCATTTCAATATTAAAGATAAACACATAAATTGTTCTAAAGTTTCAAATTTATTATATAAATAAAAATTTGTTTCACCAACACTGTGGCTTCTTCAGATCATTTGTATATCATTAGTCATTACCTTACGAAGCCACAGTGTTGGCGAAACATATGTTGTATTTATACAATAAATTTGAAACTTGAAAACTATTTATGTTTTTATCTTTGTTATTAAAGTTTTGTTATTCTATTACACTATTAACCGGGGATTTGAATATTGTTCTCTTTTGTTAAAACTCGTTTCAAATTGCTTGATCGATACAGTTTGTAGATTTTGCTAAAATATTTTATGATAATGTATTTAGAAAATATATAAATCAGAGCAGAAGGACCTCGTGGTCGGTAGCTCTTTGTATACCATGTATGCAATAAATATATTTCTCTCTTTATATAAATCAAGTATTTTCAGTCCATAAAGCATTAATTAAGCAAAGCGAAATAATTATATCGCGGTCATATATTTTTTGAAACAATTCCGGGCATGAGGAATATTTCGCCATACCCGGTTAACAGGTTAATTACAGAAAACCAGATTTGTTGAATTTAAATTTAGGTATCCAAGAAAATTTGTGATTTTTCAAAATATATTCTGGCTTAAAACAATCGGAATATGTAAATAAAACAGCCTGAATATGTAAATATATTCAACCTTTGCGGAGCTCTATAACAATTACTAAGTCTTTTTGTTATAGAGCTCCGGAAAGGTTGAATATATTTATATATTCAGACTGTGATCCGATTGTTTTAAGTTTGTATGATTATCTATAACGTTGGATGGTTTTACCAATTCCATTATTCTGGCTTGTCCAAAACGAATAGGATCCAAAATAGGGTTGAAATTTTTCATTCGAAAATCCAAGAAAATGCCACTCATAAAAATTACGTTTTTCCTAATTCTAGAAATCTGGATTAGTTCGAAATTAATTACTTGATGGGAAACTAATACATTATACATACACTAATACTAAACTAAGCAAACATACTTACAAAAAAATACTTTTTACTAATTTGAAATTTTCAAATAAATAAAAAAAATAAATTCAATACAAATACTAGAATTCTGTATATTTACTGAATTTTTTCTTTTTTCTAATTTTGTAAATAAATAAACAGCATAATTTGTGAAGTTTCCACCTTTTTTCCGCAATTTTCTGCAACTTCCACAAATTTCCCCACAATTTCCTTTAAAAACAACATTTTTCTAAACGAACAAACAGTAGGATATCAATGGAAAAACCTAATTAATTTATGGAAATTTCCCTAAAAAATATTCTCCATGGAAAAATTCTCCCTCGTGTCACAGCCTCATGAATATTATGAACAAACGATGAATATTTAAACGAACTAATTAACACTCACCTAATTCAATTTATTAGCAAACTCATCTAGTTTAATTAAGAAATTGACATAATAATACATAATTTTTTCGATTTTGTCTGTCTAGTCTCGTCTGTCGAGTATTGTATTTCTATTCTCATCTGATCGTCCTATCTAGTATTTTCTGTCTAGTCTGGTTTGTCTAGTTTTGTCTATTTTGTCTTGTATGTCTGTCCTCCTCGGTAGTGTAGTTGACAACAAGACCCGGGTTCGAATCCTGGTCGGGAAGGCGACAACTAGGGCGGTTTTCACTAACCGTCCGGGCTGCCCACCCTGAATGAATGCAAAATATGCGATACCGGGGTGGCGCATACTAAAAAAGCCAAAGGGAGTTTAGTGAGAGCTTCCCCCAAACCACTTTCTGTCTAGTCTTGTCTGTCTAGTCTTGTCTGTCTACTCTTGTGTGTCTAGTCTTGTCTGTCTACTCTTGTATGTCTAGTCTTGTATGGATGTCAGCAAAATCCCTCCACCAAGCGCTGGAAAAATCCGCGAGTCCAGTCCACGACAGAAAAAAGATCTTGAAATATTAGAGAAAGATCAGCTGTGGTGGAAAACTTTCGATGCTTGGACAAAAAGAATACAGCGATTAACCCATTATCGAGTAGAATAAGTCGTACGATCAGGGGAATCAGAGTTGTCAATTTCCCAGAGGTTTCCCAATACACAACCCCATTTTTAAATCTTGTTTAAATATTTCTAATATTTCAAATTTTTATGTTAATTTTAAATTTAGATTTTTAGAATTAACTTTATTTACTTCATATAGTTTATAGAACATTAGAAACATAGATTTATATAGAACTAACTCATTGCCAGCTTTAAATCGTGTAGACAATGGGACAGAGCTTAACGGCGGTATGGCGATCGATAAAATTGTAAAACATTATTATCCATAAACCAATGAAGAAGAAGTCTTGTCTGTCTAGTGTTGTCTATCTAGTCTTGTCTGTCTTAGCTTCAGGCAAGGAAAATCCACAATTGACGCGTTAAGATCCGTCATAGAGATTGCCGAAAAGACGAAGTCTGGCACGCAAAGAACAAGGCAACTGTATGCGCTGCTAACCTTCGATAATAGAAACGCATTTAACAGCGCTAGCTGGAAGCTGATCATGGAAGGCCTAACATCAAGAGGTATATCACCGTATCTACTATGCAAGTGAGTAGCTAGCTAGCTACCTTAGCGATAGAAAGTTAATCCTAACAGAAGAGAGAAGCATCAGCAGCGGTGTTCCATAAGGATCGACATTAGACCCAACCTTGTGGAACGTCCTATATGACGATGTGCTGGGATTAAGACTGTCATTGGGGCCGACAGAGATTGGCTTTGCAGACGACTTGGCTCTTATGGTAACAGCCAGAACAGAAGAAGGATTGATGTTTACGGCAAACCACGCTATAGTGTAAATCAGTAAATGGATGAAATCCAAAAGGCTCAATCTAGCGTCAGAAAAAACTGAGGCGGTCTTTCTCATAGGACCAAAAAAGGTCCAACCAATAAAATTTAAAATTGAAAAACTGACGATAATCCCAAAGCATCAAATAAAATACCTGGGCATAGTTATAGGCATTATCTTTCACACCGCTCATAGCAGAAGCTGCAGCAAAGGGGATGAGGAGAATGGCAGCAATAAGCAACTAATGCCCAACATTGGAGGTCCCAGAAGAAGTAAAGGCAGTACAGACCACTATGATGAACAGAGCACTAATTTGGGCCAGAGCACTGGGAAAATAGAGCAATACTCAAATGCTCCTTGCAGTGCAAAGAAAAATGGAACTACGAATCTGTAGCGCTTACCGCACCATATCAAGTGTCGGGAACATCGCGGGAACCGGCCAATTGACTTGCTGGTGGAAGAGCAAAGAAAACTGCAGAAGACAGGTCGCAACAAACTTCGGCCAGAAAACAACTAATTGAAGAATGGATGCAAATGTGGCGGCAAGGCATTAACGGAAAGTGGACCAGAGTTATCCCTGAACTTGAACCCTGGATAAACATAGAACATGGGACAAGTAGTTACTGTCTCACCCAAGTACTGTCCGGGCACGGCTGTTTCAACTACCTGCATCAAATTGGCAGAGCGGCAGACGACCAGTGCATATACTGCGGAGAGACCGATACCGTGAACTATATAATCTTCGACTGTTCTCGATGGGAAATGGAAAGGCATAAAATTGCAACCAATCTAGAAGTACCTGATCAACCCGAGAACGATAACTGGGCATATGCTTAAAGCAAAAGAAAACTGAATAAAGACACAGCAATATATTCATTATATTATGGGATCCAAAGTAACCGATGAAGCGAAGGAACAAAAGATAAAGAGAAATTAAATTTAAATAATTTACCCGTAACTCCGAGGCGAACCTTGTGAACTAAACCTTGTTTTGCACTTAGCTTTTAGTAAGCGCCACCCAGGTATCGCATATATTGCATTCCTTCACGGTGTGCACCCAGACGGTTAGTGCCGCCCTGGTTGAAAATACCTCTGCCGGCGGGGAATCGAATCCCGTTCTTAGGCGGGTATGTTGTCCACTACACTACCGAGGAGGACAAGTCTTGTCTATCTAGTCTTGTATGTCTAGTCTTCTCTGTCTAGTATTTTCTGTCGAATCTTGTCGCTCTAATCTTGTATGTCAAGTCTTGTCTATCTAGTCTTGACTGTCTAGACTTGTCTGTCTAATCTTGTCTGTCTGGTCTTGTTTGCTTAGTCTTGTCTGTCTCTTCTTTGTTAGTCATGTCTTTCAAATTTAATATTTCTAGTCTTGTCCGTCTAGTCTTCTAGTCTGTCCGTCTAGTCTATTTATTTTGTTAGTCTATTCTTGTCTGTCAAGTTTTATCTGTCTAATCTTTCATATCTAGTCCTGTTTTTTCTAGCCATGCTTGTCCAGTCTTTTCTGTCCAGTTTTGTCTGTATTGCCTTAACTCTATAGTCTTGGCTGTTTAGGGGCTCTATTTGTAGGCTATTTACTGCCTATTCTAAGCTTCTCCCATGGATATTTTGTGTCGAACCTATTTCGAATGCATTGTGCGTTTGATATGTAACTCGGCACATATAAAACGACTATTAAAACTTGAAAAAAATTATAATAATTCAAATTGAAAACAAATCACGATTGTTTTCTTGAAACTTGTACATTTTGAAGAACCTAAATTCAACAATTTCCAAAACTTTAGTAACAAAAATATGAATTATTTCTTATGTTAAAATGTTAAATTCTTTTTTGAACATTAAATTTGTTAATAAATATTCAGCAAGTTTTTAGAAAAATTGGCCAAAAGAAAGTGTAAAAATCTTACCTTATCTGAGTCGGTCGTGTTTCCAGATCCGAAGGAAGTCAGCGAATTTCTATCCAAATTTTCCACGCTCTCGTCTAGGGAATTGCATTCCTCCATATCTCTGAAAATTCACACAAAAATACAAAAATTATTAAATAGTTCATGTTTTCAAATAAACATTCAAATATTGTTTTAATAGATTGAAATATTATATTAATTATGTAATTTTGTAATTGAATTTTTTAAGGAATGTAGGAATTTCTATTATATAGATAGTCGGCCTCCTTCAACTGGTGCATAATTGCCATTTTATAAGGGTTGGGAGGGTGTTGGATATTCGTAGTGTTGCAGAATGTCGACAAGCTGAACGGCAAGCTCAATCGCCAAAACTTCCGATACTGGGCCTCTGAAAATCCACGAACTCTACATGAAATACAACTACACAGCCCCAAAGTTAGGGTGTGGTGCGACATCGGGAAGTTTAGTGTCATAGGGCCCATCTTTTTTGAGGAAAACGGGAACACAGTGACCGTGACTGATTGTTACTTCTTCTTCTTGTTTCGAATAGGCCTACTTTGGACCACGCTTGTTCAACTGTTGGGTTTTGATCTTTGCCCTTTCTAAAAAACCTTTCTCTATTCTGTCCAGGGGGTACCTTTCCTTCGGGGGTTTTCCTGAAATCCACGGACTTCCTTCAGGGTGCGTGGAGACTGTCTGTTTTGGAGATCTGTTATTTCCAGCTCTTTAATATCCTTCTCGGTTTCTGTCAACCAAGTGGTACGAACCTTCTTGTTTTGCCAGAAGGTGAACAGACGGTTGGTTAGTCGGTTTGGAGGCAGTCTTCCAACGTAGCCATAGAAAGATACCCTTCTTTTCCTTGCACAGTCAGAGAGCATCTCAATATGTTCGTAGAGCTCAGAGTTATGCCGCCTTCGGAATTCCCCATCCTCCTTTACCGGGCCTAGGATCTTCCTGAGGATCCTCCTCTCTCTGATTTCCAATTTCTCTACCAGACCTTATTGGTTCAAGGAAAGACAATCCATGGCATATAGTGCTTCTGGTCGTAAGACTGATGTGTAGTGCTTAAGTTTCAGGTTACGTGACAGGCATTTTTTGTTGTAAGTGTTCATAGTCAGTCGATAGGCTAGATCTAACTTGTTGACTCTTTTGGATAATGATGCTCTTTCTGATAAGTTGGGTTGAATCCACATATGGTGAACAACTTCTTGAGAACTGAGCTGAGAGGACGACGAATCAATCTGCGTAATCTTTGGTTCCAACAGGATGGAGCTACAACTTATACTACCCGAGCATCGATGGCTGCTCTCAGACAACTGTTCCCTAGTCGCATCATCTCCAGATTCGATGATTTGCATTCGCCCCCTCGCTCTACAGACCTGTCAGTGTGTGATTTTTTTCTTCTGGGGGTATCTAAAGTCTCGTATGTATGAAACCAAACCTCATACATTGGCCGAACTGCGACAAGCGATACAGCAAAACATCGCTCAACTATTGGAGAGAGTGGAAGCTAACTTCAGAGAGCGTTCATTTGTAAAACGTCCGTTTCCCGTGGCTCATCCTATATATACGTTCCATGTTGTTAAAGGAATTTTGCAGCTTTCTTTCTTGCAGCTTCATGATTTCGCGCTCATAGAACTGGTCCTACTCAGAAAAATACAGGACAAAGTGTGATTTGAGGTGATCGTCATTTGGGTTTTTTTACCATTAAAAGAGTTGCAGAACTCTTTGAAAATAAATGGTAAACTTCGAAATAAATGGTAATCAGATGGTGCCAAGTCAGAGCTGTATGGGGGAGGGACATCACTTCCCATCCATGTTTCAATAATTTCCCACAAATTACCAAAGATGTGCAAGGCCTTGCATTATAATAGTGGAACACAATTTCTTTAGGATCCGCCAATTCTAGCCTTTTTTCTTTGATTGCTTCGTCCTGTATCATCAGTTGTTGACAGTAAACATCTGAATTAATTGTCTGCTTCCTTGGAAGAAGCTTAAAATACACAACACCTTTATAATCCCACCAAATCGACAACATGATCTTTTTTTATGCAATGCAGCTTTCAATGCTGGTTCATTATGCTTGGACCATGATCGTTTTCGAGAGATGTTGCTGTAGGTGACCCATTTTTCATCATCAGTGATGAGTCAATTCAAGAAAGGATCGTTTTTATTGCGCTTAAGATGCATATCGCAAATATTGATTTGTTGTGTTAATTAAGTGAATACATATCTTTCAATCCATGCTGAACCCAAATATCGAGCTTCTAAATGAGTTCAAGACGTTTTAAGTGATTTTCACTGGTTGTGTGCGTTACATTTAACCTCTGCAATCTTTTGAACAGTTACATGAGGATCCTCTTTAATAATGGCATTGATTTGGTCACATCAAATTTAGTAGGTCGACCAGGACGTTGGTCATCTTTGAGTGAAAAATCTCCGGAAGGGAATTTTTAAACCAATTCTGACAAGTGCGTTCTGTTATACATTCAACACTATAAATTTAACATATCTTTTTGTGAGCATCTGCAGTTTTCTTTCTTTTACGGATATAAAAAAGTAAAATATGCCGAAAATGTTCGTTCTTGCACTCAATCTTAAAATTGACCCTAACTAACAGCTACAGACAAAATCACACACCACGTGTTTCTAAATTAACTGCGATATAACTGATAACAAATTTCAAAAGACAAAGAACATCACACACAGAATTCATTAAAAAAATGCCAAAAACCGAAATTACTTTCTTGACAATCCAATATATACATCCATATTCCACAGCCCATACATGTGTCCATAGTTCACAGCACATATATGCGTCCATAGATCACAGCAAATTCACGTGTCCATAGCTCACAGCGCATGCTTTCTAAAACTCTCCGCCTAAATTTGGTTTTTGGCAGTGACAGAAAATGTTATAACAAATATAGTAGATAATGCGGCAATCAAGACAATGAAGGAAAACTTTGATCAAATTGACTTTCAAACATTCCTTACGTTGATTTAAAAAAAAAACAGATTTCACAATGAACTATTGATAAGTTTTACCTGCTGGATCTTTGACTGTGTGGTTTCAACTTGGCCGGACTCTTAGGCAGAGACAGAGGCAACGCTCCGCTGAAGTAAGTCTCCTGAATAACTTCCCTCAGCTTCTTCACCCAAAGCTGCTTAGTGTCCAAGGAGGAAGCCCTCAGAACAATCCGGTAATCGGAAATCGGAGCCCTCCCTGTCCACACGGCAAACTTACACTCATCCCCTTCCATATGCTCTGTCACACCCAACTCCGACGTCTAAAATAAACAAAATAGAAACATTAGAAATATAAAATGAGACAGATTTTCTTCAATGTTGTAAACATTAAGTCTAAAGGCCGATTATCATATACGCGATATCGTCACGCCACGCGATATCGCCTATCAAGTAATGATTACATTGTTTTAAATGGGCACATTCTCACTATGGCTACGCGACGCCCATTTAAAACAATGTAATCATTATTTGACAGGCGATGTCGCAAGACGTCGCGTAGCTGAGTGTCGCGCATATGGGAATCGACCTTTACTGTCGCGATCATAAAAACCTTTGAAATTGTGTAAAGCTGTCGTCAATAGCCAGAAACGTATAGCCAGTAAACGTAGCTATACGTTACTGATCTTGTTCAAATTATTCACATTATTCACAATTATCTTACCATTAATTTGTTCTTGTAGATGTATTTGACTTTCCCAGTAGAATCTTTGACCTCCTTGGTGAAGAGCAGATACAATTCAAAGAGGAAGATGTGTCTGTCCCGCCCTTTCCTAATAATCTGTTTGGGATCCCACACGCTGAACGCGTCCTGGAGGATGACCTCTCCCAGTTTATCAACAGAAACGTCGCAACTCTCCAGAAGTGACAAGTGCATTGCGTCGTTGGCCTTCTTTGGCACATTCAACATAACTTCCAAGCCATCCTAAATAAAACGGTTTATTAATCAAAATTATATATTTGCAAGAGGTTTTTGTTGAAATTTACCTTGATTTCACCTTGTCCTTCCTGACAACACGACTGTAAATCCTTCAGGAGCAACTGGTACTTGGTGATCCTCTGCACGGGTTTGATCAAGTAAGCAGCGATTGGATGTTCCACCTTGTGCTTCTTTTGCAAATCTTCGAAGAAGCCTCCCCCGTGCTGCACCAGCAAACTATTCGACTCCGGCTTGTTCTTGCAGTAATGCACGTACATATCGAATTTCTGCGCCCAAGTGACGAAACAATGCCCCACGTCCTCCGGCATAGTCTCGTACTTCTCCAGCTCCTTCAGGAAGGTGGAGTTGTGGAAGTGGTAGATCTCCTCCATGTTTCCGAAAACTATGTCTTCGCGACCGATCAACGCCTGAGGAACATTTTGACCGGTGCGCATCTCCAACAAGAATGATTTGATACAAGTCTCCAAATCTTTTACGTAGGTTCTCTCGGTTTGTAACAATTCCGCCATAATAAACCTACAAACAAAAATGATGAGTTTTAATAAGAAACCTTTGTAGACATAAATAAATTTACTCCTTCCTCCTAGCTGATCTCCTCTTTTCTTCGTTAAGTTCTTTTAGGTCTTTGGAAGCGGCTTGAACCTTGGCTTCTAAACTGGGATCTGAGTTCCTATCAATGGACAATTCCTTCTTTTCGCTTTCTTCGGCTTGGATTCCCAAGGTGTCTTCCAGCTGTTGGCGGTAGTTTTCCATCCGTGAACTGAAATCTTTGTATCTGTTATCAACGGCGGCAACCCACTGCTTGATGGAATTGGCGTGGGCGTGGCCTTTTTCTACAAGACTATCAGCCAGTTGGATAAGTAATTTGACTCGTTCTCTAGTTTCTTTAGCCGTTCCTTTGAATTCGTTGTGTTCCCTAAGCAGGGTTTCTGTTTCTTCTATGTTGTTGCCCAAGTTGGTGGCGTGTGTTGTTAGGTAGCACTCGCCGGTATCGTGGATCCATTCAATGGCTTGTTTGGCAGATTTCTCGAAAAGGACGAACTGTTGGCACTGGTCCAGACGCTTTTTCCTCTGAGTCCAGTGTTCCAAAACCTTGTTTTCCTGGCTGAGGAGTTTCTCTAAGATGATTTTAACTCTAGATTCTTGGCTGCCAGTGCTGCTGGGGTAATTATAAAACTGCAAGCTCCTAGTCGTATACTTCAAGAAGGTTTCCGCGGTTCTTCTAGCTAGCGTGCAAGCTTTCAGAAAAGCTTCTTTCTGCTCTTGGTGTTTGTTGATGAGTTGGGTGATTGAAGTTGCTTTATCGATGCATTGGGATCCGCTGGCGCACCAATCTTCATCCCTCCTATATTCCTTCTCTAAACTGTCTAGGACCGAACAAACTTGTTCAGCCGTTTTGTAAAAGTTCAAACTTGCCGTTACGAGTTTGTGTCGTTCTTCAGCGCAGGTGACCAATTGCTGCCAGCGTTTAGTAACTTCTTCGGAAATGTCTTTGATGCTCTGCGGATCGTAATGATTGGCGTTTATTAAAGCGTCCGCTCTATATTTAACTTGCACGGCGGAAGTGTGGGTTTTCTCTATGGCCACTTGAAACTGCTCGTGTTCTTTTTTCAGGAGCTCGGCGTCCGCCAAGCAGTTGGGGATCGTGAAACTGGCCATCAACATGCTTTCCCCGTTGCGGATCCAGCTGATCACCTGATTCGCATCGTTTTGGAACTGGCCTAGTTGTATGCACTGTTCCAACTTGACGCGCTTGACTTCGGCTAGTTCTTCCAGGTCCATTTCGCGGTCGTGGAGGAACTCCAGCAGGACCTGGACGCGGGTCTGCGCGTTGTATTGGGCGTCGGCCATCACGCAAATGCCGGATTTCTCGAAGACTTGGACTAGTTCTTGGCCCTGCTGCAGCACTTGGTATGTCGTGTTTTGCATTTGACTCACCGACTCGTTGTGCAGGCGCAAGAATTGCTCGGCTTTCCCGATATCGCGAGTCAGTTCGCTGTGTTGCAGCTCCTCTGACCACATTTCTAATTGAGACGACACCTTTAAATTAAAAACAGACATTCTTAGTACTATATTAACTAGTTGTGACTGAACAATTGTGACAAACAATATTAACTGTCTAATTCAATATTAACAATCTACACTACCCATGAGTACATCATCTAGTAATGATTGAGTAATCTCGTATTAAGTATCTAGTTCAATATATACTATCTAATTCAATATTAACTTTCTAGTTGAATATCACCAATCTAGTTCAATATCACTTATCTAGTTCAATAATAGAACTATCTAGTTCAATATTAACTGTCGACTTCAATATAAATATACTGTACTGATTGAGTAATCTCGTATTACCTATCTAGTCCAATATTAACTATCTAGTTTAATATCACTTGTCTAGTTCAATAATAACTATCTCTGTATCGTTCCAATTTTAGTATATGTATTGCCGATGCAAATACCAATAATAACTATCTAGTTCAATATTAACTGACCTGACCCCCTGCATCCATAGACCATTAACTAATGGTGCTACAGTCCTTGTAGGACCTGGGGACCTCCTCCCACAGCCTATATTAACTATCAACATTAACTATCTAGTTTAATATGAACTATCTAGTTCAATATCACTTATCTAGTTCAATATCACTTACCTAGTTCAATAATAACTATCCAGTTCAATATTAACTATCTAGTTCAATATTAACTATCTATTTCAACATTAACTATATAGTTCAATATGACTTACCTAGTTCAATAATAACTATCTAGTTCAATATAAACTATCTAGTTCAATATCACTTATCTAGTTCAATAAAAACTATCTAGGTCAATATTAACTGACCTGACCCCCTGGATCCATACAACATTATCTAATGGGGCTGCAGTCCTAGTAGGACCTGGGGACCTTCTCCTACAGCCTATATTAACTATCAATATTAACTATCTAGTTAAATATTAACTATCTACTTCAATATCACTTACTTAGTTCAAAAATAACAATCCAGTTCAATATTAACTATCTAGTTCAGTGACACAATCTTGTCATGTACGTCTAGAAATGAAAACTAAATCTAAACTGTAGTTTCAAGTAACAAAATCAAAAGTATCTAGTTCAATATTTACTATCTAATTCAATATTAACTTTCTAGTTCAATATCACTAATCTAGTTTAATATCACTTATCTAGTTCAATAATAGAACTATCTAGTTCAATAATAGAACTATCTAGTTCAATCTTAACTGACGAATTCAATATAAACAATCTGGACTACCTATGAGTATGTCATCTAGTACTGATTGAGTAATCTGGTATTAACTATCTAGTTCAATATTAACTATCTAGTTCAATATCACTTGTCTAGTTCAATATTAACTATCTAGTTCAATATTAACTGACCTGACCCCCTGCATCCACACAACATTATCTAATGGTGCTACAGTCCTTGTAGGACCTGGGGACCCCCTCCCACATCCTATATTAACTATCAATATTAACTATCTAGTTCAATACTAACTATCTAGTTCAATATCACTTACCTAGTTCAATAATTACTATGCAGTTCAATATTAACTATCTAGTTCAATATTAACTATCTATTTCAACATTAACTGTGTAGCTCAATATGACTTACCTAGTTCAATAATAACTATCTAGTTCAATATAAACTATCTAGTTCAGCAACAACTATCTAGCTCAGTATAACTTATCTAGTTCAATAATAACTATCTAGGTCAATATTAACTGACCTGACCCCCTGGATCCATACAACATTATCTAATGGGGTTGCAGTCTTTCTAGGACCTGGGGGACCTCTTCCCACAGCCTAAATTAACTACCATTACTAACTATATAGTTCAGTTTAAATTAACTATCTAGTTCAATATCACTTACCTAGTTCAATAATAACTATCCAGTTCAATATTAACTATCTAGTTCAATATTAATTATCTATTTCAATATTAACTATCTAAATATATATTAACAATCTAGTCTTGACTACACGTGTTTGAAACAATTTACCAAAAACCTATACTCTCAACTTGATTGAGTGAACTAAGTATTGAATCAACAATCTTGTCAAATACGCCTAGAAATAAAATCTAAACTGTAGTTTAAAGTAACAAAATCAAATATAACTTTAGTCAAGCCTATCGGCATAAATGAAAGTTTAAATGTTTACCTCGAGGGCGTCTCTTTCGAATAGTCTGAGCCTGAGACATAGATCTAGTCTGAGTTTTCGAGCGGCCCAGAGTTCTTCGAGGTCGCTTCTTTGTTTTGATAGGCGGTCGAGGGCTGCGTCTACGGCGGAAACGGAACCCGTGGAATCCATGTCACCGATGGTTCTGGAATGAAAGGGGTTGTTGTAATAAGTGTTGATAATAAATCTGCTGGCAATAAAATTGGGTAGTTAGTCATGGCTTAAAAAGACAGAGAGTAGTTTGTCTAGTAGTTGGTTGTAAAATGTTGGTTGAGTCATGTAAGAGTAAAATTGGGTTTCGGAATATTGTTTTGTTAAATGCTTAGTGGAACGAATTAATAAAAGGATTCATTTGTTTTAATAAATTGATGTCGTGGAAATTTGGAGTTAATTTAGTTTTTGTTAGAGAAACGTAATAAATGCGCTTATAATTTGAATCGTTAAAACAAATCGTTTCATTTGAATATTTTCTAGAATTCAAAATTAATTTCTAACATTTATGAAAACAAACGCAGTATTTTTAACAGTTTCAGGCACGGCACATAATTTTGAATACCGCATTCTGCATATTTAAGCATCAAAGGTGGGACACTTTCATGTGGGATACTATGTCCCAAGGAGTTAAGGAAAAGAAAAAAAGAAAGAAAAACTTCTTGAAGTAAAATTGTCAAATTACGAAATTTTTAACATTTACAAAAATCTGTGATTTCTAAAAATCTTCCAAGTCACTTCGCAAATCAATGCAATTCTAGATACATTTAAAGAACTTGATTATTAGTTGAAAATATCTATAATAGTATATTAAAGGACGAGTTATAAAATGCGACAATACTGGGCAAAGGTCAAAGCCAAACAGTTGAACAAGCGTGGCCCAAAGTAGGCCTATTCGAAAGAAGAAGAAGAAGAAAGGACGAGTTCAGTAAGCGCGATTTTACAGCACGCGTCCAAGTTTGGTTATTTTGGTTCTAATGGATAAGTGCTGAAAAACGCCTTACGAACGATTTTTTTATAGTATTTTTCTATTTTGCGCCCCTTTATGCCATTTGTAAATAAGAAAATCGCAGATACATATTGAGAAAATTGTATCGCACTCGGCGAGCCATAACCGCATGCATATGGGTGCTGTTATGAGCCTATTACAGACGCAAAATATAAAAAATAAATTTAACCCTTTCCACTCGTATATTGCCGCACTGGCGATATTATACATATACTTATACTTACAAATACAAAATGGTTAAAACACTAGTAGTTTATGGTGAAGTGTGTGAAGAAGAGATTTTGTGTGTATGATTTGCGAAGTTTAAAGCACGAGCAGGAGGCGAGTACTTCAATAGCAAAAAGTGCACAAAAGTCTTTCTTCACACAGTTCATCATAAACTAGCATGTTAAAATAAGCATGCAAAAATTGTATTTTTGAGAGACAAAATACTTAAAATCACTGACACAATAAGGTTAGAACGTTCGACGCCTAAGTGGCAAAAATTTCTAACTAGTAAAAACGTACAGTGACGGGAACACTATATGGTCGTTGTCGATGTAATCTAGGTTAACCTAGATTTAATCTAGATTAGGTTATGGTTAGGTTAAGTTATTTTAGAGCATGATAAATCCAGACCGAGGCCGAGACTTTATGATCCAAAATAAGAAAAATTAATTGAATTTTAATAATTGAATTTTAGTGATGCAAGTTGTTGCCATAGTAACAACAAACAGAAATCGTTTAATAATGAAACTCCATTTAATTTACATTAGACTTTTACGCACGACTTGGATACTTTTACACACGATTACAATAATGAGTAGATAAACGTACTTTATAGATATACCGTAGGTCCATAATAAGTAGGTCCATAAATATCTTTCAATATAATTTTATGAAAATCGAACATTTCGGCATAAATTGAGCGTAATTTATAAATTAGAGCTAAAATATGGCACAACTTGTATAATATTACCTTTTTTTTAAACAAAGTGTTTTGGGGGAAGCTTTCACTAAACCCCCTATTCAACTTTTAGTATTCAGCTTTTTCATATTCAGCTTTTAATATTTAAGATTCAGCCCCGGTACCCGGTACCGCATTGTATATTACCTAGGTGGTTTCAAGAAGTAACCGCTGGATCTCGCGAAATAAAATATGAAATAGGTGGTTTTCTAAAGAGGCCACTAGGAAGTAAAGGGTTAAGGCCTGGAACACACTTGCAATTTTCACTTGAGTACCTGTTTGGTAACAAATTTGTGTCGTATGGAGTAGCACTCCATAACCTACGTACACAAGCAAGTGGAATAATAAGTGGATAATAAGTCCATGTCAATAGTCAATATGCAACCAAATAATGTTAATAGTCAATATACAACAGTTGGTCAACTAAAAATTGCAAGTGTGTTCCAGGCCTAACAAAACATTAATTGTTAAAATTAGAAAACTTACAAATGTAATAGTAGACGAATTATTCTACTTAGAAGAATTTATTTTTATAACATAATTTATTCATTTATTTAATTTAATTATTTAACTAAACATTATTTAATAAAATAAATAAACTCACGTGTATATTAGCTTGTCAAATTTGGATTAAAGATAACTTATTGTTAAATAAATCTAGACTTCGATTGAAATCCATCAATTCAATTACTAAACCGTTAAAACCATCAAAGTAAAGTAAATGCATTTCCAGTATTCCAACTGATCTAATCCCAAGTTTCGCAAATCAACGAGTTAGTTTTGCATGATGCAGGCGCAGTTATTACTAAAATATACATGTGGGTTAGTGATTAGATGGGAAAAACTAGTCTAAAACCGAACATTGTGAAATTTTCGGATATTTTTAGGCAAAGGACGAAGAAACAGGTGCTGCAAACATCTGCTGTGGACTAATTACCAAATTCAAAATTGATAAAAAGCAATTTAAGATAATAACAAAAATAGACGAACATATTATAATAAATAGAAAATACTAAAGCGACAATACTAAACATACAAGTCCAGACAAGCAAGACTAACCAAACAAAACTAGAAAGATAGGATTAGACAGACTAGCCAGGCCCACAAGGCTAGATAAACAAGATAGACAAGTCTAGACGGTCAAGACTATGCAGACAAAACTAGAGAGACACGACCAGACACACAAGACTAGGCAGACAAGAACAGAGAGACAAGACTAGACAGACAAAAATGACAGACAAGACTAGACAGACAAGACTAGACAGACTAGGCTAGACAGACAAGACCAGACCGACAAGACTAGAGCGACAAGACTAGACACACAAAACTAGACAGACAAGACAGACTAGACTAGATGAACAAGTCTAGACACACAAGACTAGACACACAATACTAGACAGACAAGACTAGACAGACAAGACAAGACTAGACAGACAAGACCAAACAGACAAGACTAGACAGACAAGAATAGACAGTCTGGTCAAGACTGGTAACAACTTGGCAAGACACGCAAGACAGGAAAGGACTGGATAGAACTGGACAAGACTTGACAGGACTAGAGTAGACTAGTTTAATCTAGACTAGACTAGACATGACTGGACAAGGTAATCGAAGACAAGACTGGACAAGTCTGGTATAGTTGATAAATATAATTTTGACAGGAGAGGTCAAGACTAGTCAACAATGAGAATGAGCTGGACACGACCGGCCAAAACCGGACAGGACTGGACAAAGCTCGACAATACTCGACAAGACTGGACAAGAATGGTCAAGGCTGGTCAAGACTGGACAAGACTTAACTGGGACTTAACTTAAGACTGGTAAAAACTGGACACAACAGACAAGACTGGAAATGACTGGACAGGACTTGACAGAACTAGAGTAGACTAGTCTAGTATAGCCTAATCTAGACTAGACTAGACTAGATAAGACAAAACTGGACAAGACAATAAAAGATATAACTTTTTTCTAGACAGACAAGACTAGACAGACAAGACTAGACAGACAAAACTAGACAGACAAGACTAGACAGACAAGACTAGACAGACAAGACTAGACAGACAAGACTAGACAGACAAGACTAGACAGACAAGACTAGACAGACAAGACTAGACAGACAAGACTAGACAGACAAGACTAGACAGACAAGACTAGACAGACAAGACTAGACAGACAAGACTAGACAGACAAGACTAGACAGACAAGACTAGACAGACAAGACTAGACAGACAAGACTAGACAGACAAGACTAGACAGACAAGACTAGACAGACAAGACTAGACAGACAAGACTAGACAGACAAGACTAGACAGACAAGACTAGACAGACAAGACTAGACAGACAAGACTAGACAGACAAGACTAGACAGACAAGACTAGACAGACAAGACTAGACAGACAAGACTAGACAGACAAGACTAGACAGACAAGACTAGACAGACAAGACTAGACAGACAAGACTAGACAGACAAGACTAGACAGACAAGACTAGACAGACAAGACTAGACAGACAAGACTAGACAGACAAGACTAGACAGACAAGACTAGACAGACAAGACTAGACAGACAAGACTAGACAGACAAGACTAGACAGACAAGACTAGACAGACAAGACTAGACAGACAAGACTAGACAGACAAGACTAGACAGACAAGACTAGACAGACAAGACTAGACAGACAAGACTAGACAGACAAGACTAGACAGACAAGACTAGACAGACAAGACTAGACAGACAAGACTAGACAGACAAGACTAGACAGACAAGACTAGACAGACAAGACTAGACAGACAAGACTAGACAGACAAGACTAGACAGACAAGACTAGACAGACAAGACTAGACAGACAAGACTAGACAGACAAGACTAGACAGACAAGACTAGACAGACAAGACTAGACAGACAAGACTAGACAGACAAGACTAGACAGACAAGACTAGACAGACAAGACTAGACAGACAAGACTAGACAGACAAGACTAGACAGACAAGACTAGACAGACAAGACTAGACAGACAAGACTAGACAGACAAGACTAGACAGACAAGACTAGACAGACAAGACTAGACAGACAAGACTAGACAGACAAGACTAGACAGACAAGACTAGACAGACAAGACTAGACAGACAAGACTAGACAGACAAGACTAGACAGACAAGACTAGACAGACAAGACTAGACAGACAAGACTAGACAGACAAGACTAGACAGACAAGACTAGACAGACAAGACTAGACAGACAAGACTAGACAGACAAGACTAGACAGACAAGACTAGACAGACAAGACTAGACAGACAAGACTAGACAGACAAGACTAGACAGACAAGACTAGACAGACAAGACTAGACAGACAAGACTAGACAGACAAGACTAGACAGACAAGACTAGACAGACAAGACTAGACAGACAAGACTAGACAGACAAGACTAGACAGACAAGACTAGACAGACAAGACTAGACAGACAAGACTAGACAGACAAGACTAGACAGACAAGACTAGACAGACAAGACTAGACAGACAAGACTAGACAGACAAGACTAGACAGACAAGACTAGACAGACAAGACTAGACAGACAAGACTAGACAGACAAGACTAGACAGACAAGACTAGACAGACAAGACTAGACAGACAAGACTAGACAGACAAGACTAGACAGACAAGACTAGACAGACAAGACTAGACAGACAAGACTAGACAGACAAGACTAGACAGACAAGACTAGACAGACAAGACTAGACAGACAAGACTAGACAGACAAGACTAGACAGACAAGACTCGACAGACAAGACTAGAGAGACAAGACTAGACAGACAAGACTATACACGAAAGACTAGTAAGGTAAAACTAGACAGACAACACTAGACAGAAAAAATTAAATAGACAAGAGTAGATAGACAAGACTAGACAGACAACATATGATATAGAAGACTAGATACACAATATAATATACAAATGATATAGAATAGTGTAGTACGTGTAAATAGATCATATTTCTTGAAGTTGTTTAGGTTTTGTCAGTTTTATGAGAGTGATAATTTAGTTGACTTGAAACGCTACTCAAGCTGTAGTCATTTGTTTCTTAATACTTAATGTTTTTCATAATACCCTTTTTTCAGTCTCAACTGTCACATGCTCACATAATATATACGTTCAGACCAACGGCTGAATTCGCTTTGTTCCAGAATTATAATTACACAACAAACGAAAACAAAACCATTTAACCTAATCTCATTTGTCAAGTCCTCCACGTCTAGATGTGTCTGTCTAGTCTTGTGTGTCTAGTCTTGTCTGTCTAGTCTTGTGTGTCTAGTCTTGTCTGTCTAGTCTTGTCTGTCTAGTCTTGTCTGTCTAGTCTTGTCTGTCTAGTCTTGTCTGTCTAGTCTTGTCTGTCCAGTCTTATCTGTCTAGTCTTGCCTGTCTAGTCTTGTCTGTCTAGTCTTGTCTGTCTAGTCTTGTCTGTCTAGTCTTGTCTGTCTAGTCTTGTCTGTCTAGTCTTGTCTGTCTAGTCTTGTCTGTCTAGTCTTGTCTGTCTAGTCTTGTCTGTCTAGTCTTGTCTGTCTAGTCTTGTCTGTCTAGTCTTGTCTGTCTAGTCTTGTCTGTCTAGTCTTGTCTGTCTAGTCTTGTCTGTCTAGTCTTGTCTGTCTAGTCTTGTCTGTCTAGTCTTGTCTGTCTAGCCTTGTCTGTCTAGCCTTGTCTGTCTAGCCTTCTCTGTCTAGTCTTGTCTGTCTAGTCTTGTCTGTCTAGTCTTGACTGTCTAGTCTTGTCTGTCTAGACTTGTCTGTCTAGTCTTGTCTGTCTAGTCTTGTCTGTCTAGTCTTGTCTGTCTAGTCTTGTCTGTCTAGTCTTGTCTGTCTAGTCTTGTCTGTCTAGTCTTGTCTGTCTAGTCTTGTCTGTCTAGTCTTGTCTGTCTAGTCTTGTCTGTCTAGTCTTGTCTGTCTAGTCTTGTCTGTCTAGTCTTGTCTGTCTAGTCTTGTCTGTCTAGTCTTGTCTGTCTAGTCTTGTCTGTCTAGTCTTGTCTGTCTAGTCTTGTCTGTCTAGTCTTGTCTGTCTAGTCTTGTCTGTCTAGTCTTGTCTGTCTAGTCTTGTCTGTCTAGTCTTGTCTGTCTAGTCTTGTCTGTCTAGTCTTGTCTGTCTAGTCTTGTCTGTCTAGTCTTGTCTGTCTAGTCTTGTCTGTCTAGTCTTGTCTGTCTAGTCTTGTCTGTCTAGTCTTGTCTGTCTAGTCTTGTCTGTCTAGTCTTGTCTGTCTAGTCTTGTCTGTCTAGTCTTGTCTGTCTAGTCTTGTCTGTCTAGTCTTGTCAGTCTAGTCTTGTCTGTCTAGTCTTGTCTGTCTAGTCTTGTCTGTCTAGTCTTGTCTGTCTAGTCTTGTCTGTCTAGTCTTGTCTGTCTAGTCTTGTCTGTCTAGTCTTGTCTGTCTAGTCTTGTCTGTCTAGTCTTGTCTGTCTAGTCTTGTCTGTCTAGTCTTGTCTGTCTAGTCTTGTCTGTCTAGTCTTGTCTGTCTAGTCTTGTCTGTCTAGTCTTGTCTGTCTTGTCTTGTCTGTCTAGTCTTGTCTGTCTAGTCTTGTCTGTCTAGTCTTGTCTGTCTAGTCTTGTCTGTCTAGTCTTGTCTGTCTAGTCTTGTCTGTCTAGTCTTGTCTGTCTAGTCTTGTCTGTCTAGTCTTGTCTGTCTAGTCTTGTCAGTCTAGTCTTGTCTGTCTAGTCTTGTCTGTCTAGTCTTGTCTGTCTAGTCTTGTCTGTCTAGTCTTGTCTGTCTAGTCTTGTCTGTCTAGTCTTGTCTGTCTAGTCTTGTCTGTCTAGTCTTGTCTGTCTAGTCTTGTCTGTCTAGTCTTGTCTGTCTAGTCTTGTCTGTCTAGTCTTGTCTGTCTAGTCTTGTCTGTCTAGTCTTGTCTGTCTAGTCTTGTCTGTCTAGTCTTGTCTGTCTAGTCTTGTCTGTCTAGTCTTGTCTGTCTAGTCTTGTCTGTCTAGTCTTGTCTGTCTAGTCTTGTCTGTCTAGTCTTGTCTGTCTAGTCTTGTCTGTCTAGTCTTGTCTGTCTAGTCTTGTCTGTCTAGTCTTGTCTGTCTAGTCTTGTCTGTCTAGTCTTGTCTGTCTAGTCTTGTCTGTCTAGTCTTGTCTGTCTAGTCTTGTCTGTCTAGTCTTGTCTGTCTAGTCTTGTCTGTCTAGTCTTGTCTGTCTAGTCTTGTCTGTCTAGTCTTGTCTGTCTAGTCTTGTCTGTCTAGTCTTGTCTGTCTAGTCTTGTCTGTCTAGTCTTGTCTGTCTAGTCTTGTCTGTCTAGTCTTGTCTGTCTAGTCTTGTCTGTCTAGTCTTGTCTGTCTAGTCTTGTCTGTCTAGTCTTGTCTGTCTAGTCTTGTCTGTCTAGTCTTGTCTGTCTAGTCTTGTCTGTCTAGTCTTGTCTGTCTAGTCTTGTCTGTCTAGTCTTGTCTGTCTAGTCTTGTCTGTCTAGTCTTGTCTGTCTAGTCTTGTCTGTCTAGTCTTGTCTGTCTAGTCTTGTCTGTCTAGTCTTGTCTGTCTAGTCTTGTCTGTCTAGTCTTGTCTGTCTAGTCTTGTCTGTCTAGTCTTGTCTGTCTAGTCTTGTCTGTCTAGTCTTGTCTGTCTAGTCTTGTCTGTCTAGTCTTGTCTGTCTAGTCTTGTCTGTCTAGTCTTGTCTGTCTAGTCTTGTCTGTCTAGTCTTGTCTGTCTAGTCTTGTCTGTCTAGTCTTGTCTGTCTAGTCTTGTCTGTCTAGTCTTGTCTGTCTAGTCTTGTCTGTCTAGTCTTGTCTGTCTAGTCTTGTCTGTCTAGTCTTGTCTGTCTAGTCTTGTCTGTCTAGTCTTGTCTGTCTAGTCTTGTCTGTCTAGTCTTGTCTGTCTAGTCTTGTCTGTCTAGTCTTGTCTGTCTAGTCTTGTCTGTCTAGTCTTGTCTGTCTAGTCTTGTCTGTCTAGTCTTGTCTGTCTAGTCTTGTCTGTCTAGTCTTGTCTGTCTAGTCTTGTCTGTCTAGTCTTGTCTGTCTAGTCTTGTCTGTCTAGTCTTGTCTGTCTAGTCTTGTCTGTCTAGTCTTGTCTGTCTAGTCTTGTCTGTCTAGTCTTGTCTGTCTAGTCTTGTCTGTCTAGTCTTGTCTGTCTAGTCTTGTCTGTCTAGTCTTGTCTGTCTAGTCTTGTCTGTCTAGTCTTGTCTGTCTAGTCTTGTCTGTCTAGTCTTGTCTGTCTAGTCTTGTCTGTCTAGTCTTGTCTGTCTAGTCTTGTCTGTCTAGTCTTGTCTGTCTAGTCTTGTCTGTCTAGTCTTGTCTGTCTAGTCTTGTCTGTCTAGTCTTGTCTGTCTAGTCTTGTCTGTCTAGTCTTGTCTGTCTAGTCTTGTCTGTCTAGTCTTGTCTGTCTAGTCTTGTCTGTCTAGTCTTGTCTGTCTAGTCTTGTCTGTCTAGTCTTGTCTGTCTAGTCTTGTCTGTCTAGTCTTGTCTGTCTAGTCTTGTCTGTCTAGTCTTGTCTGTCTAGTCTTGTCTGTCTAGTCTTGTCTGTCTAGTCTTGTCTGTCTAGTCTTGTCTGTCTAGTCTTGTCTGTCTAGTCTTGTCTGTCTAGTCTTGTCTGTCTAGTCTTGTCTGTCTAGTCTTGTCTGTCTAGTCTTGTCTGTCTAGTCTTGTCTGTCTAGTCTTGTCTGTCTAGTCTTGTCTGTCTAGTCTTGTCTGTCTAGTCTTGTCTGTCTAGTCTTGTCTGTCTAGTCTTGTCTGTCTAGTCTTGTCTGTCTAGTCTTGTCTGTCTAGTCTTGTCTGTCTAGTCTTGTCTGTCTAGTCTTGTCTGTCTAGTCTTGTCTGTCTAGTCTTGTCTGTCTAGTCTTGTCTGTCTAGTCTTGTCTGTCTAGTCTTGTCTGTCTAGTCTTGTCTGTCTAGTCTTGTCTGTCTAGTCTTGTCTGTCTAGTCTTGTCTGTCTAGTCTTGTCTGTCTAGTCTTGTCTGTCTAGTCTTGTCTGTCTAGTCTTGTCTGTCTAGTCTTGTCTGTCTAGTCTTGTCTGTCTAGTCTTGTCTGTCTAGTCTTGTCTGTCTAGTCTTGTCTGTCTAGTCTTGTCTGTCTAGTCTTGTCTGTCTAGTCTTGTCTGTCTAGTCTTGTCTGTCTAGTCTTGTCTGTCTAGTCTTGTCTGTCTAGTCTTGTCTGTCTAGTCTTGTCTGTCTAGTCTTGTCTGTCTAGTCTTGTCTGTCTAGTCTTGTCTGTCTAGTCTTGTCTGTCTAGTCTTGTCTGTCTAGTCTTGTCTGTCTAGTCTTGTCTGTCTAGTCTTGTCTGTCTAGTCTTGTCTGTCTAGTCTTGTCTGTCTAGTCTTGTCTGTCTAGTCTTGTCTGTCTAGTCTTGTCTGTCTAGTCTTGTCTGTCTAGTCTTGTCTGTCTAGTCTTGTCTGTCTAGTCTTGTCTGTCTAGTCTTGTCTGTCTAGTCTTGTCTGTCTAGTCTTGTCTGTCTAGTCTTGTCTGTCTAGTCTTGTCTGTCTAGTCTTGTCTGTCTAGTCTTGTCTGTCTAGTCTTGTCTGTCTAGTCTTGTCTGTCTAGTCTTGTCTGTCTAGTCTTGTCTGTCTAGTCTTGTCTGTCTAGTCTTGTCTGTCTAGTCTTGTCTGTCTAGTCTTGTCTGTCTAGTCTTGTCTGTCTAGTCTTGTCTGTCTAGTCTTGTCTGTCTAGTCTTGTCTGTCTAGTCTTGTCTGTCTAGTCTTGTCTGTCTAGTCTTGTCTGTCTAGTCTTGTCTGTCTAGTCTTGTCTGTCTAGTCTTGTCTGTCTAGTCTTGTCTGTCTAGTCTTGTCTGTCTAGTCTTGTCTGTCTAGTCTTGTCTGTCTAGTCTTGTCTGTCTAGTCTTGTCTGTCTAGTCTTGTCTGTCTAGTCTTGTCTGTCTAGTCTTGTCTGTCTAGTCTTGTCTGTCTAGTCTTGTCTGTCTAGTCTTGTCTGTCTAGTCTTGTCTGTCTAGTCTTGTCTGTCTAGTCTTGTCTGTCTAGTCTTGTCTGTCTAGTCTTGTCTGTCTAGTCTTGTCTGTCTAGTCTTGTCTGTCTAGTCTTGTCTGTCTAGTCTTGTCTGTCTAGTCTTGTCTGTCTAGTCTTGTCTGTCTAGTCTTGTCTGTCTAGTCTTGTCTGTCTAGTCTTGTCTGTCTAGTCTTGTCTGTCTAGTCTTGTCTGTCTAGTCTTGTCTGTCTAGTCTTGTCTGTCTAGTCTTGTCTGTCTAGTCTTGTCTGTCTAGTCTTGTCTGTCTAGTCTTGTCTGTCTAGTCTTGTCTGTCTAGTCTTGTCTGTCTAGTCTTGTCTGTCTAGTCTTGTCTGTCTAGTCTTGTCCGTCTAGTCTTGTCTGTCTTGCCTGTCTAGTCTGTCTAGTTTTGTCTGTCTAGTCTGTCTAGTTTTGTCTGTCTAGTCTTGTAGAACGTTTTCTAGTCTCTATTCAACCTTCTTCTATCTGTCTACTCTATTCAAGTCAATTTAAATATGAAATAAAACGTTATCTACCAGATAAAGTCATCGAATCCAATTTCCAAACAATCTATAAATCAGATAACGATCACAGTTCAAAAAACTCGACGAAGAACTAAAAGCACTATGACAGCAGAAAATCCAGTTAGTCTAGTTCAAAAGGTCGCACGAAACTCTCGTTTGGCACTCTCCCTCTTTTTCTGTAGTCTCTTCCGTCAGGCGACGTCTTTAGAAAAGCGTTGTCGGTTTTCTTCTCCCCCACATGGTAACGGAGCGACGAGACAGATGTGAGTGTTGGCACACAGCAAAAAATGAATTTCTATATGTGGAATGTAATTTTTGTAGTAATATTTCCGTCGTTCGGGGGTTGGTTCAGGTATATTGTCGCGGCGAAACGGGGTGAGAATGCAATTACGCGGTCGTTGCAATTTAGGAGCGAATTTATTAGACAATGGACGGCAATTAGGCGAGGGTTTACGAGTCGAAGTGCAGGCTTGTCGTTGAAATATTCTTGGAAGAAAAAAGTGTTAATTGGACGACTGCGCGTCATTGCCTAATACCTTGTTTTACTTTCTATTCAAACTTTCTTTGAAAACGGAAAAGGAATAAACTAGAAAATCAGTATAAAAAAATCAATTTGTCAACTATATGAGACTTGTCTAGTCTTATCTTCTCTTGTCTTTTCCAGTCATGTCTTATCTAGTCTAGTCTAGATTAGAGCAGACTAGACTAGTCTACTCTAGTCATGTCCTGTTCTGTCCAGTCCTTTCCAGTCTTGTCTGATTTGTCCAGGTTTTACCAGTCTTATTAAGTCTTGACCAGCATTGACCAGTTAAGTCTTGTCCAGTCTTGACCAGACTTGACCACGCTTGTCCAGTTTTGTAGAGTCTTGTCGAGCATCGTCCAGTCCTGTCCAGTTTTGTCCGGTCTTGTCCAGTCTTGTCCAGCTCACTCTCATTGTTGTCTAGTCTAGACCTTTCTTGTCAAAATTATATTTATCAACTATACCAGACTTATCTAGTCTTGTCTTCTATTGCCTTATCCAGTCTTGTCTAGTCTAGTCTAGACTAGACTAGACTAGTCTACTCTAGTCCTGTCAAGTCCTGACCAGTTCTGTCCAATCCTTTCCAGTCTTGTGTATCTTGTCCAGTTTTTACCAGTCTTGTCCAGTCTTGCCCAGTCTTGTAGAGCCTCGACATGTCCTGTCCGGTCTTGTTCAGTCTCATCCATTCTTGTCTAGTCTTGCCCTTTCTTGTCCAGCCTTGTCTAGCCTAGTCCAGTCTTGTTCAGTCTTATCAAGTCTTGTCCAGTCTAGCCTTGTCTGGTCTTGTCTTATCTGGCATTGTCTGGTTTTGTCTGGTCTTGCCTGGTCTTGTTTCGTCTTACCTGGTCTTGTCTGGTTTTGTCTAGTTTTATTATTTTGTCTAGACTAATCCAGACTTGTCTAGTCGTGTGTTATATTATTTTGTGTTATTTTTAGTCTGCCCATGACTAGACAACAGATGTTTTTAGAATGTTTTTTGTCATTCACAAATGATCATTAAATTATTCAAAATTAATAAATTAAAATTGACAGGAAGGATTCAAATCTTTTTCTAGATTGAGACTAGTCACCCACTTTCTGACCAATTGACGTGGCTATCTGGGTTACGAGATCAAATTGATGGTAATATTAATGATGAGAAGACGCCCAACACGTAATAAAATTTGATCTAATTTCAGTTTGAAATCGTTTCAAGCAGGAAAAGATCGTAAAATGTTGTTGAATTATTAGGCGGACGATTAATAAAAATTTATTTGAAAATTTTGACTTTTCTAACTTGAAAACTGCGAACCAAAATTCCTTCGTTCCTTCCTTCGTTGTAAATTATGCTTCTACAAATTCAGCAAATAATATAAATTAAGCTTATACAATTGTTGAATTGAACGATTGTTGAATTGAACAATTGTTGAATTGAACAATTGTTGCATTGAACAATTGTTCTTATTTTAATTGTTTCCTAAATTAAATTTCCTAAAATAATTAAAATAGAAACCAAAATTTCTTAGTTAAATTAAGTAAATTAAGCCTATGCAAATTAAGCAAATAATATAAATTGTCCTGTCTTATGTGCAACTATAAATTAAGCTTTGTTTTTATTGTAATAATTATTGAAGTTTGCTTAATTATGAGATTAGGGTGGATATTGCGTAATAATTCCTGAAATTTTGTTGAAGTTTGTTGGACGATTTTTTTTGTTTTGGTCGTCCACCAAAATTCGTCCAACAAACTTCAACAAATCATGGTCGAGTTTTTTTTTAATTCATTCTAGTTCAATCAAGTTTTAGTTACAAACACGTTATAAGTTGCTAAAACTCAGTGGGTTGCTAATTAAACAATAGAAATGAAATTTCCGCAAAAATTACGTACATTTCAATTATCAACTTTTCAATTATTAACTTGGAACAATTTTGTTTTTCCGGTATTTAGTTTAGATTTTGAAAATCCGCTTATGAAATCAATCATCGAAATTTTCCAGTTAAACCAGGCATGCAGTGAACACGCTAACACCATACAATCACCACAGTTTTCTCTTCAACGCTCGAATTGAAAAATCCGAAGAACTCAAAGAGAGACTAATTGCTACAAGAAAACCGCAATTAACTGTTATTATGCACTTTCATGCTACACTTGGCAAAAGGACTGAACGTTATGGAAATCTCACTCTTATTATTTGATATTCACTCGCAAACTACGTGTAATTTTATACTGCTTTAGTGAAACTGAAATTTTCACTTAAACAAAGAGCTAAATACACTATTAGGAAAATACGTTATAGTTATCTTAACCAACAGACGAAATAATTGTTGAATTAATATTTATTACTATGTCTAATATTGACTCGTTCGAGTCAAATCGGTAATCTTCCTTTATAAGTAGATTACATTTAGTTTATTTAGTTTTATTTAGATTTATCTTATATATTACAGACAACAAAAAATCGCTCGCGTTTTCTGCTGCTATCTCGACTTCGGCTCGTGCTTTAAACTTCGCAACTCATGCACAAAAGCCCTTCTTCACACACTTGTATCATAAACCATTATTTTATTACTCATGCGCGAAAAGTACTTCTTGGCGTAGATTATTAAAAACGAAAAAATTTCACATTCGTTGTATTTCCACATAACCGGGGTAACGCACTCAAATATTCAATATCGCAGGTTTACATTAAAATAAACAAATACATAAAAATAAAATGAACACAATCAAGACCGCGATATAAATAAAGTGAAATGTCAGAATTTTTTTCATTTCAAAATAATAATAATAATTAAAGAAAACCTTTTAATATGAGTGTAAATTCTATGGCGATACCGGAGGCCGAAAAGAGTTCTTATGACGAATCCACACCACCGGAGACAATTGAAAAAGCAAACCAAACTACTTATAATAATTGTCGGCCAAAAACCTTATACTAATTTGGTGTGGAAATGATTTTACAACGTTCCAGCTAATGGGGAACTCGCCCGTCGGGCTTGTTCCCCAAACGAGCTGTTGCGTTGTAAAATCAATGTTTCCGCACTTTTTCCGCACACTAATATAAATAACTAGTTTGTAACACGGGCGAAATTGTAAATTTTTCGCGAGAGTTGCTCAAGAGGGAACTTTTCGCCCTAGTTACAAAATATACTATTTGGGTTTTGGCGAAGCGTAAGCCTGAAATTAGCGATTGTAAAAACGATTGTAAAAAATAGCAAACGTAATAAAATAGAGTACGTACTTTCGAATAGGGCTTCACACGAGAACGATATTTTTCTCGTCTCGTCTCGTGAAAGCAAGACGAGACCGAGAGGAGACCATATGTGGTCCCGCTTTCGCGGGACACGAGAGCGTATGTGGTCTCGCACTTACGTGATACGAGAGTGTCGTTCTTGATCTCGTTCAAACTTCAATTTTCGACTCTGACACGTATTTATAATTACAACGCATTACCATAAAATTAATGATTACCTCGTTTTGGACTATCTTAACAATAAGTTCTAGCAAGAAAGATATTTGACGAGATGAGACGAGACAAACGGTTCCTAGAGCGAGAACGAGACTGAAACGAGAGTAATTTTTTTTACAATTAACGAGAGCGAGACGAGATTTGTGATCGTCTCGTGTGAATTTACTTTCCTTTACTCTCCCTACTTTCGAATTTTTGCCCGAAACTTTTTCCTTATTCTAAATTAAATGCAGAATAAAACTATGTATGATACTTGCAGTAGCAACGAGAATAAACCTCTCAAATTTTCTATAAAACGATTCGATCAATTTTTGAGATACTCGAAACTTTGACCTCAATTTTCTAGGGTCCGCGGACCGGATCCGTCCTTCAACTTGATTTCGTCCGGCCCTCGTAGCAATTTTAAAACCTTATTAAACCTGGCCCAGTTTGCAGACTTCGTCTTCAATGTTTCGTAGGTTAAGCGGTTTAAGTTTTGAAACATGCAACGATACTAGCTTATTGTTATCATCTCAACCATGGGTCATTATAGAGGGATCATCCCAGTTTTCAACTCTAACAACTATTTGTTCCCGTACGTCCTTATCAAAATTTTTTAGAATTGAAAATTGGGAAACTGGATTCTAGATGATAGGGAAAATAGATAAAATGCATTGCCTAGGTATACGAGTTTATGGAGTCAGCAAACCATTCACATTTCTATTTTCAAATTCATATTTGTGTATATGATGGCTGGTAATGGACCAAGTATAGGATCCGCAGCTGGTAGTGGCGGATGCGCAAATTCTTCGCTGCAAATATTTTCGAAGTGCTGTTTCCATCGGTAAAGGATCTCATTAGGTTTCTGTAGAGCTTGTCGATTTTCATTCTTAATGATCATAACATGACAAACATCTTAATTGGAACGATGGCGATTCTTCGCTAGTCTGTAGATATTATTTGCTCCTTCTGCTGTGTTGAGCTCTTTGTATATGTTCTTGTAATGGTCTGCTTTAGCTTTTGACAGTTCCTGTTTTGCCACCGACTTCAATATTCTATATTGCTGACGATAAAGATCCAGTCCCGATTGAAGCCACGTCTTATACGCTAACTTGATGGCATCTTGGACATGAGAATTCCACCACCATATCTCTTTATTGATAAAACTGCGTCCAGGTTTTGATTTACCCATGATGTTAGTAGCACAAGTCTTAATATGTGTGGAGGCCTTTGTCGAGATTTCATCAACGTGTTGACCTTGTTTTGGCATAGCTAGAGAACTTATAGATGTTTTCAGCAGGATGTGAGGTTGTTTTAATTTCCACCATTTAATTCGTTCCGATGTAGATTTAAGACTTTTCTTGCAGAGATGAAGGCGAATCCTAAAATTGAGCAGAAGCAGATGATGTTGGGGTGCAATATTGTCTGATGGTATGACTTTTACATCAGTGACAAACTTCAGATATCAGTGACAAACATCAGATAATCAATCTGCGTATTTCTTCCATCACTACTGAAGGTAATGAGGTGTGATGGCCACTTTCTGTAAAAGGTGTTCTTGTAAAAGGAGTCACAGCTAAGTCTAAGGCCTCACCAAATTCCAGGATTCTGTTTCCATCCTCATATCGCTCTCCAAAGCCTTGTCCACCATGTACTCTGTCGAAACCCTTGTAAAATTAATACTATTATAGTATTTATACTATTCCCTATTTATACTATTTTAGTATTCCTTCTATTTATACTATTCCCTCTTATGTGGCCATTTAAGTCACCACCAATGAACAGGAGTTCTTCTTCAACAAACTGTAGATAAGTTTCGAGGATCTTCCAAAACTCATCCTTCTCATCATCCGTGCACCCAGTTCGTGGAGCATAGCATGAAACCACACGTAAGGTTTTCGTACCAGTGTCGATCTTAATAGACATCAATCGGACAGAAACAAGGAATACTTGAGTGATGTGTTATTTGGATGTGGTTCTGCTAATAATTTTGGTTTTTCAAGGTTCATTTTTAGCCCGATGCTTGGTGGAGTTGGCAAATCATGTCCGTTATGTCGTTCATCTTGTCGCTGATCACATTGATGTCGTCTGCGAAGCCTAGGTGATTTAGGAGGGTTCCTTCGATGTTGATGCCCCTTTCTTGCCACGATAGGATTTTTAAGAACCTCTTCGAGTGCCGTGGTAAACAATTTGGGTGACGTAGTGTCTCCTTAAATAACTACCGTAGATAAAACTAAGTGGACAAAATTGACCAAACCTTGATTAACAAAACTAAATGCACAAAACTGATATGCCAGAACAACTGATCTCATGAAGTGTTCCAAAAACTACCAGGAGGAAGACGACAAGTTGGTAGACCAAGAGTAAATATGGTAGACCATGTGGGCAAATAAAGTGCCCAAGATGTCCTGTACATCCGAAACTGGAAAATGGTAGCTAGTAAACGCAAAAGTTCGATGCATAGTTTACAGGAGGCCGAGGCTAGATTTCGGCTTTCGCCATTCAAGAACAAGAAGAGATACGCAAACCTTGATAGACAAAATTAATTTTACAAAATATAATTGCACAAACCTTGATAAACAAAACTGAATCTTCAAAATTGTCAAACAACATGAATACATGATTCTAGCAAAATCATTCTCACGATCTTCCTAACGCTCACCACTAACTAACCAGCACAAAACTGAGATACCAGAACCACTGGTCCCATGAAAAGTGTTCTAAATACTATCAGGGGGTAAACGACCATCTGGTAGAACAAGAGTAAGGTTGGTAAATAAAGTGCGCAAGGAAGTCCTGCACATCCGAAACTGGAGAACGGTAGCTAATGATAGCGAAAGTTGGAGGCATAGTTTACAGGTGGCCAAGACTCGATTTGGGCTTTCGTCATTCAAGAAGAAGAGATGCGCAAACCTTGATAGACAAAATTAATTGGACAAAATTTAATTACACAAATCTTGATAAACAAAACTAAATGCTCAAAATTGCCATTTGTAAAACAGTTGTCAATTATCAAACAACGTGAGACTAGCAAAATCATTCTTACGATCTTCGTAACGCTCCTCCACTCACTCATCAGCACAATGCTGAGATGCCAGAACCACTGGTCAAGTGTTATAAAAACTATCAGGGGGAAGACGACCAGCTGGTAGACCAAGAGTAAGGTGGTAGAGAAAATGTCCAAGAAAGTCCTGCACATCCGAAACTGGAGAACGGTAGCTAATGAACGCGAAAGTTGGAGGCATAGTTTACAGGAGGACAAGGCTCGATTTGGGCAAAACAAAACGAAATGCACAAAATTGAATACAAAATATGAATACAAGAGTCTAGCAAAATAATTCTCACAATCTCCCTAACGCTCACAACTCTGTCAACACCAGCAAATATTATCAAAACCCAAAATTGAAATCAAAATTAAGATAAAATCCAGTTGATATTAAAATAAAACTAAAACATTTCTAAAACTAAATTAAAACAAATTGATTCAGTTTCCAAAAAAGGAACGACAGACGCAATCTGACCGATTAATCACATCTAGTGCCCGCCAGAAACTTTTATTAAACTTTTATCTAGATCGAAACGCTCGCTGTGAGATTTTCGTCCGTTGCCCGTCAAGTTTATTAAAAACCAAAAACAAACCAAACAAACCAGCCGCACTCAGCATTGTTTCGTTTTGTTAACGATCTGCTAAAACGGAAATTAATTGCGCGAATCTGCACGAATCATCAATCTCGTTGCTTCGCTTGTCGTCTGTGCATGGAAGCTCGGAGTGAAGAGAACCAGAAACGATTCTTACACCTCACGTATAAACATTGTAATTAATTCTCATGGAAGCTTAATTATATTGATTACCCTGGGTTAATTAGGTCGAATTTTATGGTTTAAACTAGGTCTGCAGGTTTGTGAATGAAGAAAGTTGAACGAAATTAACTTAATAGACATATTTGTAATACGTTTAAAGCCATTTAGTTTAAATATTAAGAATTGTTAAAACTAGGTTTTACTTAAATAAAAATTGGAAATTGTTACCTTAATTCTTGTTGTAAGGCTTCTCCTTGAGCAATGGTGGAAGCGCAGGCGTCTAAACTTTGATCCCTGTGTTGGGCGGTTTGTTCCAGGAGTCGCTCGGTAGCCTCGAGGCCGTCGGCGACGCTCTCGTCGGCTTGGAGGTCCTGGCGGAGTTCGTCCACCCAGGTGCCCAGCTCCTTCTCGTGGGTGTAGAAGAGCACGGCCAGGTCGAGGCGTCTGCGGCGTTGCTCGACCCTAGCAGCGAAGGAAGTCACATGAGCCTCCAGCTCCTGGGCCACCGAGTAGATTTCGGCCGGGTCGCATTCTCCCGTGTGGGCTAGTTCGTCGGCGGCGGCTAATAGTTTGTCAGCGTTTGTATAAGTGTTCTGAAAATGAAATGCAATTTTATAATCAAAATTAAATGAGTGCAACATTTCAAATTTATGCAGAATAACAAAATTTTAATTTTATTTGCATATTTTTAAACAAACTAAAAAAAGCTGAATCCGCTGGGGTGGATTAAAGTGCACCCTGTTCGCTAACAAAAAAGCCTAAACAAAACACCCGAATTCAGTCTAGAAGATTTATTTGGCTTCCGCTCATCCTCCTGGCAGAGTTACATAATGCACGTGCCTCAAATGCTAAAATCGAATTGTTAAACGTCGCGCTGCCGTCCCCAAGGACAGGATCAATTCGGCAAGGAGCTTCCGAGATGGATCTATGAATTTACAGAAGACTTGATGAAATATGCATTGGGGATGGGAACACATTTCGGCAGACTAAATATAAATACTTTAATTGCGTTGAGGGAAAAATTCGGACGGGTAGATAAATGTTGGATAAATGGGATTAGATTCGAATTATTTCGATAGGGGAGCTAATACATGCAAAAATTAGGGGTATGATGGATTTTTTTATTGCAAAAAGAAAGTTTTCCACAGTCTAATATTTCCCAATTTTTTATTCCCACTAATCACGATTCCCTTAAATGCTGTGATTTAGTCCAAATCTACAAACATTAGTTATTCCCTTAATCTGGCACCCTTATCTCCACCTACTCGCAATCTAACCATCTCAACTAAACTTTTCCACCCTCGACCCCAAACATTATCAATTTTCCCTAATCTCAACAATCCACTCTGCTCCACCTGATCTAACCTGCCCAAACAAACATTTTATTACAACGATTTGCAAAAAGCAACCGCTTATTTCTCGTTCTGTCTATTTCGTGCATCCATCGTCCAATTTATTTAGCATAACTCGCGAGCAAAGCCATAAATGGACACACAAGGCCAATTTACTCAGATCTAGATAGAGAAGTTTTAATTTGTTGCAGAACCAACTCCAATTATCCGCACTCTGTTTCATTAAATTTAATTTATTCCAAATAAAATACAGAACACGAAAACACGACCAATTGGAAAAAGGAAAACTATGGTTTAGATTTTGATTAGATTGAAGTAGCCCAGCATAAGTCTAGTCTTGTGTTTCCAGACTTGTTTATCTAGTGTTGTCTGTCTAGTCTGGTTGTCTAATCTTATATGTCTAGTTTTGTCTGTATAGTCTTGTCTGTATAGTCTTGTCTGTCTAGTCTTGTCTGTCTAGTCTTGTCTGTCTAGTCTTGTCTGTCTAGTCTTGTCTGTCTAGTCTTGTCTGTCTAGTCTTGTCTGTCTAGTCTTGTCTGTCTAGTCTTGTCTGTCTAGTCTTGTCTGTCTAGTCTTGTCTGTCTAGTCTTGTCTGTCTAGTCTTGTCTGTCTAGTCTTGTCTGTCTAGTCTTGTCTGTCTAATCTTGTCTGGCTAGTCTTGTGTGTCTACTCTTGTCTGCCTAGTCTTGTATGTCTAGTCTTGTCTGCTTAGTCTTGTCTGACTAGTCTTGTCTGTCTAGTCTTGTCTGTCTAGTCTTGTCTGTCTAGTCTTGTCTGTCTAGACTTGTCTGTCTATTCTTGTCTGTCTAGTCTTGTCTGTGTAGTCTTGTCTGTCTAGTCTTGTCTGTCTAGTCTTGTCTGTCTAGTCTTGTCTGTCTAGTCTTGTCTGTCTAGTCTTGTCTGTCTAGTCTTGTCTGTCTAGTCTTATCTGTCTAGTCTTGTCTGTCTAGCCTTGTCTGTCTAGTCTTGTCTGTCTAGTCTTGTCTGTCTAGTCTTGTCTGTCTAGTCTTGTCTGTCTAGTCTTGTCTGTCTAGTCTTGTCTGTCTAGTCTTGTCTGTCTAGTCTTGACTGTCTAGTCTTGTCTGTCTAGTCTTGTCTGTCTAGTCTTGTCTGTCTAGTCTTGTCTGTCTAGTCTTGTCTGTCTAGTCTTGTCTGTCTAGTCTTGTCTGTCTAGTCTGTCTAGTCTTGTCTGTCTAGTCTTGTCTGTCTAGTCTTGTCTGTCTAGTCTTGTCTGTCTAGTCTTGTCTGTCTAGTCTTGTCTGTCTAGTCTTGTCTGTCTAGTCTTGTCTTTCTAGTCTTGTCTGTCTAGTCTTGTCTGTCTAGTCTTGTCTGTCTAGTCTTGTCTGTCTAGTCTTGTCTGTCTAGTCTTGTCTGTCTAGTCTTGTCTGTCTAGTCTTGTCTGTCTAGTCTTGTCTGTCTAGTCTTGTCTGTCTAGTCTTGTCTGTCTAGTCTTGTCTGTCTAGTCTTGTCTGTCTAGTCTTGTCTGTCTAGTCTTGTCTGTCTAGTCTTGTCTGTCTAGTCTTGTCTGTCTAGTCTTGTCTGTCTAGTCTTGTCTGTCTAGTCTTGTCTGTCTAGTCTTGTCTGTCTAGTCTTGTCTGTCTAGTCTTGTCTGTCTAGTCTTGTCTGTCTAGTCTTGTCTGTCTAGTCTTGTCTGTCTAGTCTTGTCTGTCTAGTCTTGTCTGTCTAGTCTTGTCTGTCTAGTCTTGTCTGTCTAGTCTTGTCTGTCTAGTCTTGTCCTGTCTAGTCTTGTCTGTCTAGTCTTGTCTGTCTAGTCTTGTCTGTCTAGTCTTGTCTGTCTAGTCTTGTCTGTCTAGTCTTGTCTGTCTAGTCTTGTCTGTCTAGTCTTGTCTGTCTAGTCTTGTCTGTCTAGTCTTGTCTGTCTAGTCTTGTCTGTCTAGTCTTGTCTGTCTAGTCTTGTCTGTCTAGTCTTGTCTGTCTAGTCTTGTCTGTCTAGTCTTGTCTGTCTAGTCTTGTCTGTCTAGTCTTGTCTGTCTAGTCTTGTCTGTCTAGTCTTGTCTGTCTAGTCTTGTCTGTCTAGTCTTGTCTGTCTAGTCTTGTCTGTCTAGTCTTGTCTGTCTAGTCTTGTCTGTCTAGTCTTGTCTGTCTAGTCTTGTCTGTCTAGTCTTGTCTGTCTAGTCTTGTCTGTCTAGTCTTGTCTGTCTAGTCTTGTCTGTCTAGTCTTGTCTGTCTAGTCTTGTCTGTCTAGTCTTGTCTGTCTAGTCTTGTCTGTCTAGTCTTGTCTGTCTTGTCTAGTCTTGTCTGTCTAGTCTTGTCTGTCTAGTCTTGTCTGTCTAGTCTTGTCTGTCTAGTCTTGTCTGTCTAGTCTTGTCTGTCTAGTCTTGTCTGTCTAGTCTTGTCTGTCTAGTCTTGTCTGTCTAGTCTTGTCTGTCTAGTCTTGTCTGTCTAGTCTTGTCTGTCTAGTCTTGTCTGTCTAGTCTTGTCTGTCTAGTCTTGTCTGTCTAGTCTTGTCTGTCTAGTCTTGTCTGTCTAGTCTTGTCTGTCTAGTCTTGTCTGTCTAGTCTTGTCTGTCTAGTCTTGTCTGTCTAGTCTTGTCTGTCTAGTCTTGTCTGTCTAGTCTTGTCTGTCTAGTCTTGTCTGTCTAGTCTTAGTCTGTCTAGTCTTGTCTGTCTAGTCTTGTCTGTCTAGTCTTGTCTGTCTAGTCTTGTCTGTCTAGTCTTGTCTGTCTAGTCTTGTCTGTCTAGTCTTGTCTGTCTAGTCTTGTCTGTCTAGTCTTGTCTGTCTAGTCTTGTCTGTCTAGTCTTGTCTGTCTAGTCTTGTCTGTCTAGTCTTGTCTGTCTAGTTCTAGTCTTGTCTGTCTAGTCTTGTCTGTCTAGTCTTGTCTGTCTAGTCTGTCTAGTCTTGTCTGTCTAGTCTTGTCTGTCTAGTCTTGTCTGTCTAGTCTTGTCTGTCTAGTCTTGTCTGTCTAGTCTTGTCTGTCTAGTCTTGTCTGTCTAGTCTTGTCTGTCTAGTCTTGTCTGTCTAGTCTTGTCTGTCTAGTCTTGTCTGTCTAGTCTTGTCTGTCTAGTCTTGTCTGTCTAGTCTTGTCTGTCTAGTCTTGTCTGTCTAGTCTTGTCTGTCTAGTCTTGTCTGTCTAGTCTTGTCTGTCTAGTCTTGTCTGTCTAGTCTTGTCTGTCTAGTCTTGTCTGTCTAGTCTTGTCTGTCTAGTCTTGTCTGTCTAGTCTTGTCTGTCTAGTCTTGTCTGTCTAGTCTTGTCTGTCTAGTCTTGTCTGTCTAGTCTTGTCTGTCTAGTCTTGTCTGTCTAGTCTTGTCTGTCTAGTCTTGTCTGTCTAGTCTTGTCTGTCTAGTCTTGTCTGTCTAGTCTTGTCTGTCTAGTCTTGTCTGTCTAGTCTTGTCTGTCTAGTCTTGTCTGTCTAGTCTTGTCTGTCTAGTCTTGTCTGTCTAGTCTTGTCTGTCTAGTCTTGTCTGTCTAGTCTTGTCTGTCTAGTCTTGTCTGTCTAGTCTTGTCTGTCTAGTCTTGTCTGTCTAGTCTTGTCTGTCTAGTCTTGTCTGTCTAGTCTTGTCTGTCTAGTCTTGTCTGTCTAGTCTTGTCTGTCTAGTCTTGTCTGTCTAGTCTTGTCTGTCTAGTCTTGTCTGTCTAGTCTTGTCTGTCTAGTCTTGTCTGTCTAGTCTTGTCTGTCTAGTCTTGTCTGTCTAGTCTTGTCTGTCTAGTCTTGTCTGTCTAGTCTTGTCTGTCTAGTCTTGTCTGTCTAGTCTTGTCTGTCTAGTCTTGTCTGTCTAGTCTTGTCTGTCTAGTCTTGTCTGTCTAGTCTTGTCTGTCTAGTCTTGTCTGTCTAGTCTTGTCTTGTCTGTCTAGTCTTGTCTGTCTAGTCTTGTCTGTCTAGTCTTGTCTGTCTAGTCTTGTCTGTCTAGTCTTGTCTGTCTAGTCTTGTCTGTCTAGTCTTGTCTGTCTAGTCTTGTCTGTCTAGTCTTGTCTGTCTAGTCTTGTCTGTCTAGTCTTGTCTGTCTAGTCTTGTCTGTCTAGTCTTGTCTGTCTAGTCTTGTCTGTCTAGTCTTGTCTGTCTAGTCTTGTCTGTCTAGTCTTGTCTGTCTAGTCTTGTCTGTCTAGTCTTGTCTGTCTAGTCTTGTCTGTCTAGTCTTGTCTGTCTAGTCTTGTCTGTCTAGTCTTGTCTGTCTAGTCTTGTCTGTCTAGTCTTGTCTGTCTAGTCTTGTCTGTCTAGTCTTGTCTGTCTAGTCTTGTCTGTCTAGTCTTGTCTGTCTAGTCTTGTCTGTCTAGTCTTGTCTGTCTAGTCTTGTCTGTCTAGTCTTGTCTGTCTAGTCTTGTCTGTCTAGTCTTGTCTGTCTAGTCTTGTCTGTCTAGTCTTGTCTGTCTAGTCTTGTCTGTCTAGTCTTGTCTGTCTAGTCTTGTCTGTCTAGTCTTGTCTGTCTAGTCTTGTCTGTCTAGTCTTGTCTGTCTAGTCTTGTCTGTCTAGTCTTGTCTGTCTAGTCTTGTCTGTCTAGTCTTGTCTGTCTAGTCTTGTCTGTCTAGTCTTGTCTGTCTAGTCTTGTCTGTCTAGTCTTGTCTGTCTAGTCTTGTCTGTCTAGTCTTGTCTGTCTAGTCTTGTCTGTCTAGTCTTGTCTGTCTAGTCTTGTCTGTCTAGTCTTGTCTGTCTAGTCTTGTCTGTCTAGTCTTGTCTGTCTAGTCTTGTCTGTCTAGTCTTGTCTGTCTAGTCTTGTCTGTCTAGTCTTGTCTGTCTAGTCTTGTCTGTCTAGTCTTGTCTGTCTAGTCTTGTCTGTCTAGTCTTGTCTGTCTAGTCTTGTCTGTCTAGTCTTGTCTGTCTAGTCTTGTCTGTCTAGTCTTGTCTGTCTAGTCTTGTCTGTCTAGTCTTGTCTGTCTAGTCTTGTCTGTCTAGTCTTGTCTGTCTAGTCTTGTCTGTCTAGTCTTGTCTGTCTTGTCTGTCTAGTCTTGTCTGTCTAGTCTTGTCTGTCTAGTCTTGTCTGTCTAGTCTTGTCTGTCTAGTCTTGTCTGTCTAGTCTTGTCTGTCTAGTCTTGTCTGTCTAGTCTTGTCTGTCTAGTCTTGTCTGTCTAGTCTTGTCTGTCTAGTCTTGTCTGTCTAGTCTTGTCTGTCTAGTCTTGTCTGTCTAGTCTTGTCTGTCTAGTCTTGTCTGTCTAGTCTTGTCTGTCTAGTCTTGTCTGTCTAGTCTTGTCTGTCTAGTCTTGTCTGTCTAGTCTTGTCTGTCTAGTCTTGTCTGTCTAGTCTTGTCTGTCTAGTCTTGTCTGTCTAGTCTTGTCTGTCTAGTCTTGTCTGTCTAGTCTTGTCTGTCTAGTCTTGTCTGTCTAGTCTTGTCTGTCTAGTCTTGTCTGTCTAGTCTTGTCTGTCTAGTCTTGTCTGTCTAGTCTTGTCTGTCTAGTCTTGTCTGTCTAGTCTTGTCTGTCTAGTCTTGTCTGTCTAGTCTTGTCTGTCTAGTCTTGTCTGTCTAGTCTTGTCTGTCTAGTCTTGTCTGTCTAGTCTTGTCTGTCTAGTCTTGTCTGTCTAGTCTTGTCTGTCTAGTCTTGTCTGTCTAGTCTTGTCTGTCTAGTCTTGTCTGTCTAGTCTTGTCTGTCTAGTCTTGTCTGTCTAGTCTTGTCTGTCTAGTCTTGTCTGTCTAGTCTTGTCTGTCTAGTCTTGTCTGTCTAGTCTTGTCTGTCTAGTCTTGTCTGTCTAGTCTTGTCTGTCTAGTCTTGTCTGTCTAGTCTTGTCTGTCTAGTCTTGTCTGTCTAGTCTTGTCTGTCTAGTCTTGTCTGTCTAGTCTTGTCTGTCTAGTCTTGTCTGTCTAGTCTTGTCTGTCTAGTCTTGTCTGTCTAGTCTTGTCTGTCTAGTCTTGTCTGTCTAGTCTTGTCTGTCTAGTCTTGTCTGTCTAGTCTTGTCTGTCTAGTCTTGTCTGTCTAGTCTTGTCTGTCTAGTCTTGTCTGTCTAGTCTTGTCTGTCTAGTCTTGTCTGTCTAGTCTTGTCTGTCTAGTCTTGTCTGTCTAGTCTTGTCTGTCTAGTCTTGTCTGTCTAGTCTTGTCTGTCTAGTCTTGTCTGTCTAGTCTTGTCTGTCTAGTCTTGTCTGTCTAGTCTTGTCTGTCTAGTCTTGTCTGTCTAGTCTTGTCTGTCTAGTCTTGTCTGTCTAGTCTTGTCTGTCTAGTCTTGTCTGTCTAGTCTTGTCTGTCTAGTCTTGTCTGTCTAGTCTTGTCTGTCTAGTCTTGTCTGTCTAGTCTTGTCTGTCTAGTCTTGTCTGTCTAGTCTTGTCTGTCTAGTCTTGTCTGTCTAGTCTTGTCTGTCTAGTCTTGTCTGTCTAGTCTTGTCTGTCTAGTCTTGTCTGTCTAGTCTTGTCTGTCTAGTCTTGTCTGTCTAGTCTTGTCTGTCTAGTCTTGTCTGTCTAGTCTTGTCTGTCTAGTCTTGTCTGTCTAGTCTTGTCTGTCTAGTCTTGTCTGTCTAGTCTTGTCTGTCTAGTCTTGTCTGTCTAGTCTTGTCTGTCTAGTCTTGTCTGTCTAGTCTTGTCTGTCTAGTCTTGTCTGTCTAGTCTTGTCTGTCTAGTCTTGTCTGTCTAGTCTTGTCTGTCTAGTCTTGTCTGTCTAGTCTTGTCTGTCTAGTCTTGTCTGTCTAGTCTTGTCTGTCTAGTCTTGTCTGTCTAGTCTTGTCTGTCTAGTCTTGTCTGTCTAGTCTTGTCTGTCTAGTCTTGTCTGTCTAGTCTTGTCTGTCTAGTCTTGTCTGTCTAGTCTTGTCTGTCTAGTCTTGTCTGTCTAGTCTTGTCTGTCTAGTCTTGTCTGTCTAGTCTTGTCTGTCTAGTCTTGTCTGTCTAGTCTTGTCTGTCTAGTCTTGTCTGTCTAGTCTTGTCTGTCTAGTCTTGTCTGTCTAGTCTTGTCTGTCTAGTCTTGTCTGTCTAGTCTTGTCTGTCTAGTCTTGTCTGTCTAGTCTTGTCTGTCTAGTCTTGTCTGTCTAGTCTTGTCTGTCTAGTCTTGTCTGTCTAGTCTTGTCTGTCTAGTCTTGTCTGTCTAGTCTTGTCTGTCTAGTCTTGTCTGTCTAGTCTTGTCTGTCTAGTCTTGTCTGTCTAGTCTTGTCTGTCTAGTCTTGTCTGTCTAGTCTTGTCTGTCTAGTCTTGTCTGTCTAGTCTTGTCTGTCTAGTCTTGTCTGTCTAGTCTTGTCTGTCTAGTCTTGTCTGTCTAGTCTTGTCTGTCTAGTCTTGTCTGTCTAGTCTTGTCTGTCTAGTCTTGTCTGTCTAGTCTTGTCTGTCTAGTCTTGTCTGTCTAGTCTTGTCTGTCTAGTCTTGTCTGTCTAGTCTTGTCTGTCTAGTCTTGTCTGTCTAGTCTTGTCTTCTGTCTGTCTAGTCTTGTCTGTCTAGTCTTGTCTGTCTAGTCTTGTCTGTCTAGTCTTGTCTGTCTAGTCTGTCTAGTCTGTCTGTCTAGTCTTGTCTGTCTAGTCTTGTCTGTCTAGTCTTGTCTGTCTAGTCTTGTCTGTCTAGTCTTGTCTGTCTAGTCTTGTCTGTCTAGTCTTGTCTGTCTAGTCTTGTCTGTCTAGTCTTGTCTGTCTAGTCTTGTCTGTCTAGTCTTGTCTGTCTAGTCTTGTCTGTCTAGTCTTGTCTGTCTAGTCTTGTCTGTCTAGTCTTGTCTGTCTAGTCTTGTCTGTCTAGTCTTGTCTGTCTAGTCTTGTCTGTCTAGTCTTGTCTGTCTAGTCTTGTCTGTCTAGTCTTGTCTGTCTAGTCTTGTCTGTCTAGTCTTGTCTGTCTAGTCTTGTCTGTCTAGTCTTGTCTGTCTAGTCTTGTCTGTCTAGTCTTGTCTGTCTAGTCTTGTCTGTCTAGTCTTGTCTGTCTAGTCTTGTCTGTCTAGTCTTGTCTGTCTAGTCTTGTCTGTCTAGTCTTGTCTGTCTAGTCTTGTCTGTCTAGTCTTGTCTGTCTAGTCTTGTCTGTCTAGTCTTGTCTGTCTAGTCTTGTCTGTCTAGTCTTGTCTGTCTAGTCTTGTCTGTCTAGT